>JAEQBH010004739.1:0-333387 GCA_016808115.1 Tetrastigma voinierianum
TACAGGATGCTAGCAGAAATATCCTTTGAAACAGGTTGATAAGCAAGCTATGACCATATTGTTATTTCAGCACCAGCAACCGAGAAGATTGAAACCAGTTTCCTCTGGCTTCTTGACTGATCCGTCAATGAAACCGAGTTTATTTTTCACCGTCAACGGGATCACCATGGAACGACTCCAGGATGCATAGTTCTCTCCGGTTAATGGTTGAGATACGAGAACTAGGCCGGGCCCATCTGAGTGATGCAGAAAGTACGGACTCCGAGGATCATCCATGGGGGATTGAGGATTAGTGCCTCCGCTGGAAACTCGAACAGTATTGGAATGTGGCTCAGATTGTGGTCTTGCCATACCTGAATTCAATTTTGGAACCGGGACACGTGAAACTTCTGGATGAAAGAATCACAATAGTTGATCAGCTATGGAGGATCAGGTGGCAGCGTCTCCATTTTTCTGCTCTGATACCATGTTACAAACTATGTGTTGCTTCAGATAAATAAGTATAACGGATGGATTTGATAGGGAAAACGGTAAGCCTTTGATAACAAACTAAATAACATATGCTTAGGTAGCCTTGATTTAATTACACTTTTCTTTGCAAGAACTTATGGGGAGGGCCGATAAAAATATAGCGTAGCAATCGATAGCGCGAGAAACGATTTGTTTAGTGGAAAACCACGCGTAAGGGTAAAAACCACGGGTCGTCAGTCAAGAAATATTTCGTATGATCGATAGAGGTACAGAGAGTTTCAATAAGTGCACAAGCGTGCTATAGTAAACGTCAGGAATCAACCGATGCTTACGTCTGAAAATAAAGAAGAAAAGAAAATACTAAAGCGAGAACATAAGCTGCGAACCACTTATCTCCTGCTTTCGGGTATAGTGTCGGCTTGATCCAACCGTACAGAATGAAGTATCACGTTTTCCAGCCTGCTGTCCAATCCAGCCCGATCCAGCGGTGAGCGAATCTACGATTGTAATCACGGCAGTGCACGGTGGATGCGAAAATCACATAGAACTTCTTACCTTCCTACTCTCTCTTTCTTTGTATATTTAAATTAGTATCTCTTGTGCCCTAATCTGACCCCTCTCCGCTTAAATAAATTGAGACAAAGTGGGCCTCGCAATCATTTGGGCTTTACTCGCGTAGGAAGGGAGCAAGAAATACGACAAAATCTCATATATTTATGTGGAATGATGTGACAGAGCGATCTCGCGACAAACAGACTTCCCTCTTGGTAATGCCTTAGTCATCATATCGACATCATTATCATCGGTATGAATTTTAGCCGACTCGACAACAGCATCGAAGCATCCCGGTATCGATGATACCTCGTGAATCCGATGTCTTGGGCAGATGAAAGGTTGAGTTCTTTACCAAGATAAATAGCACTCACGACTATCCACAAATAGTAAATATTTATCTTGAACAACGCAATCTGCAAAATTTCTTCATGCTTGACTCCTTGCATCTTGATAATGTGATAAATTCTAGCATCTGTAGTAGACAAAGGCTACGCCTCTGCGAAGGCACAATTTGCCCAGTCACGACTCCCCAAATTTAATCATATAACTTTGAAGTGGACTTCTTTTAGGAATCGTGTCTCATTGAAGTATAAGTGGTATCCATGTGATGGGAACATAAATCGTAACCAAACTATCGCATTAACAATACCTAGAATACCTCAAATCCATTTCTGACATTCGATACTCTCTGCACAGGTTTGACAAAAATCATGGCCAGTACCAACGGCGTATGTGCTATATCGTCTTGTGCACAGTGCATCGTCAAACTTCCTGCATGGATGCATAAGGAACCAGATTGCATATATAATTTCTCATCTTCATTTGATGGACTTTGTTTAGAACTACGACTTAAAATGAGTACTTGAAAGTGCTTACCACCTTGGCCTTTTCATGTGGAATCTCTACAACACTCTTTTAATGTAGTGTTCTTGTAGTGACCCGCAAGCTTTTTATACGCTACGTCACGGATGATTCTTAACCAAGAATGCGTTTTATGACTCCCATGTCCTTCATAGAAAATGACTTTCCCGATTGCTCCATTAACACAGCATCGATCATGGAAACATTTTCCCGACAATAAACATGTCATCAACATATAATAACAGGATAATGAAGTCATCATTAGAAAACTTTCTGACAAAGACACAATGGTCAGAAGTAGTCTTCATGTAGCCTTGCTCACACATAATAGACTCAAACTTCTTGTACCCAACGCCTCGAACTGCTTGAGCCATATAGGCTCTTTCTAGCTACGCTTTGCATAGTGCTTCTTTCCCACTTGACATGAAACCCATCGGGTTGCTTCATATATATCTCTTCTTCCGAATCACCATGAAGAAAAAGCGGTTTCACATCCATTTGCTCTACCTCCAAATCAAGAGTAGCGGCCCAGGCTTCAACCACGATTCTAATGGATGACATTTTACCCACGAGAGAAAATCATTCGTCGACACCTTCCTTTGGCCAAGCCCTTCGCCTTGTCGGCTTTATACCTCGAGACATAGTGTTTCATGCTTCACCCTATAGATCCACATTTATCAGGCCCTCTTTACCTTTAGGCAACTTCACTAAATCAAAGTGTGATTATCATGCCAAGGATTTCATCTCATCCTTCATTGCATCCGGCCACTTTTTCTTTCTTCACTCTCCGTGGCCTCGCAAAGCACTCGGGTTCTTCATCATGCATTAGAATCACATGCCTCATCGGAGAATACCTCCTAGAAGGTTGTCTCTGTTGGACCTCTGAGTTGAACTTGAGGTAGTTCGATGCTTATCGCTCAGTTTCATCTTGTGACATGTCATGCTCCTCTTCATCATCATCCGCGGGAACATCTACTTCATATGCGGGTTGTTGATCATCGGCATCATTACGAGCATCGATTATTCGGTCGAATAGGCGGTGCGAATAGGTTCAAGTAGCCATACCATTGTCTTCCTTAGGTGTAGACTTCTCCATCTTATCAATGTCTTCAATGGTTTGATCTTCCATGAATTTCACATCAAACCACAACAAGCTTCTTCTCGATAGGATCGTAGAGACACAACCAATTAAATCCCTCGCCATGCTTGATGAATAGCCTCTGCACCTTGACTTTGCATCGACTTGGATCTCTTTCATCCTTTGGAACATGGACAAAACTCTTGCAGCCAAAAACCCTTAAGTGATCATACTTCACATTCCTTGCCAAATGTTTGTTTTGGCACCTCGGCTATTCAAAGCAACGTTGAGGACTAAGATTGATCCCGCATGCGCGCATTTGTGTGCGGTGCCACCTCACCACAGAAGTGCTTGGGTAGCAGCCAGAGAGCACACCTCCTCTCTCCAATCAGTATCACATTCATCCTCTCACCTTGAAGCCATTCGAGTTGAGGAGTTTTAGGAGGAGTCTTCTCATGTGCGATGCCATGCTGCTTATAGTAGATATCAAAAGGTCCACAATACTCACCACCATTGTCAGTACGGATGCATTTCAGCTTCTTGCCCGACTGCCTCTCAACCGAGGCATGAAACTCTTTGAACTTTTCCAACACTTGGTCTTTTGACTTCAAGCATAGACCAAAAGTTTTACGGAATAATCATCCCGATAAATGTAACAAAATAAAGTGCACCACTAAAGGATTTCACCTTGAAAAGGGCCCTGAACATGCAGATGCACCAATTCAGCGAGTCGGATTTTCTCGAGGGGAGGATGCTGCAGAGGATACTCTGGTTTTGCTTACCAATCATGCAATGAAACATTTCTCCAAATCTACATTCTTGAAACCGGAAGCATATCCTTCTTTGCTAAACAATTCCAGCCCTTCTCCTTGACATTAAGCCTTGATTGCCCTGAAAAGCCTCACATATCCATATGATCCCATTGTCATAGCAACTTGAGCTTTTAAGTCGATACAACTTTGAACTCTTCTGGCATTTTCGCGCGACTAAGTTACCTTTTGTGAGTTTCCACTTTCGGAACTAAAGTGGTTATCATAACGGTATCATCAGTACACCTGAGAGGTCAGGTCGCGGACATGCGGGCATGTTTGACTCCTCTTAGTAACCAGCTGGCGTATTCCCGTGTTGGTTTGCAAAGCCGGACATCACCAGCCCGATAACCTTGGACACGCCATCATTACCCATCTTGAAAACTCGAAATCACACAGGTGTAAGATGTGAAGACTTCAACTCACAGGTGTAACGTACGAGTGTAGCACCACTTATCGATTATCCACATGCTCTCGTCGAATCAAATCAAAGTGAATTAAGTGCGTGGGAGAATAACAAGATCATCACTGATAGCGATATTCACACAATCCACGATCATCGCCAGTCCTTCTCTTCTGCTTACCCCTTTTGTCTTTACTCTCCTTCTTCCATAAGCAGTTCCTTTGGATGTGCCTTTACTTTGTGACAATAATGGCTTTTCAATATTCTTGTACCCAGATCTGGACACTCCTAACTTATCTCTGTTGCCTTTCATTTCATTTTGGCTTCTCCCATAACTTTTCGATGGCAACACCTCACGGGCCGTGCAAAGTACCTTCGCCTTCCTTCTCATCTCATCTTCATTAAAACCTTGGTCTTTGCCATTTACGAGGAACAATGCCATTAGGCGACACTAATCATAGAGCTTCGAAATGTCTCCCACGAATCGGGTAGAGTTATTATGAAATAGTCGACACATCATCATCAAACTTGTTTTCGCGGTGACAAGCGATCACAACGCCCTTGAAATTCACTCAAGTGCTCAGTAAATGGAGTTCTATCCTTGTACTTCAATTGACAAATTCTTGACAAATCTGATTTGTTGCTCCACACGATTTAAGAAGCATACGAGGACTCAGTGTTGCCCGCATGGATTCTTGCATGTGTCTCATGAAAACAAGATTATAAATGGGTTCATCTACAAAGTGCAGTAAAACCGCATACGCGCTCATGCAAAACCCGCTCTTCATCGGACATGGACTCACGGCCCATGCACAGGCGAGAATATGCATATTCTTCCTGAATCGCCAAGTCCTTCATCTTGCCCTTCCAATGTGATAGTTTGCTCCATTCAAAGATACCATTTTCATATGTGCCTTCATCTTTCAAGCAAGTAGAAAACAACCACTAACAACTTGGCTTTGATACCACTGATGAGGAAAACGACCCGACCTGATAACAAACTAAATAACATAGCAAAAGGTAAGCGCAATTAAATTCCCCTTTACTTGCAAGAACATAGGAGGGCCGATAAAAGTAAGCATGGCAATCGTGCTTGTATGAGGCCAACGATTTGTTTAAGTGAAGGCCCCTTAAAGTAAGGGTAAAACCACGGTCGTCAGGACGAAGGAAATAAGCTCATATGATCAATAGAGGTACAAGAGAGTTTCAATAAGTGCACAAAAAACTTGCTATAATGACAATCGAGAATCAAACACCAATGCTGTCTGAAATAAGAAGAAAAAAAGAAAAGGCGCTTAAGCGAACATAAAAGCGTGAACCACTTATCTCCTGCTCGGTATAATTAACCGACTGATCATGTACGAGAATGAAGTATAACATTTTCCAAACCTGCTGTCCAAATCAGCCCGATCCAACGGTGAAACGATCTGATTGTATCGAAAAACAATGCCTGGTGGATGTGCGAAAATCACATAGGCTTTTCTTCTCCTCCTCTCTCTCTTTTCTTTATATTTCGCAAATTAGGCACGCTCTCTGTGCCTAATGCGACCACTCTTCACTTAAATAAGTGAGACAAGTGGGCCCTCACAATGTTGGGCTTTTACTCCACATAGGAAGGGAGCCCAAAACCCAACAGGATTTACTCTAAGAAGCACGGACACGTATACGGCCACGGGGATACGACACAGCGGGACACGGGGACACGGGGACACGGCAAATTTCAAAAAATCAGGATACGGATACGGCAAGGACACGGCATGTCTGATAAAATAAAAATAATTATCCATACAAATATTGTCCTTAAAAAGCAATTTAGATAAATAAACAGCAAGTGCTCAAAACATTGTTTTACAAATATTGAGCCTGAACATAAGTATCTTAAAACTAAAGACTAGCATTTCATACAGATCGAAATAAAATGAACACAGGTTCGGGTTCATCAAGAGAAATGTCGCAATATCAAGAATTCCAGCATTCTCTATATCCATTGAGTCAAAACCATCTCCTCCAATGTCCCACATTTTAGATTCGCCTTCATTATAGTTTGGAGATCTCCTTGACAGAAGACGAAGATTGTTATGCACAAAAACCAAGTCCTCAGCTCTTTGTGGTGTCAACTTGTTTCTCTTCATGGAGTGAATGAAATTATATATGCTCCAATTTCTTTCACAACATGAGGATGAACAAGGTTGTCCTAACAATTTCAATGCTATAGATTAAAGCATTTGTGCGGAAGTTCCATGAATAACCCACCATTTAAAAGAGGACTCATAATGCCACTATCCATTGATGGAATCACTACTAGAAAAAATCTTCCAAGCACACTTGAAAAGTAGCATCCTTTCTCGTTCTTTCGCTATATTTCAACTTCATTTGAAAAATATCTTTCAAAACATTTTTTTTCTTTCTCTTACTACTTCCATATCTCGATGTGGTGGAACACGATCATGAGACTCATCAAATCCATTGTTGACTATACCTACAAGTTGAGTTATGACATAATTTATAAAAAGTTGTTATAGAATATCATTTATATTGAAATTATGAAAGCCTACAATTTAAACTCTTAAGATTACCTTGGATTTAAGGAATGAGCTAAGGAATGTAAAGGTGTGTGGCTTTTGGTCCATCTTTCCACTAAGATTCCATTCACAATATCAAAAAACCTACAAGTATAATTACAAAACGATTCATATAAGTTCAAATATAATTAAAACTTTCAATTAAAACTCAAATATTTAACTAATAAATCTTAATTATACCTTGAATTTTCTGTGAAGCTTTTATGTTCTTTCTTATAGATGGCTTCCTTCACTTTCGATCATGAATCCCACCACTCATAAATATTGAAGGCAGGTTTGTTGATGTGACTAATGACATCTCATACATGGGATTTTGTAAAGCTAAGGATATAATCGCATCCAGTCAAAGAGTCTTCATTTAGGATTTTATCCTTTACTTATTTAGCTTTCACTACATCATCTTCTTTATACATCTCCATTCTTCACTTATCACTAATTGCTCTAAGCCTCTTTTTATTGTCTTAAATCGTTTAAGCATAACAATAGTTGAAGCAAAACGTGTATCGGTCACTTAAAGTAACTTCAACTTGCAATGATTATTAAACATTGACAATCTCATTGCGTGATTAAATGTGAATTCTTGATGAAAGAGGCATCACTTGAAACTGAGATCAGCCGCGTTGTTATTAATCATCATATCTTGGGTGTGTTGATGGTGCACATATGTTCTTCAAAGCAAGATTGAGAGTGTAATAGCGCACGGTCGGAGAAATATCTTGAGGCTTTGCTTTCATAATGTGTCCTATAGCGCTGCGGCTGCGGCGTGTCAGTTATAAGCTTGGCCCTAACTGAGGACCAATCTCTTATATAGTGTTAATCAACAAATCAGCTATAAAATGCTTGTCCTTAGTCTCCCCTTCACAGTTTATTGCTTTCAAAAACATTGGCCCACTTTCTGAAACTGCCATGATGTTAATAAGTGGTCTTCTTTGAGCATCGACCAACCATCACTTTGCAAAAATCTTTCGGCTCGCTCGTTCGAGTCTTCTTGATTGGTTCCAATGATTCCTCAATATTACTCTTCTCTTTCTGCGATAATGTAGTTCTTGTCATTTATAGCGCAGTGGGACATGCTTGCGGAAGTTAGGCTTTGCACTTTAAAGCGCGGCGTAGTAAGGATTTCTAGCAGTGAAAAATGACCCCAGGTGTAAAACATCCTAGCTATCTCATTGTCGACCTGTTGACGTGCACCCATATTGATGCCTTCTCAATTGATCCAATAGACCCCTTTCTTCTTTTGGATCGATAGCATTAACTTTCTTAGAAGAGGAATTCTCAAATTGAGCGTTCTGGCGGCTTGATGTGGGTAAAGGAACTTGCTTAAGGTAGATTGTTTCACCCTTTGTTAGAACTTCCTCCACCACCCTTGGCATCTCAACTAAATTTTCATTGTTACTTTAAGTACAGATGCAACCCGGCCCGCTTTAATTTTCAACGAGGTGAGCCTTGACTGCATAATATGATCCTTTATATATTTATGCAAAAAATTGGGTAAAAGCAACATTTCCCTCCCCTTTACCAATTTTGCTTATAAATGACGATACCTCGTAATGGGCGTTGTCATCTTGATTATTCTGTTGATCACTTGAAGGCTCAGAATTACTACTCATTGTATAGTCGCATCATAAAAATAATTCATGCATTTTAAATTAATCTAAATTGTTCAAAGCCTAACCAATCTAATTTTTTAGTCATCTATAAACCCTAATTGAATTAGGGTAATTCCATAAAATTTGCATGTTTGCATTCATTGAAGTTCAAAATAAATTAGAAAACAATCTAATCTAATTGTTCTCCACTTCTCCTTAATAAACTATAAAAAGCAGTAAACATAAAAAGCAATTAGGCAAATAGACCTCCTAATTTAGTTTTTTTTTAAAGAAGTTAACAATTGTACTGTAAATTAATAATAAATGGATGAATTTTTTAAGTCATTATTTGTATTTACAAAAGAGAATTTGAATCCTACAAAAGAGAATTATACTTCAATTTTATTCTCTCTCATCAAATTTAATTATTTGTCAAATAAAATTAATTATTTATCAAATAGTTTATCTTTATAATTAATCAAATACATTAAAATATTGTGACTTGTACATTCCACCATTATCCAAAACACCCTTCGTGTCTTGGAACCAGTCCGATGAGCCCCATTCACCCACCACCACCTCTAAATTGAACTTACACTCCTCGAACACTCTTACCCAACTCCTTGCTCCCATATACCTCCCCTCTCCTTCTTGACTTCCAACACTCAACACCACTCTAGCCTCATCTTCCCTCTTCCCCTTCCACTGAACTGCATTTAGACTCACCCTGGCTGAACCAAAGCTGGACTTCCCCACCTCCATCTCCCTCCCCTTCCCTTTCTATGCTACCGGCTGAATCGTAACAACCTATCACATACTCTACCGCCCGCGATATCAATCCCCAGTGGATTTCCACCTCCCTCGCCTAAGCCCCAAGGTAGGTATGCATCCTCTCTTATTCCCTTCTTCACTCTTTTTTCTTTTATCTCTTCCTTCTTCTCGTGAGAGACATGCACTAAGACGAGGTTTCAGAGACTCCTTTGTGTTTCAAAAAAAATGCAATCTTTGTTGGTAAAAGAAAAAAACCTGAATTGATTCAACATCATCCTCATTAAAAAAGAAGAAAAAGAACTGAAGCATACCTTTCCCCAAGAGTTCCGTTGATCTCTCTCGCGGCCTGGACTCACTCGCCCCTCACTTTAGAATGATCAATACAGCTTTGTGTCAGATTTTGTGCCTTGAGGTAAAAATTATGCTCCGAGGGAATAAGAGCAAAAGTCGGGGTTTTGGCCCAAAGAAAAATGGGCCGAGCCGGTCGTCAAAACCGGTCATGCGGACTAACTATATGGTCAACAATACGCCCACGTGGCATCGACACATACATCCGACGCCATGTCCAAAGCTGCATGTCCGCAATGGCACACCTACACCCGCCAAGGCCGTCATCCCAAGGGTTGGGAGGATCATCATCTTATTCAGATTCCACAAAGATAATCACACTTGGTCGATGGAATGTACTCACAGTAGTAGTAAACTCAATCATTCACAACCCATTCATACTTCTTTACTCAAAAAAATGAGAGATATCCTTTATGCCCCCTTTTTTTTCTTTTTTCTATTTCCTTTTTTTTTTGTTTTCTTGTGTGTCCATGCTACTGCAAATAAATAAAATATTATATATATAAGGTTTGGGTCAACTCCACAACGGGCGACCACCCAATTCTAACATCTCCACTCGCACATGACAGTTAGACCTCATTACGAAAAATCTCCACGTAATTCCAATGGCAAGCAATAAGTTCATACTAGTAGATGGTCAGTGCGACCAGCGAGCAAGCCTGCATTTAGACCCAGCCACTATGCATCTATCAAATGACATAGTAGCTGGCAACCTCTATGTGAAATATCTAGATTTAAATCATTTCTAACTCATGATCCCTGACTTGTCTCATTTTGCATGGGCTTTAATATCCTAATCCCTTAAAGAGCATGTTAATCACCTCATTCATAGTCAAGTCCTGACTTTTCCTGCTACAAGATTTAGCTTAGCCAATGAATACAATAAATATAGTCTTCCTTTTCTGCATTGCAAAATTTGGTAATTTATACTCGGGCTGTTTATTCAGGACATGTTCCATAGATCGAATCTTGAATCCTAATTCATGAAGCACATGCCAAGAGACAAAGAAAACACCAAGTAAAACGCCCAAATAACAGCAAAAAGTATAAGGGCAATATAACAGAGGTCAAAACTTAACCTCTGAGGTCCTGTCACAAAGAGTAGCCACAAGATTCATTCTCCCACCATCCCTACCGAAAAAAAGCACACATGGTATGAACTTCACGTAGTTACAAAGCCTACTAGCCTTAAGGATGTCTCACGTAAACACTATACGTATCAAGTTCACGTCAAGCGCCTGATCTCGACCTTCAAATACTCCTATTTCAAAGAGTGATTTTCAAGAACTCACATATGGTTTACAGTTATTTTGGATATCGATCAATCCAAATTGGTCATAATGGCTAATAAATCTATCTCATCTTTTAATGAGGCATAATCCTAATATTTAAGTCTCATCTACACTCGCTATTCACATTAGAGGCGTATTGCTCGTGTAAGGAGCCACCTTTTGACCAGTGGACATCTCTCTTCATTGAGCTTGAATATATCAAGTAAAATGGATGTGTATATATGTCTATCATAAAAATTTTCTTAAGACTTTTACTTATATTTGTAAAATAGCATACAATATGAAGTGCCCAATCTGATGTCTACTAATACTTATATTCTACGTAATCCAAGTTATATCTACATGAAAGATAAACTCTCTTGAATTATCATGCGAAGCATCACATCATTTGATGCGAGGGAAGTGTATTGTATCGTCAGTTTCTAAGTTTAAAGTAATGATGTCTCTAATGTAGTTGTTCTCGTATCAATGTGTTTGTCTCTGCGTATGGTATTTGGGGTCTCTTTAGTAAAAGCAATTTATGCTTGATTGCCATGTTGAAATCTGGATTCATTTCCACACACCACCCAGGATCACCCAAATTTCCAAAAATCTCTTAATTCAAACAGCTTTTGTCAGCACCAAGATATGACACCTTTATCGAAAGGAAAACATAAATATGGATTTGCGCTGGATCGGGTCTCCTCCCCAATCAAGGCATCCAGTATCCAACCAAACGTGACTGGAAATTCCTCTTCGATAACTAAGGCGGGAACCATCAGACCCTTTAAATATATTTAACTTTCGACACTCCAATGCTCCTCACCCAAGATTAGATTTGATATCGGCCAATAAGTCCAATAAAGAAACATATGTCCGGACGCGGTACACATCATAGCATACATTAAACTCCCAACAAATGGGTGCATATGGAACTCCTCACATTTCTTCACGCCTGCGGATTTTTGTGGACACATATATTGCCTTAAAGCCTCGCTCTTCGACACGTGAGTATCCATGTGTTTGCAACTACTCATATGGAAGCCGCCTACAATCTTGATATAAATTTCTTATGATAGAGCCAAAAAATTTTCTTTGAACGATCCTAATTTTATACTCTAATATGTAATTGCTTCACCCATATCTCAGATATCAAAATGTGTGATGTCCATTCCCTTTGATGTCCATAAGATTCTCCTATTACCTAAATTATTAGTATGTCGCCAACATATAAAGATAGAATCTCGTAAATTCCACTAAATTTTCTTTAATATAAACACAAAGTGGGTCCTCATCAATCATTTTGAAATCATAAGTTAAAATTACCTTATGAAATCCGAGATACCATTGTCTCATGATCGCTTTAAGGCCATATAGATTTCAGTTTGCAAACTTTGCGCTTCGACCTTGACAATGAAACTCTACAGTTGTTTGCTATAGATTTCTCATCTATTCGAGAAAGCTTTATTTTTATATCCATTTGATGCAATTCTAAATTTAAATTTGTCACTATAGCTAAGTAATTTAATAGAGGTAAACTGCATAACAAAGAAAAGTTTCGTAGTCGGCTACCTTCTTTCTTTTTGGGTAACCTTGTCACTAGACGAGCTTTATATCTATCAATAGAACCATCCGCCTTACATTTTATCTTGAGAATCCATTTATTCCCAATAGCCTTTCGACCTGGCTACAAATCAACCAAGCTCTAAACTTGATTTACTTTCATGGATTCTATTTCTTCTTCCAATGCAACCTTCCATTTTTCTTTTGTAGGACACTCAAGTGCCTCTTTGATGGTTTCATGTTCATCATCATCTTGCGGTGTAACAATGTAAGCTTCATTTTCAATTTGAAAACGCTTACGTGGTTTTGTAACAAATGTTTCTAATTTAGGAATCATCCCAATCAAATCGTCTGTTCGATCTCAAATCTCCCACTCACTGAGATGCTGAAGCAACTCTTTGTGCCCTAACAACAAATAGGATTAGTTACTACTGTGAGGGAACGTCACCAAGCCGATAACATGTACCTACATTTGTCGTCTATCCCATATAGATGATGACTTCTTTAACCTCAACATCATCCTTGCTGTGAAATCGACCTCAAGAAAAGTGACATCCTCGTGACTCCACCCCTCAGAATTGGCCCATGGAAATCCCTTACCAATAAATACAAAACTTTGAGTTTTTGCAGTATCGTGATAAAGATACATTTCTTTCCTCGTATTCTAACTTGTCGCATTTATGAGAAGGTCATGGATATGTCAGAGATCCCTCAAGGATGCATCCACCTAAGTAGATACTCATATATATATAAAGTAAATATCGCACCGCCTCCCAATATTGTATCGAGATTAGCTTGTGCCATCATTGACCTAACTATTTAAGCAAGGCTTCCCATTTCTCTCGGTTTCATAAATACCATTTTGTTAATGAGTTCTAGGAGCTGTTAGTTGTCTCAAAATGCCTTTATTGGCCATACGCTTTAAATTGTCTTCGGGGATTATATTCACTACCATCGGTCCTCATCAATGTTTTAATTTTTCTCTGCTTAATTGATTTTCCAATTCTATTAATATATTGAATAAAACAATCTAATGCTCTGAGACTTGAGTGAAATCAATAGACAATGACCATATCGAGCGTGTAATCATCTAAGTGAATGTAATTAAATACAGGCACCATGCCTCGACCTACATTCATCGGGTCCACCGATATCGAATGGATAAGTTACAAAGGAAGTTCAGCCCTTGACAGCCATTAAATGGTTTTCGTGGCTTTCCTTGTAGGCAATATCTATATGGATAATCTTAACTTCGTGATCGATCCCATTGTACCATCACCCGTAAGTCTATTCATTCTTCTTTGTCCTATATGCCCTAATCTGTATGCCATACATTCACATTTAACCATCGCGGTTGATTGAAATAAAATAAGGAGAAACAAACACCACTATAACATCTCAAATACACTAGCATTCAACATAATAAAACCATCCACACATGTCCACAACCAAAAATAAATGTAGATTATGAAAAATGTTATTAGAGTTTCATAAAATTCAAAACAATAACCAAGTCTTAGAAGAGGAGTAACAGAGACTAAGTTTCATTTAATTTCAGAGAATGTAGTATATCATGTATGTAAAGGATCCGCCTCCTTGCAAGTCTAATTTGTATGTGCCAACTCCCTTCACCGATCCTTGCATTATTACCTGGCAATCCATAATTATGATCCACTCAGATTCAATGAAACTCTACAACTCACTGGTCTCTAGCTACATGGTGTGGCTCTCGAGCCCACAAATTCACATAGGATGCTTTAGTGAGCAAACAGTACTAGAAACAAAAATATCACAAATAGAGTTTGTATGAGGGGGCGTAAGATAAGACAATACCTTTTTCTTGGCCAAAGGTATCTTACTTAGAAAATGACCCCATATTGCCATAATTGTAGCATGTTATCTTCTGTCTATCCTCCCCATCGCGCTTCCTCTATAAATACTTAGAAACTTCCTTCCCACTGTCCCTTTCCACCCATCAAACTCCTTAATTGCCTCTGCCTTTGTAAATTTTTGAAAATTTCCTTTTCGCTTAAAACCAGGAACATTCTTGGAACTGGATGCTGCCACATATGCTTGAGCATCAAGTTTAGCAGCCTCTAGGCGCTCATCCTCAAGTTCCAAATGACGCGCTATGTCAACAAAAGTCTTGATGTTCTCATTATAAGTCATGTTTACCTTCATATGTCTCAACTATGAGGGAGAGACCGATCACAACTCAGACTTATCGCTTCACTGGGCCAAGGCATGCCCAAACAATCTCAATTCCATTATCATATTTGACATGTCGCAAATGTTGCTCTTACCGATTTATTGGGGACCTTTTTGTAAGTGTCAAATTTGATAGTTAACTGCCTTAGTTTGGAGACAATAGTCCCTCCAAAATTTTCCATTAATGCTATCCACATAGCATATGCAGTTTGGTACTGTTGGTATTCATAAACCAAGTCATCATTCATTGAACTAATTAAGATTCCTCGAGCAGTGGAATCTTTCTTTCCAAGCACAGGCAGCTAAAATCACGCCTAAATCGAGCATTATTGTTATTACCTCAATCGCCGAGGTTCTTCCATTTCAAAGATTAATGGTCTCGAGAACCTCTCGCTTTCCAAAATATATTGAATTTTAAGATGCCATATAATATAATTGTCACCATTAATTTTTCTTACCCTTTGCTTTAGATCTCACTATGATGTTCTTTGATGCCATACTCAAATCATAATACTATAAAGAAAGGATATAAATAATTGCATCACAATCTTATGCAATATATATATATTACATCACTCAAGTCGAATTGAATTCATTAAAATACTTTATTAGTCATAGTAGGCTAAAAGTTCACAAATGTTCCTAATCAATACCTATATACTAATAT
This sequence comes from Tetrastigma voinierianum, assembly GCA_016808115.1. Lineage (NCBI taxonomy): Eukaryota > Viridiplantae > Streptophyta > Magnoliopsida > Vitales > Vitaceae > Tetrastigma > Tetrastigma voinierianum. The sequence goes on from JAEQBH010004739.1 coordinate 15,177, forward strand.
TATATCTTGCAACTCAATTCAAATCATTTTTGTTATTTTCTACATCAATTAATCACAATTATAACCATGTATAAATATCATAATATATACATGAAAGAACATATGACATATATAAACATTATAAATACAGATAAGGTCATTACAATGAAATAAATTGCCGTATTTACAATGAATTAATCAAATAAACAACAAACAAAAAGAAATTAATGTTTAACTGCCTTCCCTAGGGATAGGATTCAATAATATTCTTCCTCTCAAGTAATACATTTAACTTCTTCAACCATGGCATCTTTCATTTTTGCTCTAAGACCGAAGGTTAGACTTCGTTAAATAGCGTAATTTTTATCAAATTATGCCATGCATTTGCCTCTAAAAATAGATATACCAAAGTCTCTCATAATTGTCTTTGTCAATTGCATCCACTAAATGAGATGGAGACTCCTTATAAATAAGAGGCAAAGTGTTGCATAGAGCATCATATTCACTTTCCTCATTTAATATATTCGCTGAAAATGATCACTTGAATCATATTATAAATCTTTCATATGTCTTATAAGGTGTGACTGTGAAGCTGCATTCTATATTCATGAGATTGACTTGCAATAAATGAAGTCGAGCCTTTGATGGGTGCATTAAGTCTCCCTATAGGAGTTCGGGTCATATGGCATTTCACGTGTGAAACCGATAATGCCCATTGACATCCCCTTCTATCCGAGATATTTTCCTCTATATCTAAAAAAATTCCAAGTCGCATTTGTTAAATCTTTTAGCCTTTTTCTTCATTATTTTATTAATTATGTTACAATGTATACAATTTAATTTGAATATTAGATACTCAGAAAATTAAAAAATTGATATGCCATGGGAAAATATCCAGCCACGAAAGTAAAAGAAAATCAAGGTGCCATTTGTGCGTAAAAACAAAATTTGCCCCAAAATTTTTCTTTTGTTATGGACAATTGTAAAACAAAACGATACTACTTCCAGTGCAAACAAAATTCGCTCCAAAAACTGCCTCAACATTTATAGCCATCAAAAATTGACAAATAAATCTCTCATGGAATCCTCATAAATGCCGCCTAATTACCATCAAGGTCGTACTTTCTTCCTGAGCAAATAAGGCTGGATCGATTTCATTTTACCTTTTCTTCATTCCACAACGATAATCACGCCTTTGGCCTATAAATGTACTACTATGAGTAAACTCCAATCGCCTACAACCCAATCTACTTTTACTCAAAAAATTTGTGTATGTATTAGATCCTTTGTCTCTTTTTTTTTCTTTTGTTCTTCTTAGTAACTGCTGCAAATTTGCAGCAGCTAAAATGCATATGATATATATATATATATAGGGCTTTGGGGTCAACCTCATTGTAACGCTAATTCCACCACCCCTTAACACTGGTGTCATGAGATTGGGGTAGCTGAGAGACATCGAGAGAAGTTTGATGAAGGGAAGAGGATAAATAAACTGCTCTAACTCTGCTTTTATACAAGGTGCTGGCACAACAAAATAAGCCAAAACTCGAATAACAAACTTCTATAAATTCAATTATACAGCAGCCACATTTCAAGAAGATGATTCATACCAATCAAACAATTTAGTTGAGAAGAACAAATGATCTTAAAACTAATTTTGGCATCCTCCATCGTTCCAGAATGCATGCTTTCAGCTTCACCATGTTAATAAATACACAATTATATTTCCATAATCTGACGGTTCAACTGTTCAACAACCAATTTCAAGTTTAAAAACCTTCAACATTAAGTAAATGAAGGCAGGTTATCACAAATCATTTCTTTTTATTTATTTCAAATATATTTTATATATTGTGTTAAGCATAAAGCAAATCACAGATTGTATATTTTAGTGAAGCTTTGAGAATGTGTTCAAACACATGCATTTTATATATTGTGTTAAGTATATCATAGGATTTTATATTTCAGTGAAGCTTGAGAATGTTCGGAGACAAGTTTCTTGACTGTTACTTCATTTTGTGCTGTAGTGGTTTAGTTGCCCTGTATCTGTTTGTGACCAATTGGAGTTTCTAGGATTGAATTAAAATAATAAAAAGTAAATTTTCAATAAAATAAATAATAGATAATTTACTATTTTAAAAATTATAAATAAAATAAATATTATTAGATACAATAATATAAACACATTATGACAATATTAAATCATATTTAGAAGGTGAAAACTAATTCAATCTGAATTAGACCATTTTTTTCTCCTTCTTTGAGAAATTTGGGAGAATTGAATCCTCAAAGCTTATACAATACATGCATAAAAAAGAAAAAAAGAAGATAAGATGAATATATATTGGATGTCCATAGAAATTAGTCACACTACAACAAATTATAAAATTAGCTGCCATTACGCAATTTTGACATTTAATGATTTCATTCCATAAATATATAATTGTGGACGAAACTTAAAATTTGTTCGTAGAATGAAGCTACCATATTTTTTACTCTCTCGCTTAATTTTAGGGTCGTGCCACCCAAGGAAAAATATTCTGACGTTTTTTAACTCTTTTAGCGACGACTATTTTCAGATTTAAAGCTATTTAATTTTTGTGACGACTTGTATATCAATATTTTCATTCCCAAAGTGCCAAAATCATTATATGATAATTTTAAATGTCTTAGTAGAATTACAAACTTATTATGGACTAAATCTTGTCATAAATGATAAAATTGAACTTGTAAATAAACTCTTTGACGAAATAACACATTTTTGCCTCGCTTAACTTGCAAATATCAAACTCCTCATACTTATGCCAACAAAATCATTCCGGTGTCTCCAAATCAAGAACCCACCCTTCCTTCAAAATAAAAAGAGATCAGAACTCCTTCAACAACAAGAGGTTTCAGATGACAAAAGAAAACCAAGCCGAGAAAAAATGCCAAAACTAATAAAAACAGAGGATCTACGGAGGATAAAATACTGCTCGGTTGTATATACTCCAGATTTCTGGATTCGATATATCTATAAATATTTGATATTTTTATATACCCTTATAATTAAAATTATTAAAAATTTAGATATATTTAATTTTATATCAAGATTATTTTGAAAGTATAGTTATTTTATTATATTTATATCTGTTTATTAAAGTAAAATTATTTTTATGATTTATAAAAATAATTCTGCTCAAAACTCTAAAATTTTGTTAAAACTTAAACTTATTATTTTGAAATCATAATAATAAACTTAAATTTCAAAAAAAGTTATTGTAATTGATTAATATATTTAAAGAGATTAATATTATTATATATATATATATATATATATATATATATATATATATATATATATATATATATATATATCAGAAACTCGAGAAAAATTCAATTTTTTGAAAAATGTTAAAACGGTAATTTCAAATAAAATCTGAAATTTTCTAGATTCGATGACGAAATCTGGACCAAGCGCTGCTAAATTCGCCTCACAAATCTAATGACCCGCAGGTAATTTGGCCGACCCGAGATATTTAATATTTACGACCGAACGATGAATCGCCAAATGACTTCGCGACGTAAATTTTTACAAAAATCTCAACTTAAAATCATCGAAATAAAGCCTTATTTAAAATAATTAACCAGTTAAATAAAATTCTTAAAAAAACGGAATCGAATTGCATTAAATATAAATTCATGATTCAAAATAATAATACACACACACACATTAATAAATAATAATATAATAATAAAATTGATAAAAAAAATCGTATCATTTGGCAGCATTCTCTGGAAAAAAAACTCCACTCCAATGGATTAGGAATTAAGGATCATCATCTTCCTCAAAGGAAATCGAAGCCATGTTCAAAAGTAGAATAAAAAGCTAGAGTCCATATGGCTGTTTCCTTCCCCAAAACCTAGATACACTTTGAGAATACCTCCCATCTCCGCCGGCCAAGCCCTCAAAGTCAAAGAAAACTCAGACACTTATTCCTCTGATCTTCCTCATCTACTGAAGTCGCCATGGCCCTTCCGGAGAAGGTTTCTCGACGGTGCAGGCGGCAGGGTCGCTAGCACCGGGATTCCTGATCTCTCCCTCTGCAGCGTACCTCCTCTGGAGGCTCTCATCATTGCAGAACTCTCTACCACCTTTCCCGATACTGGCGGATTTTGTGATCTGGCGACTCAAGCATTTGGCCCCTTCGATTATCCCAAATGGGGACATGGAAATTCTTCTCCGACGTCGTTAATGTCGCCGCTTTCCCTGTCCTGTGTATGGATTATCTCGACAAACTTTTCCCTGTTTTCTCACTTGGTCTACCCAGAAAGCTTGCCTTGATTTGTTTCACTCTGGTTTTTTTTCTTTTCTGAATTACACTGGATTGGTTATTGTGGGGTATACAGCAGTTGTTTTGGGTGTGATTTCTCTTCTGCCATTTATAATCATGTCTTCACCTGTAATCCTCTAAGATTCGTCCTCACAGATGGGGAGTTTAGGGCAAAAGGGTGGAAGAGAATTGGAATCTTTACTTCAATAATTCTTTCTAGAATTTGAACCTTTGGGAGCAAAGCATTGAAGCTCTTGCAGGAAGTTGAAAACTCCAGAAAAACCTTTCCACGGCATTGTTTGCTGTTGTGGTTCTAATTGTTTTGCTTTCATTTGATTCCCTCTTTGCTATGACTGGTCTCTATTGATGTTTATCAGAAAAAAATGTGGAGTCGGATTCGCCACCGCGGCCAAGTAGTATCTGGAAACATGCAATCTGGATAGAAATTATAGTTATTATTATTATTATTATTATTATTATTATTATTATTATTATTATTATTATTATTAATAATAATTATTATAGGTTGCGCCTTTATCATAAGAAATATGGAAAAGTGATAAAATGGAGGTATCGATCTTGTCAAATGTCGACGACGTGATGTATCCTAGGTTTGTGTTCTTCTGTCTCAGGATCTCTCAAGCCTAGAGCCTGTGTTTTAAGTTAAGGATTCTAGGGTTTGAGTGGTATATTTTCAGCACTCTATGTATTGTCTTTCCTATACGATAGATTGAGTCTGTTTTCAGTGGAGGAGGAGTATGTGGTTGGCTGGTCGTTGTTCAAGGCTCGAGTTTCGCCTGCATTGATAGAGAGAGTTTTGGAGCCTGGACTGATCATTATGCAACGGAAGCTCTGAGTGGGAGTGGTGGTGGAAGGAGGGCAGAGAGCTCACTGGCCCATGGAGGTGTTGCTGCCAATGGGACTGTGCGGGAAATTGGCTCCAGCAGCAGAAGCCTATTGCATCAGCAGTCCCAGATAGGGACAGTACCGCAGCTTCTTGCGGGAGGAATCGCCGCGCCTTAGCAAGACCTTGCATGGCGCCAGCTTGCTCGCCCCATCAAGTACCCTTCACGTTCGAGGCGGAATTTCTTGCTACTTTCGTTACTTTTTTGTTTTGTTTCGTTATTATTGATGTTATTCTTTTCCCTTTTTGGTTTCTGAGAAAAAAGAAAACAAGCGGAATTTTGGATATAGTATTAAGTTTCATGGTTTGTGGAAATTGATTAACTTTCCCCAATCTAAAAAAGTCATCGTGAACGGGGATGTTGGGTGGTGTTAGCGCCACGAAGAAAAAACTGAATTTTGATGTTCTAATATATTTTCTTTCTCCATTTTACAAATCATGTTTGGGTTACTTGATCAATTTCTATCACTTGGGTTGCTGGTTCTTTGTTTGCTTGGTTAGGCTGTAGAACAAAAATTTTGCTCGAATGATTTGTTTGTAGCAATCCTCCTTTGTGCTGATTGTTTAATCTGCGATCTATGATTTGGTCTCTATCTGATTGGTCCAGCAAATCATCTTTTAAGATCAGAAGTGTTGATTACAACTGAGGATTATGACTTGTCACAATATTTGCTCGAGAACTATGGCCCAGGCCTTTAAGCTCATTATTGTAATACTAGAAGCTCGAGTATCTCATGGTCAGCCATGGTTGTCAAGCATCCCATCAATGATGGTACGGACTCATGCCACGTGATCTATACTTTGTAAATTCTGATCTGATCATATTTCTGACTTGTAGCTCTGGGGTTGAAATTATGGGCTTATCATAGATAGATGATGCCAAAGCGCCTAGGCAATTTGATAGACTGAATCTTACTAAAGATCATATTGTTCTTTTTTTATCTTTAAATATCTACTATCATTTTAAGCTACCTAATCCCTAAATAAACTATAGGTACTTAATCTATTGATTTGCATGTTTAAAGATTTCCAACCTTGGTTCTTAAGTGATACCCTAAGAACCTGTAACTGATGGATTCTTGTCTATAAATAATGCACATGGTAAAATGCTTCATTTGAAATGGATTCGACTTCATCAGCTTCTAAGCAATGAAAATCTTGTTCTTTTTACATTGTTTCTAGACTGGCTAAGTTGGTCAATTATTAATCAAGTAGTAGAGATACAAAACCGGTTTTTTTCTTATTTTATTTGATGATATTCAGACTGATATTATGCCTCTCAACCAGGCAATCTGATCCTCTCTATCTGTGTTTCTATGCTTTGTGTGATTGCCCACTTGTGCCGCCATTTTAGTTTCTTGGCCACCTATATGATGGTGTCTTATTCCTGTAGGTACAAGGTATGCACTCTGATGTCGCAACATTGAAAAAGGCAAGCATATGGCGTGAGGCCTACAAATTATCAGTGAAGGCGACGTAGAGCTCTGAAAGGGAATCTGCTACTATTGCCTACCATTCCTGGTCGTGATTCTTCGTCGGCTTCTTTACTCATATGAATGTTATAAAAACGCCAGTATAAATACATTATAACAAAACAGCCTAGTAACATGAATTATCTTGGTAGTTAGCTTGGGGCATCTTAGAGCTTGCTTAGTATCCAATTCTATTGATTTTTGCTGTAGTTATTATATTTGGTCCTAATTAGAAAGTCATAGAAGAAATACAAGTGTTGATCTTGTATACATTTTGTAGCTAGAGGTTTCATAGACTAACTGCTGCATCCTGCTATATATCCATTGATCTTGTAAGGATACCTATAGCAGCACAGGTACGATTTAATATACTCTTGCTGAACTGAAAGGATAGGAAAACTGGTTGCTATTTGTTATTGGAGCCCTCATTTCTTTGGCATCCATAGCATCATTGGCATGGCGCATGATTTGGCCACAAAAATGCTGCTTGTTTTTTTACTTTTTTCTTCTGCATGAGTTTTCCCCCAAAGTATTATTTCACAATCTGCTGTATATGCATGAGTGGATGTTTTTCTAAACTGTCTTCTCGATGCCTGGTGTCATTAAATGGTTTCAGCTGTTTAGTGTATGTAAACCAGTTTAGGTGAATTCCTCAATCAATAAGATTCTTGCCTGGTCCGTGGTATCAACTAAAAAGAATACCTTGTCTCAATTTTATTTGTTTCTAAATCCCATTTTAGAAATGAGTTTCTCAATCAATAAGATTCTTGCCTGGGTTTGTGTGTCAATTAAATGGCTAAGTACTCTTGTTTAAAATTGATTTGAGCTTTAATCCTTGCAGACAATGTGGATCTATTACAGAGAGGTATTGGTCATGCCTCTCACAGACCATTGTCCAAGAAGAGGGTATCTTGGCCTCTATAAGGGCTTGAGCTAGCATTGTTGGTATGATTCTGTATTTATTGCATCTCTCATGTCCAAAATAACTTTCTTCTCTTTCCTCACTCCTAACCCTCTTGTTTCTTGTATTGGCTTTATAAAGCCTTGAGCCACTACAGGGAGTTGGACTCTAGTATAGCCATCAACTTTTCTGTTTATGAGGACTTTGTGAGGATCTCTGGCAATCCCCAAAGGTAATGACAACAAGTTAATTCATCCACTTAAGAATTCTCAATATACCCCTCTGCCAGCTGACAGCATGAGCTGTATCTCAAAATTAGAACTTAAGTATCTATTATCTTTACATCAGGCCCAATGATTCAACTGTCCCTTATTCCTCTGTCTCAGCTGTAAAGTAGCCTTTTCAGGTGCATTGCATCATCAACAGGTGAGTGATATTGAACTTGCTATCGAGGGAGCCCCTTGCTATTGTGTGCATAAATTATGTCATGATGCCTCCAATTACCTCTTTATAAACTAGCAAGTCGACCTCTTGAAAGTTACTAAGGATAATTGTGAGCCCTGGGTGCCAGCGCTAGAGTGCAGTGCTTTATGTGCTAGAAATAGGATGTTACCTTCCTGCATAATTGTCCTCTTAGTATAAACATGGAACTGAAGATTTTCTGCTGAAAACATTTGATCATTAGTCAATCTTTTGGATGTTCTGTAGATTAAAGTGAATGTTGTTGACTATCTCTCAACTTTGACATCTGCAAAGAGTCATAAGTTACAACAGTTAATTAGTTTTGTAATTTGTTTTTAAAGCACATATGTTTGTTTTTATTTGAAAATTTTAATTTGTAGTGAAAGAATAATACTCTAGCTATCATGTTGCTGCAGAGTAAAACAAAATAGGATGAGGTGCAGGATCTGCACTTAATCTAATCTGTATTTGACTCTGTGTTTTCAGAGAGACCTTGTGACTAGAGTTGTTTTTTATGTGGCATTTGAGAATGCTAGTAAGGCAGTTGACCCAAAAAAAGAAAAAGATTACATTTTCAATTTTCATTGACTAACTTCATTTCTTTTCCTTATTTGAAGAGCTTGCTTGGATTAATGTAAATCTCTCCAGCATTTCTTCATAACTTTTCTCCTAGTTATCAGGTAGTTGGGTTCCTTTGTAGGTGCACCATACTCAGGGTGAAACTAACATTGCCTCTCAGTTATCAAAAGTGAGTGTGTCCTCTTGAGGCATGCTTCCTTACTTGGGCCTTTCATACCGCTTTTTCTGCTGGATGGGTACTAGAATCCTCAACTGACGTAGGTGCATTTGTGCTGTGTTTAGTCAAATATTCTCTCATTTATCGGCAATCATGCAACCATGGACGAAGATTAAAATGCATCCTCACTACCAGGTTTCCTCCTCCCAAGTGAGTAAGTAGCGCAAATGTCAAAACCTAAAATTGGTGGAAAATGATGCCACATTTGTGAACCTTAAAAGTACATTGGAATCTTGTGGCTCCCATCTGTTTGTAATAAAATACATTTTGTAAATAAAGGGTACAAATGGGAGAAAATATAAAGGGAAAAGAAAAGCTGTATCAGAAAATTTCTCCTTTGGTGTGACATTTGACTTTAAGAGCGGCGTATTGTGGTTTTGGTTTTGTTTGAGACCAAAACGTCGACTTGCTCCACCAGAGTGTCCCTCCTATTTTGTTAGTCGGTTTTTTTTTCTCAGATTTGATGATTCGTCTCTTAATTTTGCTTTAGATTCGAAGAAATGGAGGTATCGATCTTGTATTATTTTCTTCATTCGTTTCAAGGATTGGATGGTTTCTCACCCAAAGTTTGATCTTTCCATGCCTATTACCATTGTATGTTTAATATGTATGTGCAATAATTTTATTTTGTTTTTATTTTTAATTATTCTGCTAATCCAGATTCAAGGTACTGGATGTAATTCTTCTATTAGATTTGATCTTGCTTCATATATATATATGTTATATATATATATATATATATATATAGTATATATATATATATATATAATTTTCTTCCTCTTATTTATGATTTGATAAATTATCTTGCTCAAAAGTTTTGATCTCGTACTATCGCTCCTCTCGTCAGGTTTTGCCTGACTGGGAGAATTACATAATAACTTATTTCCTATTGATTTACAAACATTTCAAATTTGGTGGCATCTTATTTATCTTCTCTTGCAATCAATGATTTAATATTTAGGAGCACTGTTATAGATAGTCTCCTTCCTTCTCGATCTTTGTACTATTAGATAAAAGAAAGAGAATTGCCTTGATAACGAGGAAGGTCGAATTTGATTTTGTTCATGGCTTTAAAAGTTAGCCTCAAATTTCGTCAAGTAGCTTGGAAAAGTCTTTACCTTTAATTAAATTCTTTTGCAGCTGAAAATTATTTTCTTTCTTTTATTTTTATTTTAGTTTTGCCTTTAGGCGCCTTGCTGTATATTTCCCGTGTGTCCTGCTTTGAGTTGTTTTTAGAATATTTTCTAGGTTATGATTTCAAGTGGAAGCCATTCCAAATCTTTGTTCAATGGAAGGCTATTAGAAAATTATTTTGTTCATGGCTTTTGGTGTTTGACTAAATTACTGATAGGTTAAAAGTTTCAAATTTTTTTCGTAGCTTCGAAAAATATTTCTTTCTTTTTATTTTTTTTATTATTATTTTCTATTTAGAGTATTTCCTCAGGTTTGTTTTGAGTCGCTTTTGTAATATTTTCTCTAGGTTAAGAGAAAGTGGGGCATTCAAATCTTGTTCAATGAGGATTTCAAATCTTTGAAATGATCCTATTGTTAAGGTATATTATCAAATGTTAATCTATTAATTAGTTAATGGATATCACTTTGGAATTGTTATTGATGCAATTAATCATGGTAGGCAAATGTGCCTAAAATGTCACTGAATCAAGTAAGCTAAACATATCACAACTGGCCGATCACCGCCATGTTGTTCAAAATGAAATTGTATGTCGGGAAATTAATAAAACTTTTAGTTTCAATTGATTGACTTGTGACTTTATCTTGACATGCTATTTTATGTAATAGATAGAGAAATTACTTGATGGGGAAGAGAGGATCGAATTTCTTTTACAAGTTCACACATTTTAAAGAAGGAAAAGGATGCAAGTTTATCTCAAAGGGTAGAGTCAAAATATGTATGTAATTGTTATGCTATATTCTAATCTAAGTCATGATTTACATATTAATCTTCATATTAATATTCTAGAATTTTAGAAGGAAATGATGGAACTGTTAGAGAAATCTAAAGAAGAAGGAAATGCTTTAAGTCCCGATGAAATTTGCGATCAAGTTCTTGAAACTAGATCTGGCTACATCAAAGGTCTTGGATATGGCCTGAAACCAAAAGGAAAAGGAATCAACTCAAATGCCAAAATACAAAAGCTTGAGGAAAACTCCTTAAAGAGAAGATGAGATAGATAAATTGGTTGATAAAGTAGATTATTTGACTGTAAATAGCTTGAAAAATCAATAAGAGAGTTTTAGATGATCGTTTGGCAAATCAAGAAAAATTTGGGAGGCTCATTGAATCTACAAATGCAGAAGATGTTTGATATGTTTCTCTCTACAAATAGTCATCCACCAACTCATATTTCTTAGAAAGATTTGGTAAGGGAAATGATTCAATTCTCTTACTCTCCCTAAAGTTTACATTTCTAATTGGCTTTTATCAATAATGATATGCTCCTTTGTTAACTATCAGAGGTGCAAGGTAAGAGAAGAGATGCAATTCCACCAACTAGTTGATTGTTTAGATTTTTTGAGTTTTAGATTTTGTATATGAATTTAATATAGAAATATGTTGGCAGATGGTATAATATAATATTTTATGTTCTTGTTATGTTAAATACTTGATTTATTAAATGTCGTGGGTGCTATGTATGGATTATATTTTTATTTCTTAATCACACATTATATTTTATGACAAATGTTATTTTATATAATCTTTAGCCTTAGGATATTAATAAAACTGTTTATACAATTGATATAATCAGATATGGAATTCTATTTACTTATAATAGTAAACAAAAGAATTGAGGTGGTGAAATTTTTCCATACTAATTGTGGATTTAAACAAATTTCATACACAATTAATAATAACTTCCAACTTGTGACGAAATGGTATTTGTCTCCAAATTGACCATATTTAACATTTTGTGGATGAAATGGTATTTGTCACCAATTCTGATCACAACCTCTTTATGGACGAAATGGTATTTGTTCCTAATTTCGATTATTCAACCCTTTCAAAGTGACAAAATGTTATTCATTATTACAAATTTAATCATAACTCTTTCGTACTAAAGTTTCGTCACTTAATTCGATAATTAAACCTTCAGGACGGCAATAGTTTGCAAAGCTTCTAATTTAATTGAATTGTGACAAAAAAATTTCTCGTCCCAAAAATGGTCCATTTTAACTTTGAACATCCAACCTTCTCGCATCGAAATATCCTTCTAGACGGCATTACTATTAATTTTAGTGGACAAAATTTCGTCTCCCAAATAAATAACTTCCATTATGGATTTGGGTAAACTTATTCTCGGCCTCGTAATCATATAATATTTAGGGATTCAAGCCATTATTTTCATAATTACCTTTTACCACTAAGCCTTTAGAGACGTTTATTTTCGCCCATACTATCTTTATGACGAAATTTGTAAGCATTTGTGGACTAAATTTCATCTGCAATTCCATTATTCAATAGAAGGTCATTGTCGGAAATAAGAGAATAGCCTCGACTTTATGAGGGCAACTTTATAAGGTTCATCCAATCAACCCTGCCCCATGTAATAAGATATCATCTTCGATAAACATACGAATTTATCACCAAGCCAAAAGAAGTAGATGGACAATAATAAAGTTGAAGTCGAGGGAAGGATGTCAGATATAGAAATCTCTATTCTTCTCCTTCAACAACCAGAAGCTTTATTTGGAGTTGAAGAGATTTAGGTGGATGAATTCCACTTAGAATGGGTGCTGTAACAATTGCTCCATAAGTATCAAGAAAAATTCTACAACATTTACACTCACAACACCACTGAGTTCATTATGCCCTGATTCTAACACACAAGTTACTAAATCTACTAACTAATACATAGCAGTATGCATTTAGGGTTCGCAAGACAAGAATTTAGCATCAATGAGCATAACAAAGTAATTAGCAAAAGGGATGGAAACCTAATGCTAAATGAGCTCAATATTCATTGCAGATAACAAACTGGCCTCTAGACTTTTTGAATATCTGCTCCAATAGCAAACAAAGCCCAACACAAAGAAAAGAAGTCCACGACCTTCCTCCATATCTCCTCACACCCTAATCAACCAAGAAAAGAAAAAAAAACGAAAACAACAATAACAAAACCATGTATCAGGTTGTTGATTATGCATTCATCTAATGTTAAGCAGGTTATAAAATAACCTTCGAGAGACAAAAAGTGAGGTGAACCCATAGGAAGGTATAACTCAATCTCAAGAGAGTCTATGTAGGCACCAGAGGAAGCACTTTAAGACTTGTGCCAAACCTAATCTCCAAGTCTCGGAGGGCTTGCAGTGCTTCTTCCTCTACATTTCATTCCTCCAGCTGCTCTAAACTCCATTGTTTAAGAACCTGTCGAGGTGCTCCTGTAGAGCAAAACCGTCTCTTTCGGGAATAAGATTTGCAACAATTTAAGGCTTCGAGGTCAGTTATCCAAGAATCGCATCTGATTCTATAAGTTCCTCAATTCTCTATAAGGTTAGATCCATGAGGTCAAATATGGGAATCGGGACATATTAGATGGATTCCTTAATCGTCCGAGCAAGTAAATGCAGGAAAGATTCACAAGGCTTACTAAAGGCTTTAATTATGGATCCCATGGCTGATTGCTTTCATCAATAGATTTAAGCCTTATAGATTTAAGCTGGTTCAACTTCAAAACCTAGTCAAGTACTACTGCCTGCAATTGTAATGGCATTACCCCTTGCTTAGATGACAATGTCAACTCCACCTAAAACACGAGCAACTGCCTAAGCCATCTGACCGGGAGTCTCCTCATCTAGAAATGGCCTATTACAATGTCTTTCTAAGTGTTGTATGGAAGCTGCATCATGTCAATCATGAGCTTCATTTTTATCATCCACATACCAAGTATACGCGTTTAATTGTCGCGGCTCTGCATTGAATCGAAGAGTGTCAAAGTGTATGCTCTGGGTATGTCTAGTGTTTGAAGATTCAAAGAACTTGCTTATAGATGATGGAACTATCTCAAGGAATGTAGATATTAAGCCAAGGTATCTTAGTTGAGTTAGTTTGCCAATTGCCCTCGTACTCGATCTCGAGTATGTTTCTCAAGATCGCCAATGAAAGCATTTACGGCTAACCACTAGATAGGCGTGAAGAAAGTTTCCACTTCTTTTGATTTGCTTTTGCAGTATCGGCGACGTAAAAGAAAGTACATCTTCATAATAAGGTGTCAAAAGAAGTGAAGTTGTACCAGAATCACCATGAATAAGGATCAAAACTATGTCTTTAATCAAGATGGTCAACCAAACGTACATCTTAAGTTGGTGCAAAAGGACAACCTGGCATCTTTGTGTTAGTATGAACTCCATGAAAATGTGGCCTTCGCTGAGCTCTCGATAACTACATTGCTTTACGTATCCGGCAAATCGCACTATTTTAACACTGGGTCTCATTAAGCTTCTTCTTTGTTTCGCTGAACGAGTCTCCCCAGCTTACTGCAAATTCAAACACCTCTCGGGAGTTTTATCACGTCCCTCCCGTCGTGCATTTCAAATTTTCTACAACCCATGGCCACGATCAATCTTCTGCTAGAATATCGTACCCCGAGGAAAATAAGAGAGGAAAATAAAAGAGACATTCTCATACAAGGACAAATCCTTATTATCTTATGTAGGGTATTTGGACTAAAGTTGCAAATGGGTCATGATCGAATCAAGTTAGCCACGTTGACTACCCTCCATGAGCCAGAATCCTTGTGTGAGTGCTTCGCTAATTTTAGAATCAGGAGTGGCAAATCCCACATCTTCGCAGAATTCTCGCTCTTCAAATCGTAGTACCTCCTGGAGTATGTCTGGCCAGCATGGGTAAGCAATGCCCAACTCTCCTCATCAGTACGCAACCGCAGAGGGTGAGGATCATTCTTCATATTGAGATTTGGAGGTTAGTCAAAATCATTCCCATCGCCATTTAATGTATCTCACAAAGACTTCAGATCCGTCTGGGGAAATACGAATCATCCGTAACTACGAGACGTGTTATTAATCGAAGAAGATTTCAGCCGCTGCACCCCCTCCTCTCACTCCTTACAACTCAAGCCATTGACGAGGGCCTGACTCACAATGTTTGCCTTATTATGGAGGAGAAGTCGATAACCATCTGATGTCTCATACTTTAAAAAGGAAATGATGTCTAATGAAATGCCTTTATGGTGAAAGATCAATCTCATAGAGTCAAGTTTTTCCAATGCCTTCCATACCCATAATTGGAATCACTTGAAACTTTATCTTATGAGCAACCGTGATACTGGTCAGTTGTGACATCATCACCAAAGTCATGAGCATTTCCGCCTTCGCAGCATTGGTGGAATGGTATAGAAGAAACCCATGGAAGAATCATGTTGGCCGTGATAGAGAGGGTCTGAATCTTAGCATATATTTTGTCCATCTCCTCGCAGCAGGTTTCGGTCCCGAGGTTTCACCTTCCAAAACTAAAGAAATCCCTTGAAGGTCCTAAATCCAACTTCTTTTCTCAGGTCAAGCCTCGCGCTCGTTGATGGGGGGGTTTCAAGCAATGGCAATGGATCGCAGTATAGGGGTAACATGAGAGCTTCTATCGTATTATTGATTTTTAAAATCCTCCATATCTCAAAATATATCTCAAATTTTCATGATCACAATATTTCTATTAAGTATTTGTTTATCTCATGATTCAAGTGATTCAGCTAAGATTTAAAGTAATCTTCAATGCTAAGTTAGTGGCTAGGTATGTCACACAACTTGTATTTTTGTTTCCAAACACGTCTTTATGTTGTGCTAATCATATCACAAATTTTATATTTCACTGCACTTTGGGAAACAAGTTTGAGACAAGTTAATTGCCTAGCAGATCCTAAAATGAGCAACATCAAAATAGGCATTGAAATAAGATTTTTTCCCCTAAACAAATGGGCATGAGTTAAATTAAGTTTTAATGAATATTAACACAAATCTGCTCACCTCTCAACTCTTTGTGTTTTTCCTTTTGATTTATTCCTTTGAATAAGGGGTTGGAGTGTGGCTACATTTGAAAGTGTTGAACAAATGGAACGGGTCGCATGGCACCAAGTGATAATTTTGTTCGATAACAGGCTCAAATGGATACATCACAAATGCAGTACATATGTTCACTATAAGAAAAAATATATCTTAACTACATCGATCGCCATCGTGATGCTTATATGTCATCATAACTTCCTAGTCTTATATGTCATCTATCGTAGTTGTCAAGGTAGGTGTATCGCGAATCTTGATATATATAAAATGTCAATGAATGTGTTTTTCTATTAATCAATATAACTTTTCTTACCACTCACAATGTCATGGCTCAGGTTCAAATAAATCATGGTTTTTAAAATATGTCAAGGTATGATCTTCCACCATAGATTATGTAAATCGAATTAGAAGTATATGCCATGATAGCCTTTGAAAATTTTTGAAAATAAGATTTTAATGTTGCAATGAAGAAGTATGATGCAAAATAACTTGTTGGCATATTTAAAATTGTTGCTTAATTTAAACACTTAATACAAAATATACCTTGTTTCATAATTCAGACTTTATCTTGTTAACCACAATGCACCATATAAATATGCATAGCTATTAAAAACACATGTACATATATTGTGTTAATTTAAATTGTTGTCCTCCCTTCAATATACAAATAAATATAATATATTCAAAAAAGAGAAGCTAAAGCAACTTTACTTAGAACAAAAGATACTAAAAAGATAAATGTAAATCAAGTTCATTTATAATACATACACATTTAAAAATAAAACTCATAGAACCATTAGATAAATTATACAACCAAAATATTAATAACCCATGTATGTATATACATCTTAAATGTCTCTATGCAAACCACCTCAGTCTTTCATTGACCCGACTCCTCAGAAAGAGCGAAAAACAATAAATAAATAAAATGACACTAATTAATTATTAGTTGAAGATGTGAAATCCATAATAAAATCTTAGTAACTACACAACTTTAATTTTTACTAAAATAAATAACCGTATTTACTAAAAAATATTAGTATCGTAATACATTAGTAATGTGAATCTAATGGCTTCCTACAGAGTCCAAGAACACCTCAAACGAGTTCGGATGAGTGCTATGGTCGCTCACAGGCATTAAAATTGGGAAAATTCGCATTACGGCGCTAAAATTCTATCGCTCATGGCAGCGTAATCCCTTTCTACTCACTCATGGCGCGACCGCACTAATTGCTCATGTGGTGCGAAATTTTCGCACCCGTGCAAAAATCATTTCTAGGTATCCTAACTTTGACGAGCATACCTTCGGGTCCGAACTCGCTTCGAGGTGTTCTGACTCCTATGGAAAGCCCATTGAGTCAAGAATCTAGATTTATGCCTGTAGAGACAAGTGTGGGGTTCATAACCTTGCTGAAATTTGAAAGTGGTGAACTCCAACCCCCGTTTCAAACCATTTTTCTTTTCTCGTTTGTTTCCTTTGTTTCGAGACCATCTGGGCTTATTGTACAATTAATAAGAGAATACAAAGAGTCTAGAGCATAATGCAGCATATGGATAAGTGATACTAAAGCAAATTTTCCAAAAGAAGAAAACTAACTAAATCGAAACCAAAAACTAAAAATAGGAAAACCAAAGCAAAAACAAAGGCATGTTTATTAACTCAAACCAAAAATAAGAAATCATCATGTATGAATGGTTGCAAGTATACCGTCTAGGCCCTTAATTCACATATTTAACAACTTTGGAATCATAGTGAGGTTGTTGTCTCTCTTCTTTCTTGCCCTCCTTTGTCGGGCCATCATTTTTCTCAATTCTCATTCCTTTGTTCCTTCCTCGTCTCTTCTACAGTCAAGATCTAGGCAGTTAACCCATTTGATAAACTCAAGGAGCAAGTCATTCGAAATGTGCATAGGGAAGGAGAACCATTTTATAAGAAACCCAACAAACAGATCATTCTGAAAAATAAGAATGTAAGAACTCAAAAATCCTAACTCACCCACTCTTATATCAAGGAGAAAAACTGAAGTTTTTCTCAAACCTAGCCTACCCATCAAGAAGATATATAAAAACTCCAAAACCCCATCACTTCACCTTCCGTATTTCAAAAGAAATCCTCCAATAGTAATAAATCAAACTAAAGATCCCTCCCTTGAATATAGAAACCAATGTCCAAAATGTCCCTCGAGTGCACCATCAAAAACATGAAATGCTCACAAAGAGTAAAACAATGATAAAGCATCAAATAAATACTTACAAAACATTGCTTAATCTCGAGATCGATCATGATACATTCAATTGTTCGCCATTTGTTCATATACTAAATGCCATGGTATTAATCTATTAAGCATAATCACATGCAACATCATTCATTCTAACAAAAAGAATGTACCCTCAAATAGTCAATATATACAAAGATATCCTATCGAGTAATTTCACTACATGACGATTCATTCACTAATAATTCGATACACATGAACATGTCGAGCAATATCTATATACAAACAACAAATAAATAAAAGGGATATCTGGAAGACATGAATCTCTATTTCTTCAACATTCATTCTCACTGCATCGTCTCAAAATAAGAGTAAATCACAAACCTACGTGAGGTATTCCCAACAACGCTACACTCATACATATTAGCAAAGATTCACATCAACATTGTTGTATCCAATAGCCATGTTGCTGAAATCTCTGCCTCCAGCCCTACTCAAAGCCGAAAACAAAGTCTCCCCCCAATCTTCTGTCAATTGAAACACAATAGTTCAAGCAAAACCATAAAAATCCAATTCATTAAAATTCAAATTTCGAATCCAAAAAAAGAAAAGAAATCCTCACTCCACTGAATACTTCCCACCCGCTCCCAACCTCCGCAACCTAAGACCTTCCTCCGTATCTACTCGCCCCGGCTGTTCCTCCGAACACCAAGATTCACGATTGCACTTCATGGAGGTGGTCTTTGTTCTTCGGGCTTCAACGCCTCTATTTATGCCTTTCGCGAATTCACGCCCTTTGCCGCGCAGATTCCGATCGGGTTCCCCACATCGGAGTACCGCCGCATCGGAGTACCGCTCTCCCGGCAGACACAAGACGCCGCTGCCAAGCATGGGTTCGAGCTAGGCGCAGGCCGCGGCAGCCGCGGCCAGAGGCCGCTGATGGTGACGAATCTGAGAGGTTTATCGAGCTCTGAGATGCTCCATGATGTGAAAAAAGGAGGGAGGAAATTGGCGGTCTTTGAAAAAATATGAGGGAGAGGGAATCTTGCTCTAAAAAAGGGAGATGGGAAGTGTACTAATTAAATACACAATATCATATATATTGTCATAAGTCAAGGTTCCATCATCCCAAATCATGGACAAGTTTTATGTACGTCGTCATTGGTTTGAAGTGTTATATATGTCATAATTCTCATAATTTTTAAATAGCTGGCCAATATTGATATATATTGTCATAAGTCAAGATAATATATGTCAAGAATTGCATTTTCTTGTAGTGGTTTATTTGTGACTAATTTGTTTGGTTATGATCGACCCAAAGGCTCCTGGTGGACTTCTCTTTGTGAAAAGGAAAATTTGAGAAAAAAAAATAGAGGTCCTGCCAGATAGTTAGCAGGTCGGGCCGGGATAGGGGCTGAGAAAAGTTGCGACTTTTTCTTGGGTATTTCTTTGCCTTATCAACATATTATGATTTATTTTCTATTCCGCTGTACTCTGTAAATTCCTCAAATTCATAGTGAAGTTTTCTCCTCTGCCCATGGTTTTTTTCCGTAAGAGTTTCTACGTAAATCTGATGTTTTTCTTTATCTTCGTATTTCATTATTGTGTCATTCATCATAATAAGAAGTGATTTCCAAAATGTCATTCCCAAATTATTTGAAATTATTATTCCTGATCATGATGGGTTCATGTACTTAATGTAATAATTCGACTATGACATCATACACAACTCCTAATGCTATAGTATAATCCTTGAATTAAAGTAAGACATAAATGGTGGAAATGGGAATTAGATCTAATCAAAGAAGAAAAGAAGATAAGATGAAAAGATTGAATGTTCATCTCCACATAAATTAGCGCCCGATCTCATCTCGCACCCTGCATGTAGATTCATCCAATCAACCCCCTCGTTTTGCGTAAAAGATAAGCAATCTCCACAAACACATGACTCATCATCTCTCTCCTCTTGGGTGAAATATTTTCCTCGTCATTCTTAAGAATCCATCGATTCAAACCAAAAGAAGGCATGGGTCACAAGTCAAGTTAAGGAAGCAGTGACAAGAGAAACCCTTTATCCTTCCTCCCCTTCACCCCTCCGCCATTCTCCTAATATCCCATTGCTTCCTTCTTTGTCACCGAATCCATTCCCTAGCTGGCTAGTAAATCTCAAACACTTCTCTCACACATTTTCCTGGTTTCACTGGCGCTTCTCTCGTCGCACAAATCTCTCTGCACCTATAATGTAACTGGTCTTCTTAAGCGGATATCAAATCCCGAGGGAAATAAAGTGAAATAGAAAATAAATCTCATGTACAAGGGCAGATCCTTATGGATCTTATATAGGGTATTGGACTAAAGTTGGCGTTGGTCATGATCAAAGTGTTGAAGTATATTGGAACACTCCTCAATGGTTGCATTCTTGCAGCGAGAGCTTCCCTACCACCTTACAACCGCATGGGCACTCTAATACATTTCCTCACACTCGTCTTCAAATCTCTGTAGCAATTCCGGGGGTATGTCTGGGCCAGAGTACTGGTAACA
Organism: Tetrastigma voinierianum; assembly: GCA_016808115.1. NCBI lineage: Eukaryota > Viridiplantae > Streptophyta > Magnoliopsida > Vitales > Vitaceae > Tetrastigma > Tetrastigma voinierianum. The sequence continues at coordinate 35,790 of JAEQBH010004739.1, forward strand.
ATGTCCAACTCTCCTCATCCAGACAGAACGCAGAGGGTGAGGATCATTCTTCATATTGACATTCTGAGGTAGCCACGCCTCGCAATTAGTTCAAAATCATTCTAACGCCATTTAATGTATCTGCAGCACTTCCCAGTAATCCGGTCAGGGGAAACATGAATCCATCCTCGACCATGAGAGACCGTTATTAACGATAAAGACTTTCAGCCGTTGCATCCGATGTCCCATGCCTAGCTTGTCTTATTACGAGGAGAAGCGATAACTATCTGATGTCCAAACGGCAAAGGGGAATGATTAATAATACTTATGGTTAAATATCAACTTTGCTAGAGTTGTTTTCCACGCCTTATACCTATATAATTGGAATCACTCAAATTCTCATTCTGGCAACCGTGATATCATCATTGCATATCATCACCATAATCGCTATCATCTTTCTCGTTACCGGAAGTGGAATAGCTGGTAAGAACCCAAGGTTGACTTGTTCTACTTGATAATGGCTTATTGATCGCTATCATGTGGATAGAGAGAGTCTGAATCTTAGTATATATTTTGTCCACTTCTCGCAGTAAGTTTCTCCCCGAGGTTTCACCTCTGCCAAAAGGGTAAAGAAATCCGATCCAAACTTCCTCTTCATGAGCCGTACTCTGTCGATAGTCGCCAATGGAAATCGCACAGAGAGGCAATACGGAGAGCTCCTCCATTCAGAACCATTCCGTAATCATCTAATTCTACCGATTCTAAGCTTTGAGAAACCATCTCGTAGGACTCAGCCTGCCTAGCGCCCTCATCGCCCCTTCGTATAGGTCAACTCCTCTCCCCGAGCCAGCGCGCATCGATACCTCTCTTCACCGGGAAAAACCGCTTGCCAAGACTCGACCGTAGCTAACAGATGTCTCCACTCATACTATTTCTTCAATACTGTCGTTAATGGGGGAGGTGGATTGTAGTTCCATTACTGAGAGACGAGGAAGAGAAGGGATCTTAGACTTGATCAATTCCACTCTTCTCGTGGATTTGACAGAATAAAAGGCATCACCTCCCACTTCTCTTACTTCCCTCCGTAGCGTCTGAGGCTGGATCTGACTATAAGGTTATCAATCATATCTTCAAAATCATAGGCGACGTCCATTGATTCCTTGTTTTGCAAATGCACCAAATAATATAACAAGTAGAATAACTAAATGCAGAGAAAGAAAGAGAGCACACAAAATTTAACGAGGTTCGATATAAATACCTACATCCTTGGGCGCCAGCGAACAACTTCCACTCATTAAAGAGAATTACAAAGTTAAGGTCACGAATCAATTTCCTAAGAAATTGAGCCAAAAAGTAAATACCTAAGCAATTTGGGCAATACTACAAATACCCTAAAGGAAATGGGAAAGAGGTACATTTAATACAAAGAGGAAAGATCCTTTTATAAGGGGAGAAGCAAAACCCACATATAACCGACATGATCGTATAGAGATAAAATATACAAATCTCCACCTTGATGAATATACCAATCCCATCTTGAAACTCTTCGATAATAGCCGCAACGCCCTGTAAATGCGGTCAAAGACACCAACTTTCATAATGCTGACTCAAGTCCAAACAATAATTGAACTTGATAGCTATCACAACCTTAGTCAACAAACTAAGGGATTCCTCGGCGCCCCAATCATTCATAAGATTTGTCCTTCACTAATAATATCCCGCACAAACCGATAAAGCCATCACCTCTCTTCAGAGAGTTCCAACTTACTGCTGTCTCTAAAGAGTAAACACAAACCCGCTGTCGACCGCCATTTATCCAAGTCACCAGACAATATGAATCAACAAAGCCAATAGCATACTAATCACATGTATCATCTCGCTCAAAGACTAAATCAATATCTAAGGTTTTCACTGCCTGCCAATGTCCTTTACTAAGATCATGCCTATACCTGCTCACTACTTAACTGCAGGCCCCAAACATTTATGCCACAAACTAGCAATCTTTGAATCTTCACCACTACTAAAAACCGTGGTCACTACTCCAATCACTGTACTACCATTATAGTAATACAAGTTATTTCTTCTTATGTCTTTCATAACTACAAGAGCGTCGAAATTACATTTAACTCCATTTTGAATACTCATTTAAAAAGTTCTTTAGAAATACCCTCCAGTGGCCCCTAAAGATAAGGATTCTTTTCAACTTCGCACATATCGACATCTCGCCAAAACTCTAATTCATCCATCAGGATTCCCCAACCGGATTGAACTCATCCCAATGATAGAAGCACACTCACCAATACCCATATAAACGATCGACCATCAACTTCTTCAACTCAAGAATTTAATTTTAATATGAATACATATGATAGGTACAAATCAGATTCAAAATTCATTCATCAAACCAAAGAATACTTGACGACCAAACTAAACAGAACCCAAAATCACTAGAATCACCACCTCACGCCAATGACACAAACATCAAATATATGTGACTCAGTTCTTATCTTTCTTTCAACTTAGACAATCTTCTTCCAATACTCTCCTCATGACAAAAGGCACACTCCATCTTTCCGAGTCTACTTTGATGTCACCTTTCTTCCCGATCAAGCTTCCTACTTTATTTCGACTACGACCTCTCACCGTCAATGCTTCTATCGATTCATCCCGATAAGTGTTCTTTGATCTTCTTCTCGACCTATAATTCAACAAGGCAAAACAAACTTCTCTAAAAGATGTACTTCCTTCCCTAAATAAGGGTAATACAAAGATGATCCAACCCATTAGAAGAGAACCAATCAATAATTTAGCCTTATATCTATCTCTTTGAAGGTCTCATCTCTTAAGTTTAATATATCACAATTAATTTATTAAACTCATCAATATAGGAATTAATGCTCATACTGATTTTTAACTTAAGATTGAATAATCTCTTCAGCCAAATTTACAACCAATTCTCATTGCTTTTCTTCATATACTTATTTTCTTTCCTTCCTCAAACTATAGACAAATGTTTCTTGTGAAATGTATACCTCTGCTCTTTAGCCGGTTATGACGGATCAACCCACAAGTTTTTATGTTGAGCCTTTCCCACTCATTCTCATTAGTATCATATGATCTTGTTTCCAGCATATACAGTGCATCCTTCATATCACTATGCCTTAAGCCGAAATTATTTCGGCCATCAAATTTTTCAACATCTACTTTTGCATTTGTGATCGCTGTTTTTTACCAATATTTTGTCATCTTTCCACACAACTACGTCTGCGAATACTAGGACAGTTCCTAGGAAATATTGAATTGATCACCATAGTCCCACTTAGACCAGTCTCCTTAAACAAAACAAAAGTTCCCAAGAAATGTTGGATTGGTCCATATGATGTCAAAATACCAATTTCCTTATACAGAACTTCCACAGATATTCCAGACAATGGAACTTCTCTTGAACGGATTTCAACTCTCAACAGTTGAAGGACATATTTCTAATGAGGAAGATTGGGCTACCACAGCCAACCATAGAAACCACTTATAACTTCACTTGAGCGATTTCAATTATTAATAGTATAGAACAAATTTCCTAATGTGGAAGATCGGACTATGCCACAACCACAAAACATACTTATAAAATAACCTAAAGCTCTAATACCACTTGTTGTGCAAACACACCAAAAAATGCAACAAGTAGAAAAACTAACGATAGTAAAGAAAGATAGCACACAAAATTTAATGAGGTTCAGTATAAACACCTACATCCTCGGACGCCAGCGAACAACTTCTACTAATCTAAGAGAATTACAAACTTAGGGCCACAAAACAATTTCCTAATAAATTGAGCCAAAAAGTAAATACCTAACTTGATTTGGGGCAATACTGCAATACTAAGGGGCGTTTGGTTACGGGATACAGAAACATAACCTTAGGTTATCATGATTCAGAATAGGATAACCAAGGTTATCTTGCCTAGCTTATAACCAAATTCTATTTGGTTCAATATGAGGTAATATAATATTAATCTATTTGTTTGGAGGCTATGTTATATAACTAAATTGAACAAATGACTTAATTACCCTCAAACTATAACTAAATATATTTCTTATTTAAACCTAAGTGTTACTAACACATAATCCAATCCAACCAAACTTTGCCAATAACCATGTGCACAACTTTCTCTGTTTCACAATTAGAACAAAAGAAATCTTTGTTTCATTGCAAGAACCAATGACAATACGACAATAATAAAAATCCGACCTACCAAAAATCCAAAATGATATCAATATCCATGTCTACAATTAAATTCCAAATACCATTTTCATCTTTAAAATCAAATGTTGGCCTATATGGAGTGGCTTCAAGATTTGCAGCCACATAAGTCGCCAGCTTTGGCAATGCAAAGAAGGTGTCAACCTTGTTTGTGTCCTTGAGAAGATACTCTCCAACATCAATTATTTCTTCCTCAAAAAAACCAGATAGCTCCATTATCTAATAAAACATCAACATATTCATGGATCTCTCCCACAAAGTCATTCAAAGCATTATCAATCTTCCCTCTTTTCTTGCTAGTGATTGGTTTCTTGTTGGGTTGACTAGCTAAGGCATCTTAATTGTCTGTATCAACCTTTCTTGCTTCATCCCTGAAAAATTCTTCATTTTCTTGCCCTATAGCGTCTACCCATGTTTCTACTACTGCTTATTCAAAGGTGCCAACATCCTCAGCTCATAAATTAATTTCTTCAACTACATCCGCTAGTGTTTCTACACTAGCTCTTGTTGCATGGTCCTTCCCCCATACAAACATCAAGTCATCAAAGTGCGAGAACTCTTTGTTCCTTAAGTCAATAGCACTTGAAAGAGACTACAAAAATAGAATTTTCCAACACAAATTGTTATCATGTAAACAACATCCTTCAAGAACTATAACCCAGTATCAAAACATCTTTAAAGAACCACAATAACATATTGTAAACAAAAAAAATGGGAACTTCAATTGTTAGAGTTTAATAGAATTAACCTTAACCCGATCATCAAAGCATCTTTTTGATGCGATGATGCAGCTTCTCTACATCATTCCACCCAAATCAACTGCTATGATTTACCATCTTGTTGATAGCATGGAATTGTCTCTTCAACAACTTGCACCTTGACTCAATGTGAGGGGTGGCCTTCAAATTACTTAATGGCAGTCTAGCAGCCATAACTTCTCCAAATGTTGCAAGTAACCAGTTCTGAAACCATTCTCACCCTTCCAAGCTGAAACCTTAGTTAGCTTAACAAGGTAATCAACTAATACAACATCCTCCTTTTTTGTCCATTAGCATTTGTTGGCACAATTCTTCCTTGTATATACCCTTCATTGGGGATGAACTTTCAGCCACTCTTGGCCTCTGCTGATTCCTTCCTTCCATTGGATATCACGAATTTGACATTAAAAATGCAAGAAAACAATTAGTCGAAAAATATGCAAAATTAGAAAGAATAATATAATCTAATCATTGTAATAGTTTTATAAAATAGATTGTCGTTATAATAATAATAAAATTATCCAAACCATCAAATTTCATTCCTTATAGATCCAAAATTTAACATAAATAAATAGATTGTTATAGACTGTTCATACAACAATGTCAAATACAACTAAATGTTGAAATAACAATCGAACATTCAATTGACTAATGACCGCCAATTGGTGAACATCTCATCCATAGCTTGTCCTCATTCGGTCAAGCATTTTCGTCTCACAATGTCGAAATCATATCATCATCTTCATCATCATCATTTTGGTTTCGTTTAACTGAGGATACCACCTCGCTCGATAGGATCGATTGACATTTCGATCTAATGAAATTATGGAGAATGTATGCGAATATTATCCTACATTGCGTCTTAACGGAATAAAATTACTTATCTCTCAAAATAGCCCATCTAACCTTTAGATGCCAAAGCACCTCTCAATGCAATTTCTAGCTTAGAGATGTTTCATATTAGTACTCTTTTGCTATTGTAGGTTTGATAACCTTGCCTCCATTCAATCAAGTGATATCTTTGACCTACATGTAGTGTAAAAAAACCTTCCCCCATTTGCTATCGACCATCACACAAATAATAATGGCCTATATATATATATATATATATATATATATATATATATATATATATATATATATATATATATATATATATATATATGAGCATTCATTAGTATATATGAGATACGATATTTTTAACTAATTACTAATAATTAATTACCTTAAAGAACTACTATATTTATTGCCTTGAAATCTTTAAGTCATTCATTCTACTAATAGCATCCTTAAGACCTACACCATCTGCAGCATATCTTTACCAACCTGGTAGAACATAAATAAATTGCATGTATACATACATCCAAGACATTGGTGGCAATTTCACATTTTGGTTCAATATCTAAGTCTGTCAGTTTTTGGTGACCTTAACATAAGTCACATCTAATGCACCCAAGCAACCTTAAACCCAAACAATGGTCAAAAAAATTAATGTCAATTTATCTTCAAATTGAAATAATAAAAAATTCTCTTATATGTAAATTTTCTTCTTGTACCTTGAACCATTTCCACCTCTCATCTATTGAATTTTCTAATAGTGGATCACGGCTTCTAAGAAATGCCAAGATGTTGTGTAGCTTCAACGAGTTCAAAAAAACTGAATTGTATTGTCTACTAACTGGCTTTCACCAAATCTTGCTATTTGTTTAAGGATCTATTCTTCACATTATGTGCAATAATGTGAAGAAAAACTCTAAAGTTCATTAATTGACATATTCTATTTTCTTTCAGAGTTTCCATGAATCCTTAGCAAATAACAAAGTTTGGCTAGAGCTCTCCTATCCATCCTACAGTTATCAATACACTATCTATCACTATGAAAAACCATTTGAGTTAAGTTAATAGACCTCATATTATGTCTACTAGGCCTTAATTAGGTATAAGTTATGCTCTTAGAAACCTATGGCTCCTTCTCTACTTGTTAGAAAACACATGAACAACATCATGTTTATAATGTGTTCCATCATCTTCATCGTATAATGATTAAAGAAACCATTCTCATCTCCTGTCTCATTGACAATCGAGTCATAATAGCCTATATTAAGCAATAAATATAAACAAATAAGCGAAAAATACATCCAAATAAAATAGTTAACACCATATATAAAATCACACCAATAACTACACTGCGCTACCAAAAAAGTAAATATATTATATTTTGTGACGCCCCAGTCGAAGGTGGTGACAACTCGTCGGCTTGTGGAAAACACACATGTCTCATATCATGAGACCCATACATGAGTAAAAATGGTCACTTGGGCCCATGCATCAATACTCACCAAAAATCTAACCAACAATATTACAATAGTTAAAGAGTTAATTACATCACTCTTAATACAAACATATATTAAAATTTAGAATTCTAATACATGTTTTACAAGAAAATAATCAACCAAAGCCACATATTGGCTTTCTTCTCAGCGACCTACGTAATGCGTCGTCTTCCCATTTACTCCTTGTACGAAAGGGGATCCGCAGTGAGCAATGCCCGTTAGTGATAACCTCCTACATGGGTTACTCCGCTAAGTGCACATGTAATGGCACACCAAACATTCGATTCATTCATGTAATCCATGTTAATATACTAAGCATGCATATATTAACAAAATTCACATACTAACCACATGTTATTTATTCATGGCAATAACATCAAAATTAGCTCACATGGGCTAATTACAATTCAATTCCAATGGCTCACACACAATTATATGTCATATAATTCGAGCATTAACACCTTTAATTCCATGTGCGTATTATTTTCCACCGCAATTCAAGCCATTCATTTTAGAAAATTTTATGCAAATAACACATGGGCGTTTTTGTCAACCGTAAACGGGACTGTTTTCCTTGATCCTAAAAACAATGCGTGAAATTTGTCCCAGTGAATGGCCCTTCCCTGACCTCGGTTCCACTTATTTGGAACCGAAATCCATGGCCATTTCCGGCCCAACGACACCCAAAACCACAATTTACACACAAACAACGCATATGGACCAATAACAGTCCGTAAATCTGTCCCAGGACTGCCCAAAACAATCCCAAATTTATAGCATTTCGGTCCCAAGTTTTGGGACCAACCAAACGGCCACTCATGGCCTCACACCACCTAAACCATTAAGAAGGCTCTTAAACCGAAAAATAAATCGAGTAGAAGAAGACCCCTACCTCCCGGAGTTGTCGAAACTCCACAAAACCGGTACCCACGCGTAGCCCTTTCCGTGGGGAGCAACTTTTAGCTATTACCTCGTAGAAACCAACGGTCCGATCGTAGGAAATTTAGAGAAAGTTGGGCCTCTCTATAAAATCCTTCCTTTCTCTCCTTCCTTTTCTCTCCAATTTTTCCCTTCAATCCAGGTTGGGAGAGCTTGGGTCGAAGGACTGTCTCTCATGCCATATCACCCTTCATTAGTTTGAAGGATTACACCTTATCCTCTTATCCACTCACTTTGGATTTTCCTCTAATGGCATGATCTGGTAATGTACATCAAGCGTCTTGTTCATGTTTGACTAAATTATGCACATGACCGCACCTCTTGGTACGTTTCAAAGATGTCGAGTCCGTATTATCGGATTCTTTCCGGCAGTGAGGAATTCAAGCGTCTCAGAGCCAACAAAGATTGGAAAAGTGATGACTGGATTGTGGAGACGTTCCAGCGGAACAGATGGTTTATAATGGGATCTCAGGAAAGTGGGTTGTAAATTGTTTTTCTTGGAAAAATGGGTTTATAGAGGTTTATGTTAATATGATGTAGAGTACAGTAACAGTGCAAAATAAACGATGATCCTCTTTAAGATTAGTGAAGCGATCAAATAATGTTTAAAAAAGTATTTTTCTTTATGTTCAACTACAGACATTTGCTTACCAAGTATAACAATCAGAGCCGCAAATGAAATAATCAAAACAAAGGATGTGTTTTCTTCAACAATATAATCGTGTTTTGAAAGGATGGAACATGTGGTTGGGATAGTTCTGCCTACCTAAATAAAATGGATCAAATCAGACTGGAAGAAAATCTTTTGATTCTTGGATTGGAATCATATAATATCAATAATATTGATCAAAGTGAGCGTTGGTTAAGATAAATATATTAGTTATATTGCATTGATTAAATATCATTGTCATAGGAAATGTGGGACATGGAAAGAATCTGATCAACCAGACATCTATGTAGTGGGTAATGGAATGCAACTTCATTTTGACGTGCGGAAATATGTCTTCAAAGACTCGGACTGCGCTGCCTTTGCACGGAAGATACGAAGGGGTGTCCAGCGGGTATCTATCGGCGGGACTCTTTAACCTTTTTCTTTCTCGGGCGACACTGTACTGTTTTCTCATTCATATGCACAATTTCTGTAATAACAAAATCTTTTACATATACATTATACATACCACCATAATGGCATTCATTATATTCTATACACATATACTTGAGTCCCTTTAGCATGCTATTACAATTTCATTATTACAAAACTATACATATACCTATCCAATGAAAATGTCGAGAGATTATGCAGAGCAGTCACGAGTGAAGCACCACCACCGTAGTGTATTCATGTTCCTCTGTTTGAGTCCATTACTTACTCAATATACAAGACTTATACCTGACTTCCAAAAATACGAGATTACGGACGGTCACGGTGGCTTTTTTTATCTGGCCCGGCTACTCTGGCGATGTGGGATGTCATGTCCTCTATCCTTGTCTTATTACGTACCTATACGGATTAAAACAGTCTTAAGCATGTAGTGGGAAACATATATGAACTGACCAATAACATTGATCGTCATGAACTAATCGAATACATTTATATACTCATACAGATCATATACTTATGACTTCTAACACTTATCATCTTGTCTAATGCCTTTCATGTGGTTCGAAACATGTGCATATATCATATCATTCCTTATCTATCACATATACTTTGCCTATTTCTTTTCATTTGCTTATATCGTATACTTGATCTATTTCATATTATTTCTTGTATCGCGCATGTTCTTTGCAGTTTCCTATACTTTCATGTTCGTATCTTGTGCATGTATCATATACTTTCATATCTAAATATACTTTCATATAACCTATCTTATATTGTCTTTATACTTTTATCTACATTCTTATACTTTTCATATACGGTACTTTTGTATGCTTTCATTTGGTACTTTTCATGTATTGTACTTTCATATGTCTTTCATACATATAATTTACACATGTATACAATCTTATACTTTTCTTATCCTTATCATGTTTCATTTCGGTCGTTTACATTTTTCTTCTTGTTCTTGTCAACATATACTTATCCTTTGTTTACATATATTATCACATAACAATGTTATGTTTCTATCATGTCGTAATACTTTTATCATTTCGAATCATGTGCATATACTTGTCATTTGTTTTTATGTTTCATGCTGCATCTGACCTTAAGTGGATATAAGGGCCGTATTTGTACTCCTTTATCTGGCTTGGTATAAGGGCCGAGTATTTGTTATCATTATCTGAGACAATGACCATCTATAAGAACTTGGCAGTATCGTTATGCGAGACAATGCATCTAAGAGCCCGAAAAGCGGCTGTAATATTAACGAGGCAATGATCGATATCTTCTTGAACTTGTTTCCACTAATAGGCATGCCATATCCCTACCCGGAGTTCTAGCCAGACAATCCGGTGTTTTATTCCATTTCGGTACATATCTCATATTCCCAAATAATTATTGTTATCAGATAATCATATGCGATATTACTATGATTACTGTCTGAATTCGTTCTCATGTTGCTAGCTTCATATCACTATTCTCAAAGAATTTCTTTCTTTACAATACATAATATATCATTTCATATAATAATATTCTATATCACATTTAGTTTCATGTTTTAGCTATTCATATTCCATCTATTCACTCTTGTATTCATATCATGTTCTATCATATATTCATCTCATATATTAGCATATAACATTTGCATATAACCTATCGAATCATATCTCTATCATCTACTTGTAACATCTTATATCTTGTTAACTTATATCTTCATGTGCTCTATCAGACTATATGGCCATCTTATGACATACCTATACATTTCTATACTTGTCGTTTTACTTGTACTTTATCGGTATCATATCTCGAAGTAGGAGTGCGGAAACGAGACTTCTTCTTTGATGCCCTTAAGGTACCCTTGAGAATAGAAGTATTTATTTTCTTATCTTTTCTTATTCAAATACACACATATAAGCTTGCTTGAATGGGAGATAAGAATGGATTAGACTCGGTACAATATATGCCGAAAGAGTACATTCTGCGATCTTGAAACGAGAGCGTACTGCCCCGCATGTCGAAGTGTCGACTTGCTTCATGGGAAGTCTTGAAGCCTTTGATCGTATACGTCTTGCTACGTAATAGAGCGTCGTAACCTTAGCGATCTTTGAAGCATTGATCATATATGTCTTGTCATTCAATATCCGGTCTTAGACAATCATACAATTATATGTGTTCTCTGAGCCTATCATTTTATTCTTTTTTTCTATATTTCTTTACATACCAACTCTAAGTATATTGCTATTTCTATCATTCGGATATTTAATTCATGTATGCTTATAAACCGTAGCCAAGCGATTAGTACGCTTGGTACTTCAATCCAATTTTTAAGAAACGAAATTGAAACCAAATGTCATTAAATATGACTAGATTCTAGACTCAATGAGATTTCCGTAGAGTCAGGGAATTCAATACGGAATCCTAACGAAGGAGTTATGCAGGGGTTGCAAGCCATGGAAGAAAATCAGCAACTTGCAGCACTTGCAACTAACAGCAGCAGTACTATTTTTAGTCATTTTCGGATGTAATATAAACTCAAAATGGTATCAAGCTATATATGGGTGGATTCGAGACTCAAAGGTCTTTCCATAGAGTCTAAGAACACCCAAAAAGGACTTCGGACGAAGAAGTTATGAGTAGATCAGTTGGAAGAACACAACCAGAAAATCCGGTGCGCCCGAACCGCGGGAGTCCTACTGTTTTCTGTCATTTTCGGACATAATTTGAGCTCAAGTTGAACTAATCTATATATGGGTGGATTCTAGACTCAAAGGGCTTTCCATAGAGTCCAAGAACACCCAAAACGGACTTTATACGAAGAAGTTATGGCCGTCCGAAGTTGGAGGACACAACCAGAAAATCTGCTCGAAAGAACAGTGCCACCCGGGCTGCTGCACACCATGCGTGCTGCTCCACTTTGTATTAATTTTTGAGCCTAAAGGGTTCGGAATTTGGATATACCTATTTTAAGAAGATATGTTCTCCTATGAGTCTAGTTTATCTAGGAATTTGAATCACTCAATTCAGATGAGTGATGACTAAGTTATGACCAAAACAAAAACATGGGTTTTGAAGAAATTAGGACAACGTCTATAAAGCGTGTTCATTATCTGGAAATACCGCCAATTGAGGAGCCTGATCAATCAACCAAAAGCCTAAAAACACAACAAATTTAACATAAAACTAACATTCATTGTAATAAATGGGTTCTTCTAACCCAATTTCATCAATACGGGTTTTTGAGGTTGATTTCCTATGTATTCTTAATCCACATTGTGATCTTAGACAAATTACGTACTAATCAAAAACGAGTTCCTTACCTCTTGTAGCATGAAAGACAACCCGAGGAAGTCAGGTGGGCCAGCCATAATACGAGGCTTTCGGCTTTCGAACTCTTTGTCCAAATCCTTAAGCGGCTTGGCATTTAGGTATCATAACTTTAAATGAATATATGACTTTGGATTCTTGGCGACGTGAATCGGGCCTGATCGTGCGAATCGTGAAGAAGCTTCCGGCCTCTCTCCTCTTTTCTTTTCTCTCACTAGAAGAAAATTTTCCTCTCCAAAATTTATTTTCTTTCCTCATTTTTCTATATTATTTTTTTTATTTAATTAACAATTCAAGCGTATTAGGAATTGACAAACTTTTTTACGGATCATTTAGATTTCACGAGACGAATCAGACACGGTCAGTTTAAATCAGTAGGATTTAGGAAATTTCAAGGAATTTCTGCAGGTCATTCCCGGAATTTTACTATTTTGCTATTGTCCTTCTATTATCTCTAATTTTAAATCCCGACTTTTCATTATTCTTAAATTAGCATATATCTTATAGCTTTATGACTTTGATATCCTCGTTTGGTAAATTACTAATTTACCCTTGTCTCTTATACTATTTTCGGGTCTCTCGTTTTATTTCCCGAAAATTCATATTTCGCTTTTAATATATCCTAAACATTTTCGAAAATTGCTAAAGTATATTTCGGGGCGTTACACCTAACATTACCAAATTACTGGTGTGGCGGTAATATTAGATTACCTGGTTAAATTTTATAACGTCAACCAAACATAGCCATAAAATATTACTAGAGCAACATAACCTTGGTTATTTGATATTACCAATATCAGATAATATCATATAGAAAATGTGCATTTAATACAAAGAGGAAAGACCCTTTTATAGGCTAAAGGGGAGAAGCAAAACCCACATATAACCCGAGTGTTCATCAACTCCCTTTGGATCCATTCGATATCTTCTTCAACTCCAACGAAAACATCCGGTTCTTAAATCCTCAAAACATAGAGTTTCTCTATCACCCTCGACAACTCTATCTTCACAGAATCTCTTGCGTCCCGGTCGATGATCTTCAACACAAAGTTTCTGAGCCGCATCTCCTCTGCTTCTTCATTTCTATACTCTGCCGTCATCCTCAATGCCTCCTCCCTTACCTTCTTTGTAGAGTATTCATGCAGCATTTTTCTGTGGGAGAAGGAACGGAAAAGCTTTCACACAAATCTTAATCAAAACATATCTTAATAATTATGGACATTGGACATTGGACATAGTCAGATTCTGTTTTTCAACCTAAACAAGAATCTAGAAATTAAATTCTAAGGGGAAAAAACAAAGAATACTATTGGAAACAATTACATAAACTATTAAAGTATATATATTTGATAATCATTGATGTTAGGAGGATCACAAAAGCAGAGATGATGAAAATTTAGTTGTTCTTACAAGAATCTGTAGGCGACAATGCCCCCAACGAAACTCGCTACCCAATCCATGCTGCTAAGATAAAGATGTGGCCTTGGCGATGCTCCTCTTCCTCTGCCGTGAAAAACTGATGATGGAAAAGAAATCTTGTAATGAACAAGTAAAACCAAGTCTTTATACCCGTCATTTTGTTGCTCCTTATTCTTTATCCCCTAGGCGTCTATTTCTTTTCTTCTCTTTTGAACATATCTATATTCCTCACTCACATATTGACTACCGAATAGAATCAACTCTTTTTTCTTTTCTTTTTCTGTATCAGAGACAACTGATAGCTTCCACCCTGTTTCTATGAAGATAACTGGTGTGCTCTTTGGGGAAGACTTGTAACAAAAGGGGTCAACGTAAGACTAAGAAATAAATGTCTCCAATGTGGAAAGGTTTTTGTTTCTGCGTGACAAAGGTGAGGTGCATGGAAGATCAATTTATTGGCAAGTTCTTTCTTGGTCTTGAGGAAGATCAATGTATTGGTAAGACAACTCTACATATTGTTAGGCAACACTTTCAAGATGGATAATGCAATGATATTAGAAAGAGGAAGTGTTATTACTTTTTGGCAGCCTGAAATGTTCCAGAATGTTTTTTTTTTTTTAACTGTACCATGTTCACAAATATAGCTAGCTACTGTATTTGTAAATTCTACAGCTCAACTATTCTTTTCGAATTTAAAGAAACCTTCAATTTCAAGTAATGATGGTAGGTATATCACAAAATTCATTTTTAATTTCAAACATTTTATATCAGTGGTAGAAACATCACAAGATTTGATATTTCTGGCTTTGAGAAAGAGACAAGTTTCTTGAGTATTACCATTTTGTCTTTAGTTCTTTTTTGGGTTTGTGACCAACTTACAGTTTTAGATTTAATTAAAATAACAATATATATATATATATATATATATATATAAAAAATAAATAGTAAACAATATAATTATAATTTACTATTTAAAAAAATAATAATAAAATAAACATTATTATATACCATAATAAAAATATAAATATTATGAAAATATTAAATCATATTTAGAAGGCAAAAACTAAATCGATTTGAATTAGGTTCTTTTTCCTCTTTCCTTCTTTCTTTGAAACATTTTGGAGGGAATTGAACTTAAAAAGAAGTCTATACATACCATGCATAAAAGAGGGGAGAAATGAACATCAAACAATTTCTAAGAAATACTAGGAAAAGAAAAGAAAATAAAAATAAAAGATTAAAAAAATTTATCATGTATTTGTTCATATTTACTTTTATTTTTTCCAGAAAATTGCAAGTCGTGAATCTTAAAAGAATGTTCTAGTATATATGGTCTCCTTACTATTCTTCACAGTGGTGGAAAGTAATGCTGCAAGTTTTGTATTGACTATAAACACAGAATTCACTACAGATTTACGAATTCCCAAAAATCACTAGTATAATCGGTTATACTCTTTCTGAGAGGGAGCTTGTTAAGCTCATTGTGAAGAATAATAAAACTCTCGTAGAATAAGGGGATAAGATGTGAATCTTTCCCGACTTTTGCCCAGCGTGTCGAGCACTGCACTTGCAACTTTTTTTAGTCTTAAGATCTGCAAGCGTTTACTTAGTAAGCTTAACCATTATTTGCATTGTTAATTAGTTGTATAGATGGATAAACGGGCATTAACGCTGCTAACATGGGAAGACGCATATGATAAGTAGCTGACGTGTAGCAGGAACACATGTATATCTTCATTAATGTTGATGGTTCATGAACTTCCTTTGCTCTTCATTCCTACCTTCTACCATCATCCTCCAGTACTCCTCATCCCTTGCATTCCTTGTGGAGTATTCATACAGCATTTTTCTGTGGGAAAAGGAACAGAAAAGCTTTCACACAAATCTTAATTAAAACATATCTTAGTGATTATCAACAGATGCAGATTTACTTTTCAACCCAAACAAGAATCTAGAAATTAAACCAACCGAAAAACTCAGGCAACGTATCAAAGAAAATGCTAATTAGAGGATGATGAATAAAATTAGGAAACCATAACAGAAATTACGAAGGCATAAATATTTAATGGTGATGTTGGGAGGATCCCACAAAAGCAGAGGTGATAAGTTTTAGTCACCTTCCTTTGTTGTGAAAAACCGGTACAATTGCAAAGAAATCTGGTAACCAACAAGTGAAACCAAGTCTATATACCCCCCATCAATTCATCATGTTCTTCCTTTTCGTTAAATATTCTAGTTTTCTTTTTTTTTTTCCAAGGCCAATTCACACTCACAACTTTCCTCTTCTCTTTCTGAGAACATTCCTTCTTAGCGTCTTTCTTTTTTTCTTTTCTTTTCTCTCTGTACATATCTATAGCTCTGAAAGCCAACTTACAGTGACCATCACATATTGACTACCCAGCACCATCTAACTCCGTTTTCTCTATCAGAGAGACAACGGACAGCTTCCACACCCTGTTTCTATGAAGATCATAACTGGTGGGCTACCTCTTTTGGGAAGACTTGTAAGTGTAGCATAGGAGGTCAATATTATACGCAAACTGAGAAATAATTGTCTCCATTGTGGAAAGGTTTTTGTTTCCCCATGGAAAATGGTGATGATTTTGTTGGCCAATGTGGGGATTCTAGAGATTGATTATGCTACACATGTAATCTCCTAAACTTATAGCAACTGAAGAATTAGGAATCATTTGAATGGGTCATTTAATCATGAAGAAAAATTTTTAAAATGTAACGTCCATTAGATCTTATTAAAGGTTATTCAGGTCTTTGACATATTGAAATTTTAATACATTGAAATTTTAGAGTTAAGTTCCATGATTGATGAACCAAAAACACAACAACCATAAAAGTCTCCTCTTAACTAATTTTTGGCATTCTCCAATGTCCTAAAATGTATGCTTTCTCTGTTTGATCATGTTCACAAATATTGCAATATATTTGTTAATTTTGTAGTTCAACAATTCTTTACAAATTTATAATAACCTTCAATGTTAAGTAAATGGTGGCAGATATATCACAAAATTCATATTTTTTATTTCAAACACAGTTTATATATCTTTGCCAAGCATATCACAAATTTTATATTTCAGTAAGCTTTGAGAATGTCGATTTGGGTTCATGAATAACTTGAGATTTAGATTGAATTAATATAACAAAAAATAATTTTTTATTTTATAAAATGCATAGTGTATAATAAAATTATAATTTTACATCTTAAAAAATATAAATAAATTAAATATTACTATATATGATAATACAGACACAAATACTAGGAAAATATTAAATCATATTTAGAAGGTGAAAACTAATTCGATTCAAATTAGGTTATTTTTTCTCTTCATTTTCTTTCTTTGAAACTTCTGGAGAGTTGAACTTAGAAAAGTTTATGGATACATACCATAGAGAGGAGAATAGAATTCTAGCGACCCAACCCCCCACAGCTTCCCACCAACCCGTTCTGATTTTGCTTCTTTATTGGGTCATGCCCTCCATATATGGACCTTCACCTGTCACTCTCCCGACGATGTGGAGTGTGGGCCCATCATCCTTAATAAACACATTTCCTTGAATACTTCATTATACGATCACAATTTGCCATGGCTGGCCCTCGCCGCTCGATATTCTTGGTTCATGGTTGCAATGATGCACATACGATTTACCGCGTCGATCTTTGTTTTTGCTTATCTTTTGGAAGGCAAGCCACCGAGAAATGCCCAATAGTGTTGAGTTCAGCCTCCTTATGGACGCCGCTTTTCACTCTTTGGATGATGTGGAACATCACAATCCACCCCCCTCGGGCGTCCAACGTCCTTACTAGCACATTTTTTATTGGAGATCAGACTCTAATAGCATGTGTAACAACCTAACTCTTCACCCGATATCATCTTATTCAAGGTTGCAGTAACAACCCAACTTTTCACTCTCTGGATGATGTGGAACATCACAATCCACCCCGTTGGGTGCCCAACATCCTTGCTAGCACATTTCTGACTTGAGATTAGACTATAATACCATGTGTAATAACCCAACTCTTCATCCGATATTGTCTGATTCAGGGTTGCAGTGACACACACACACACGACTTCCAACAAGCTCGCCCGAGTTTTGCTTCTTTGTTGAGCCAAGCCCTCAAGAAAAGGCCTTGATAGTGTTGAGTTCAAGCCCTTCATGTATTGTGATGTCCCACAACATTTGGAGAGTAAAAGGTGAAAGTCCATATATGAAGAGATTAAACTCATCGCTATTGAGGCCTTTTCTTGGGAAGCTTAACTCAACAGTCGCTCAAAGCAGGGAGGTGAAACAATGGGAAACCATGTGCGTGTCCTTTGCGACCACTGAATTAGAAAATATCGAATGAAAGAGTGATCATTACAAAATATCCTAAGCAATTTGTAAAAATAAATAGGAAAATAAAATCGAGGTAACAAAGAAAAATAGAAGAAAGATTTAAGATTTTTTTCATGGATTTGTTCATACTTTTAACAAGTTATGAATTTTAAAATACTGATTTATAGCATACATAGTCTCCTTGCAATGAACAAAACTAAGAAAAATTGGTATTGCTTCTACACATAAATATAAATAAATAAATATATATATATATATATATATATATATATATATATATATATATATATATATATATATATATAAATATATATATATCTCTAATAAAGGATGGAAAGACTGCAAGTTTTGTATTGATTATAAACACAGATTTCACGAAATTCCCAATAATCACTAATCAGTAAGCAACATGAATGAAGAATAATGGAACTTCCATACAACAGAGTGTAGACATCGACCAAGCATCCCAAAAAACAGAGGATAGATCACTTCCCTTTAACCATACCAAAGAATTTAGAGGCAGAGGTTGTCTTCTCCACATTTGGGTTAACCTTCTCCAATGCTAGCAACCGCGTTGTCTTCTCCACCATCATTTGCATGTATTGCAATGAATCATCAGTTGAGTATATCAAAATCTTGGATGAGGAATGGGACTCTATGTCTGAAATGGTGGTACAACTTTTTATTGAAAAAAACATATTTTATATTGTGAGGTAAATCTGGCACTCCTATGCAGCTTATTTCCGGGGAGGTGGCCTCCCTAGAAGATCAAAAGAAGCTAAATTTTGAAAACTCAGAGGATTTACGGTAAGCAACAAACCATTAATCTCTATGTGCTTCACTTCAACAATCAAGATTCTCTCATTATGTCAATCTCCTTTCATGACATGAAATTAAGGCTAAGATCTGAATATTTCCAACAATTTAAAATGACAACAGAACTTACCATTTCTTTATGTCTTCTCCATTTTCTTCATGATCAGTAATACCATTGACAAGTGATGATGAACCAGAGACTGAACCACTTTCAGGAGCTCCTTGAAGAAGGTTGGAGAAACCTTGCCCAGTTGACTTCCATAATCTTGTAGGCAAAGAGGACTGTGAACCAGTGGCCTCAATGGTTTGATAGTTCATTAGTTGGGTCTAGCTCTAAGAATCTGACAGCTCCCAATATTCTTTCTTGGAAAGCTCTGATTCAGTTTGACTTCACGAGAAAAGCTAGATCAACGGTCAGGGTTGTGATGTAACTAAATGCCAGATGAACAATTGCACTAGCGACCATGGAAGATCTAATATCCACATCCACTTCTAAGAAATTATCTGATGCACAGTACTTACAAGCAATGGCTCGACCAATTATGCATATGGCCTGCTCCCCAACTGCTTTTCTTACAATCCAAGGGCCCTTGACAATGTTGGCAATCAATTTTAAGTTTTGAATTTCTAAACCCATCATCACCTTTCAAGAACTGCTCCTTCAAAGACCCCTCGGGGATAGGTTCTGTGGTTATGAAATAAGCAACTGCACTGTAATTATCCTTGCTTGGAACTAGTAGATTGAAAGCCCAAACAAAAGGCTTGTCACCCTCGGGAAACTCCTCTTCAAAAGCCTCCCTAACACGGCTATTTGGATGGTTTAAGAGCTCCCATATTTTTGTAGAACCTCTAACCCAATCAAACCCAAGAGGCTTTAGAAGACATTCACCACCAGGAATTTTAATCCTGGTCGAAAAGTAATCAGGACCTCTAACCATGAACTTGTCTCCAGGAGGTGAAGCCCAACGAATTGGACAATTATTTGGTTCGAGAAGTGGAACAGCTCCTTCCGCTTTCACCCTCTGTATCCACTTATGCTCTTTTTCCTGATCAAGGTTGGTCATTATGCAAAAGAAAGGTGTCTGTTTGGCAACAAGACATTATCTGAACTAGACCTTATCAAGCAATGCTCAAATTTGGTAACTGGAAGTGTCTTGATCATCATATCAACAGGATTACCATGAGTGCTAACCTTACTAACAACAATGTCACCACGGGCAATGACCTCACAAACAAAGTGATAACTAACATCAATGTGCTTTCTCCTCTCATAGAACATATGATATTTTGTGAGAAAAATGGCACTCTGACTTTCACAAAAAACTGTGGTGTTCTACAAAGCATCACAAATCTCACCAAGCAAACCTCTCAACCAAATAGCTTCCTTACAAGCTTCTGTAATAGCCATATATTTTGCCTTGATGGTCAACAACGCATTCGTAGTTTGCAAAGTAGCTTTCCAATTGATAGCACAACCTCCAATAGTAAACACATACCCAGTAAGAGATCTTCTTTTATCAAGATATCTAGCAAAATCGAAGTCAATGTACTCCAATAACACCCCCCCCCAACCCAAATGCAAAAATAAACATTAGAAGAACCACGCAGTACTTGAATATCCACTTAACTACCTTCTTACCAAGGTTCGCTTATATACCTACTAACAAATATATGATAAATCTAGACGAGAACAAATCATAGCATACATAAGAGACCCTACAGCACTAGAATATGGAACTCAAGACATGTAATCAACATCATATTCTAACTGTGGAGATAAAGCAAATGAAAGCTTGAAATGAGCTTGATAGGCTTGAATGCGAGTATATAAAATAATACGCCTATGTTTGCAAGTGCACACGCCTCCTCAAGTAATATAATGTGTAAAAAGTAAGAGTGTTGATCCCACGAGGAAAAGGGTTACTAAGTACTTAAATTGTGTAATCCTAACTTTATCTGAATGATGGATTGAGAGTGGAAACACTAACAACCTAAATCCTAATCTATCATGCAAAGATGCAAATAAAAATGGAAAAGCCTAGGTTTAGACTTTGTTTAGCTAACCATTATGCATTATTGACAAAATCGGGCCTTTAATTAATATCACACTCATTAATAAGAAGTCTCACTTATGCACCTATGGATCTCTCTCGATAATCCACAGTCTACTCCTAGGGTTTAGGTATTTTGTATCCCTACTCAACCCCGAAACCCTATAAGCACGATGAACCCTAGAAACCCTAATTACCACACAAGACCCATGAGAATCTCTTATCAATGGTGAAATGTGATGCCCCCAACATATCTTGTTCAATCGTCACTTCTCAGATCTCAAATTGAACCATGATTATATCAATAGTGTACAATCATCAATAAATATGAAGAATGTAATAGGGCATTTGGCTATAAATGTGCTTCAAATATTAATAAAAAGGCAAAACAATGTTCAAATACATAAATCGTAACTAAACTACATCTAAAACCCTAGAAATGAAAATCAAAACATGAGGTGAAGAAATACAAGCAAAGAAGCACAAGAAAACATGAAATAATCTTCTCCTTCAATCTTCTTCCTCCAAGAGCTTTGCCCTAGGTTTAGAAACCCTAGAGCTTTTTCCTCTACCCTCCAGTCGGAGGTCCACCTCCAAATGCCCAAAAATTGCTCCCTTTATAAGTCCCTCGAGTTAAAGCTATGATGGGTTGAAAACTGGGCCTCACGTCGTGACATCACGACATGCGTGGTACTGGTCTTGGCTTCAATCCTTGGCCACGTCACGACGTGGGTGCTCAACGACTTCGCGACGTGGAAAGCCGACATCGCTACGTGAACGCACTGTTGCACTTCATATTTTTGACTCCATTTTGCACTATTTTACTTAATGTGCTCGGAATTGGACCTATATACCAAAAAGAACAAAAATTACATTAGAACGCTTATTTATATACTAAAATACGCATAAAACTAACTAAAAACATGAAGATAAAATGAGTGTTTTAGACACTCATCAGAGCTACTAATGGTTTATTAACATGCTTGACATTCTACATGTTTAATCTATGAAGAACTTTCTCAATGTACCATTTATGACTTAGGTACCACATGCATGCCTGTCTATCTCTAAGAATCTCCATCCCAAGAATTTTCTTTGCTGCTCCCAAATCTTTCATCTCAAACTCTCTTCCTTTTCCTTGGCTGCAATCAACATGTCATCCACATACAAGAGTAGATACACAGACGACTCATCATCACATCTTCTAAAGTAGAAACAACTATCATAAGCGCATCTCCCGTTATGGAAATCATAAATGAATCAAATCTCAGACCATTGCCTCCAGGTTATTTCAGCCATAAAGGTACCTTTTCAA
This sequence comes from Tetrastigma voinierianum, assembly GCA_016808115.1. Lineage (NCBI taxonomy): Eukaryota > Viridiplantae > Streptophyta > Magnoliopsida > Vitales > Vitaceae > Tetrastigma > Tetrastigma voinierianum. The sequence goes on from JAEQBH010004739.1 coordinate 58,436, forward strand.
CAAACACACAGTATTCCTTTTAATTCCGAAACCATAAAACCCTCAGTCACTGCAGATGTGATATTCTCTCCTCAAGCTCTTCAGAAAGAGAGCGCCACATCCAACTACTCAAGCTCATCGCCACAATACTAAGCAAAGTTCAAATAGAATTATGTTTTTCAACTAGAAAGAACACATTTATGAAATCAACACCTAGAATCTAACTGTAACCCTTGGCAACTAGCTTTGGTTTGTATCTAACTTCTTCAACTCATGGTATCCCTTCCTTTCTTTTGAAGACCCATTTTCAACAAACTACTTTCTTCTCCTTGGGGAGTTTCACCATGTCCCAAGTACTATTCTATGAAGAGACTTCATCTCTTCCTGCGTAGCAATCACCCACCTACTAGAATTCTCAAAACTACTGCTTCTTCATAAGTAGAGGGTTCTTCACAAGAATCAATACACTCGGCCACATTTAGAGCATAAGCAACCAAATCAACCTTAGCATACCTCTTTGGTGGAATAACTACTCTTCTCTCTCTGTCTCTAGCAATACTGTATTGTGGTGCAGGTGGTGGTGGTGATGGTTGGGAATAAACAACACCATCTTGCTCATATGATAAAGATTGAGGAGTAGACTTTGATGCAGTGCTTGTTTCTACCAGGGCTCCACCTATTCCCGATTTCTCCTCACTTCAGGTCACAAGAGTCACAGGCAAATCTCACAACATAGTAGTTTTATCAAAAATAACATCTCTACTAACAATGATCTTACGTCTCGTGGCACCAACTCAGACTCCTTTAACACCATTCTTATAGCTAAGAAAAACACATTTAACATATCAAGGTTCCAGTTTTCCATTATCAACACGAGCATAAGCTGGACACCCAAAAATCTTCAAATCAAAGTAAAATGCAAGAGTACCAGACCATACCTCAATCAATGTTTTCTTATCAATGGCAACTAAGTGAGACCGATTAATGAGAAAACAAGTTGTCGAAGTCACTTCAACCCAAAATGACGATAATTTCGCATTACAAAACATGCAACAAACCTTCTCCATAATAGTTATGTTCATTCGCTCTACAACTCCATTTTGTTGTGGAGTACCAACAACTGTGTGGTGTCTAATAATGCCTTCTTATCTGCATAAGGCATCAAACTCATCAAAGCAAAAATCCAAACCATTATCAGTGCGGAGATGTTTCATTTGCTTCCTTATCTGCTTTTTTATCATAATCTTCCACTCCTTAAACGTTGCAAAAACATTACTCTTGTGCTTCAATAAGAAGGACCAAACTCTCTTGGAAAAATCATCAATAATAGTCAACCTATAATTAGCACCTCCGTCAGAAGGCACTCTGGATGGTCCCTAGAGATCAGAGTGTAAATAGTTAAGAGTTCCCTTCTCGTGCTCGTGAATACCTTTGCAGAACTCGACTGCCTTTGGTTCCCGAAGTTAGTGTGCTCATAGAATTTCAATTTTCTAGTACTATGACCATCAAGAAGTGCTCTTCTCGCTTCAATCTGGGCCATACCATTCACCATATGCCCAAGGCGCACATGCCGGCCAAAACCGGTAACGTCACCATCCTGGTCATGGACTTGTGAGGCAACAAATATTATCACCTATAATTGCGCACTTACAAAACATTTAAGTTTGCAGTTCTTCTCTATCCTTTCATCACAATAAGAGCACCTTTGTTAACCTTCAATGCTCCACCTTCACTAGTGTACTTATACCCTTTTCAGATCGAGAGTACTCAACGAGATGAGATTCCTCTTCAAATTTGGGACTTGTTTCACGTCCCCTAACATTTTGACAATTCCATCAAACATCTTGATTCTAACTATACCAACACCTGCAATCTTGTAAGGTGTATCATTACCCATCAAGATTTCACATTTTGACACAATTTCATATGTTGAAAACCAGCCCCTATTGGGACACATGAAATGTGCAACCAAAATCAAGAACCTAGTCCCTATATATATTTATCGCCATTAGAAATAAATGAGGAGTTCATCATCACAGGATCATCTTTTCGCAACACCCGACTGGCTCTGAGTTCATCGCCTGTTTTCCTTTCTCGATTTGCAAATTACCCTATTCTTGTTTTTAAAACTTATAACACCATCATTAATGTGCCTTTTTTTCGCAAGACTTGTGTAATGACTTGCTTCTAATTTGGACTTCATCTACCCCACATTATTCTCGAAACCTTTTCCCGAGACTCCCTGGGCAACAAGACCTTCAACCTCGCTCTTTAGATTCATTAACAAGTTGCTTCATCGCTTCTTCGAACACGTATTTCATAAACCTTCCAAAGTGAGAGTATCACGACTATACAAAATAGTGTCTCTAAAAGTCATGTACGAGGAAGTCAATGAACACAAAAAAAAATAAACCCTAAATCCTCTTCATTGTATATTTGACCTCCACGGTCTCCAAATCAGCAACAATTTCCTTAAAGGTAGAAATATGATCAATCATAGTCTTACCTTCTGCCAAACTATGAGAGTAGAATTGTTGTTTAAGATGCAATTTGTTGGGCAAAGTCTTCGTCATACACAATTGCTCACTAACCATAATGCAACGATGTTTGTCTCCTCAAGACATCTTGCAAAATGTCATTCGATAGATGGATGTGAATATGAGTCATAGCTCATTATCCTTTTGCTTTCTCTTCTATCGCCTAAGAAGACTCGTGATCCGATCAAACCTAACAACGCCTCTTCCAAATCCATTTGCGTAAGAATAACTCCTATCTTGACCTACTATAGAGTAAACCCAATGTTGCGATCCAACAACAGAATATCGTACTTCATAGACACCATTATTAAGGCAAAACAGAGCAAACCAACTGTGAATGGCTCTAATACAAGCTTGTTAGAAAATAAAGATAGATAGAACAGGAACAAAAAAGACAGAACACCAACATTTATGTAAATAACCCAAATCGAGAAAAACCACCGACAGAGGAGCTATAAATCCACTATATCAAAGAATGGTGCAAGGAGAAGAGAAAGGGAAGAAGAAATGTGTGGTTAGAATGATCTCATTCTAATTTGATGTTCTGCCACTTTATTCCATAAGGTCATTACTGCGGGTGACATCAGTTACAGAAGGTTAGCACTCATGATAATCCTGCTGATATGATGACCAAGACACTTCAAGTTTCCAAGTTTGAGCATTGCTTGACTCGTTGGTAAGCCATAAGCGAAGCTTAAATTCTTCGTGGCTACTGCAGAGGTTGGCTGTTTCATCGAAGATCGGGTTTCGAAGCCTGCTCCTTCGTGGAACTCATGTTAAGTGGGTGGAGATTGTTAGTACAGGACCTAAATTCTGAAATAAAAGATGAAGGAAGAAAAATGCAGTCCATAAATAGGGGACTTATGGCGACAAGCGCACGCTTGTCGCGACAAGCCAATAGACATAAAAGATGCATACCTTCTGAATTATCGTGACAAGAACTTGCTTGCCGCAACAAGCAACCACTTTTTCGAGCCTACTCCTCTTTAGCTTGCTGCAGGCAAGCCACTGTTATGTCAGCTCTCTCACCGCCTTATATTTGTGGGCTAGTGGCTTTTATACACAAATTATATATATATATATATATATATATATATATATATATATATATATATATATCGTATTTGAGGGTTTTTGGTATGAGAGATGGTGAGATCATTGTAACCACACATTTCTTCTTCCATTTCTATTCTCCTAGTAACATTCTTTGATATAGTAGATTTATAGCTCCTTGTCCATGGTTTTTCCCCCATTTGGATTTTCTACATAAATTTTGGTGTTCCGTCTTTTTCGTTCTTGTTTTATCTACCTTTATTTTCCAATAATGGTTGATAGGCAGATCTTTACTCTTGCATGGCATCCATTTATATGAGTTATGAGTCGATATTTACTACGAAAGCCATGTGATTGATTAATTCTTCAAAACAAATAAAAAATAAAAATATGATTTGATTCTCCCTCACCTATCAATCTTGTTCTTTTAAATATTAGTTATGCCAATTGATACCTTGAGATTATTACCTCAGTGTCGTTCCAAAGTCTATGCATGCAACACATGAATCATTATTAAAGGAAAAAAAGTGTTTGTTTTGGAATACGTTCTACAAGTTGTTGCATCAACTGATGCAACACTGTCTAGACTCAGATCAAGCAATGTGATTTTGACAAAAATAAAAACATGAGATTAATCCAACAAATATGCACATGCACAAGAGATTGTTTACGAGGTTCAACAAAAGCCTACGTTCGCGGAGTTGAGCCTAGATGCAAAGAATTTCACTATATATCAATTAAGTTACACGTTGGTCTTATGTGAGACAAAACTCCTCCTTTCTTACAACCGTCTTTTCCTAACTCTCTCATAATGAAACATGGAAATAAGCTCTCCTTATTCCCCCATACAACGACATTTGGACTCCTATATGCCCACACACTCCTTCTCAACAAGGAGAATAAACACGACTCATTATTAAGGCATAAAGCAATACCACAGCAGCTACTTCACACATGAGTAGCTTCTCCAAACATTCTCCTTCATAAAAAACGTCTTCTTTTTCTTTACACGTGCTTCTTATCAATTTGCATCAAACCGTACCCCCTATTGAAAATTCTCCAACGTGATCTTCAATCAATATTATGTATCATCTTGTTTCCTAATATGTCCGAACATGCCAATCAGCATCTGATTTTATTTCATTCATTTCAATGTAATATCCTTCTCCCATAAATCTCACCAAATAAGATCCAATTTCCTTATTTGTCACAATGAATATGGACCCATGATTTGTAGAATATTTTCTCCAAAATCGGATTTGGCTAACCATGGTAACTTGTGTCACCCAGCTTGATCCACCAACTTGTGCCACAACAATTATTTACAATTTTTAACTTTAAATATTGAGTAAGATTTCAGTCTGATTAAGGCAATTATTGAAATCATTTTTCAAATAGCTCAGTGAAGAAATTATATTTTAACCTTCTAAATCACATTTACAATTATAGTAGTGGATGTTGAGGAATTTTTTTATTATATTTTTATTTATAAATATCAACAATAGAGGAATATCTACGCAATTAATATGTGATGTTAATATATATTGCATTCACACGGTACAATATGTCTTCAAGTATCAATATTTATTCAAATATGATTGAGTTGATAATATTATTAATTAAGTCTAACATATTAAATATTCGATTTCACATGATTGTAAGTCCACTAAATTAAAAATATATGATAGCTGAAACAGATTATCCATACAAGACATGATAGAGTTAATTAATTATATTTGATTAAATGAAAGAATTAAGCAAAGGAATTTTTTAAGAAAAAAATTTTTTTTTTAGAAAATGGAGAGGAATTCTTCTTCACATCCCTTCAATAAAAAAAGTTGACAATTTTTTTATAGGGTAAAGGTGCAAAAATCTTCTTCGGGTTTTCTCAAATATCTCACTTACATCTTAAACCTTTTTTTCGTTTAAATAGGTCCCTTCCGCTGGCCCATACCAAATTACTACGCTGACGATACCCATTAAAATACCAAACGATATTAAAACGACAGCAACGCGCACGCCGCGCTGCTTCATGCGCAGAACGCTAGACGACTTTCCTCGCCTTCTTCCCTTTCATCTCGTCTGTCCCCTCTCTCTTCCTTCTCTCTCATCTCTCTCCCTCATCAAACCACATCCCACCCCTTTATTAGACCAAACACGCCAACACTACCCACAACCCCACCCACCTGAGCCTAATCAGCCCAACGTCCCCCTAACACCCCATCCAATCATTTTTTTTCTTTAACACTTTAATTTTTATTGTAATTTTATCTTTAGCTTTTTTAAAAAACTATTAAAACTAAAAATTCAAATTTTATTTTTAAAAATATATTAAATTATCCATTATTATAAATCTGGTAAAAATTTTATTTTAATTTTTAAAATCTACTAAATAAAATTCAAATTTTTATTTTTTAAAAATATAAATAAATTATTCGATACCTTAATTTCTTAAATAAATCATTTTCAAAATTAATTAATATTTAAATTCCTACAAAATAAAAAAAATCAATGATGAGTTTGAAATAATATTTTAATATTAAATATTATTTCTAAATAGATGAGTTTTAATATTTATATTAAATATTAATCATTTTTATTTAAAACTAATATATATTTTAATGTATTAAGTTAATACAAATTTTGATCAATATCAATGAATGAGTTTTTTTAAGTCAAATTTATTTTAAAATATTATTTAAAATGTTAATTTTTATTTATTATTAATGATTATAAACAAATATTTTTATATTAAAGTATTAATTATTTTAATTAAAATCTAATTTATTTTAATAAAATAATTATATATAAAATTAAAAAAATAATAATAATGAATAGTTTATTTATATTTTGAAAATAAATTTTGAATTTTTTATTTAGTTTTTAGTAGATTTTTTTAAAATAAAACTAAGATAAATTTTTAATAAAAATTTAAAAAAAAATTTTTGCTTAGCTTGGGTGGGTGCGTTGGTGCTGGAACTTGGTTGGGATGTTATGGGTTGGGTTGGATGGTTAGGGTGGTTGGGTCCAATCGGATGACGTGTGGTTCTGTGAGAGGGAGAGAGGAAGAGGGGAGAAAATAGAGAGAAAGTGGGTCTTACAATGTCACATGGATGCTACATCAGTATTTAACGATTATTTTAATATTGTTTGACTACTTAAACTGTATCCATCACAACAAAGGTTGATTTGAGCTATGAATGAAAACATGAGACATTAGGATGTTTTGCACCTTTACCCTTTTTTTTATATTTTTCTGTTTGTTTTTCCCCTTTTCTTCTTTCCTTCAAAGTTTCAGAAACCAAACCATAAACTCAAGGCGAATGAGTATTCTCATAGCAGAAAACAAGGGGCCAAAAAACTATAAATGCTGTGGATTCAAAGCTGTGGGAAGTTTTAAGCTCTTTTTCCAAGCAAAAGCAAAACAGATTGCAGAAGCTGCAATAGCCGAATCCTCCAATCGTCAGATCTTCTTAGATACACTTAGAGAGAAGCCATGCTAGTTACAGGTGAGCTCACCGGAAAGTCAACCTATCTATTTTCTAATGGCTGTTTGGCTATCAGAATCAGATAATTTATGAATTCATTGATCTAACCATTAATCCCATTCTATTTTCAGGTATTGGCAGCTTGATCTTCATGAATAAAAGAAGATCAGTGATGGTAATTTTCCCCGAGATCGCGAGAATAGTCAATCCTTTTTCCACAACACAACTTGGCAGAAAGCTTTTGTAGTGATTGAAGTTGAGCTTGGATTCATGTATGATGTGCTCTACACAAAGGCAAGCGTGAGTTATTCATGTAGATGGGGCCATCTACTCCGCTTTGTGAGTTTATCTTTCACTGTCTCTAGTTGGAGCCATTCTTCTACAGATCTATGCCATTATAATGCTACTTTCCTCGGAGCACAAAAATGCCTCCTCTTGTTGCTAGGGTTAAGGGAAATTGGGGGAAAGATAGAGAATCAAATTAGGGGCATTGGGGCCAAAATTGTTTCTCAATTAAGAAATACACGTCAGCTAATAATCCCACGTGTGGCTATCAAGTCAGTTATCACCCTTTTTTTATCGGTAGAGGCATGAATGTGTTACGGTTCAAATGTTTAAAGCATTGTTTGATCCAAAAATTTAAGTGCTAAGTTAGATATATGACCAAAATCAGAGGTATTTGAGTACCTTATTCCCGAAAATTTATGGTATGAAAAAATTAAACATGTGAAAATGAAGGGACCGCAATCTTGGTGTCAATCAAAGCAATTTGTGTCTCATCTTTCACAAAATTATGATGGAGTATTTCAAATGCTTTTGCATAGCCAAAACGAGTCCAAGTTTTCTAAAAATATGTGAATTAATATTCCAAGAGTCAATAAAAAAACTCAACTACTCAGTTTAAAAATATCTAATCTCCTTAATTAACTTAAAAAATTTATTAATGAAAAGATTATTTCATTAATCTTTATATAATTTTGATAGTATTTTAACTCTATTCACTTTCTTATCATGCCCTAGGGGTTTTCATCTTATCTTCAAAATAAAATGATGTCAAAGAACAAGAAAATGGTTCCAATTTATGAGGTGCGGCACCACTCTAGTGCCATTTTTCGCGGAATGGTAAGTTGACTCTTTCAAAACTTCTCTTATTTTCATCAAATTCTATAATTATTACTAGGCAATCGATTTCCACATCTTCTGAAAATTGGTGCATTATTCATCTAAGAGCAGATTTTTTAGGAGTTCACTTTCAGTTTACTACTTTGAATCAGTCTAACCTCATCGACCAACTTAATATCTTTAATTAAGTTGTAGTAATAACATTTTTAATTTTGATATTCATGCAATTTTGAAATTTTAACACTATTTAAAATCGTTGTTCTTGCATTTTGGTTGTCCCTGAAGAATCCTATAATTATTATTGTTTATGAACACAATGTCAATAAAGAATTGAACAGAAAATATAAATAAGATAACATGTCTCAAAATAATGAATAGTGCACGCCATCAAATTAATCACTTCATTCAATCCAGATACTATTATGAATTATCAGAAAGCTTAATTCCAAAACATATTTCACGCCCAGATCAGTACATGATGATGACCCGACTACGAGGATCACACATAGACAAGACAAGTTATAAATTCTACAAACAACGACACAACAATATATATATATATATATATATATATATATAGATAGATAGATAGATAGATAGATAGATTGGAAGGCCAATCCCAAACAAGGTCCATTGACTGTTGCAGTTTAGAACTCACCTCCATTAGTTTTTGAAGATCAAAACGTTGAAATAAAAAGCAAATTAAGCCCAAGACAAAGAAGTAGATTCAAGCAGGTAGTCATATCTATTGCTTCCTTCTCACACTTCTTGTCACCACCTAGTCAAAGCATAAAAAGCACAAAGATGTGTCAGCATGTTGATTATGCAAAGCAAATTATAAACCAAAATTTGAAGAGGTTATGTAGTGACCAGTACATACGGAGCAAGTTTGACAACATCAATCTTCAATAGAGGACTCCTGTCTGATAATTCTTCAGGAACCACCGCTTCAGAGTACCCCACTTCCAAATCTCGAAGGCTTGTAGTGCTCCTTTTCTCACCTTCCATTCATGGAGTTGGATCTAGCTTCATAGTTTAAGAACTCGGAGCTGAGGAAAGCCTCCTACAACAATACTCGTCCCTAAATAAGATTTAGCATGCAATTTAAGACTTCTTAGGATGGGAAGCTTATCAAGTGATTGCATTGGATCTTCTATAAGTTCCGACCCGGCCAGGGTAAGGTCAATGAGACTTAGTGGGAACTGAGACACAAAGGATGGATTCCTCAACCGTCCAAACAAATAAATGCATGAAAGATTCAAATGACCTGTTAGAGGCTTCAATTCCAAATCCCAAGCCTCATAATCCTCACTGATCGATTTCACCCTTAGAGACTGAAGAAGCTTTAGATTTTGAACCCACTCAGTTACCACCTCTACTTGAGACGACATTGCCTTCCGTTGAGATGGCATAGCCAAACCCAATTTCCTAAGATTGAGCAACCTGTTTAGGCCGTCTCTTACTGGAGTCTCCTCATCTATAAAGAGCCCACACAATGTCTGAAGGGTTGTGAGACAACCAATACTTGGTCGGGGTTTAAGTTTACTTCGATAACCCTCACTAAGGTATAAGTGTCGTTAGCTGTTGCAACTCCCATATTGAATCAGGAAGAGTGTTGATGTTGGTATGCTTTGTATTCCAGCGGCTTCTGTGATTCTTACAAATCCTTGCTTTATGGATGAGGGCAGCTTCTCAAGGAATGTAGATCTCATGCCAAGGTACCTTAGTTGAGTTAGTTTACCTAATGCCTCAGGCAGCTTAGGTCTAAATACATTTTCGAGATCAAGAACCTGCAGTGATAAGAAGCAACTGCTAGAAATGCATCGCTCTAAAAAATTTCCAATATATTGCACCGGCTCAAGCGTTTCTTGATTATCAAACGACTGAAAAGATAGGACATCTCGATAATGCCGAGTCAAAGAAGTTGAACTTGTGTTATGGCCACCATGAATATGATCATAGGTTATATCATCCTTATCAAGATGATCAACAAGACGACGGATCATGTCATTGCCTGGGAACAACTCTGACCTTGTGTATATATGATTTCCAAGAGCTATGGCTTCTTGAGCTTTTGATAACCAGTATTGTCTTAGGGCATGAGGCAGGCGAACAGTTTTAACATTGCCATTAAGCTTCTTATTTGCCACTTGAACCATTCCCTGGGCGATCAACAGATTCAAACTCCTCTCTGCTACATCTTCCGGAGCTTCATTCTCGCCCTCTGTTTGCACCAAACACTCTGCAAACCCACAATATTGTTAATCTTCTCGTTGGGATATCAAAATCATGAGGAAATAAAGCTAGAGAAAAAAGACATCTCCTCATGGACAAGGAGATATCCTTGTAGACCCTGCAGAGGGTTTCAGACCATGCTTTTTCTTGGTCATGACAAAGCTGTTGAAGTGCAGCGGACCACTCCTCAATGGTTGTATCCTTGTGTGAGAGTGTTTCTGCAAATTTTACGATAAGCAGTGGCAGCCCCCCGCATGTTGTTACAATTCTCTCTTTCAAATTTTGCACTTCTGAGGGTATTCTTATTTTCAGAGCCTTGAGAGCATGGGTGAACAATGTCCAACTCTCCTCATCTGTCTGTAGTCGGAGTGGATGGAGGATCACCTCGTTTTAATATTTGGAGGAATACTCATTTTGTGATTGATCCAAATCATTCTGCTCCCATTTGATGTATCTGCAAGCACTTTCAACAAGTAGTCCCGGCTGTAGAAATAAGAAGGATAATCCAAAACTACGAGAGACCTGTTCTTAATCACGAAAGCTTTCAGCTTCCTCATCATTTCTTCAAGTAGTCCCGATGAACTCTCTCTCTTGCAGTTCATCAATTGTTCGATTATTTCTAAGACTAGCTGTGAGTCATCTCTGGTTGAACAATCAGCTATGGCACGAGATGGGAAGTGATCCATAATAGCTTTATTGTTGAAGATCAACTTTGCTAGGGTTGTCTTCCCCATCCCCTGCATACCCATAATTGGAATCACCCGGAAACTTTCATCAGTTGCAAATAATCGTGTTGTCATTGCATGTACATCATCAGCGAAGCTGTTGAAATCCGGTTCTGCTGTTAAGATGGTGAGATCAGATTCTTTGAATTTAGACTCTGACCTTGTTTGAGAGCCTTTCTCCGGCCTGCTGATAGAGAGATCCCGGATCTTAGCAAATAATTGATCCATCTCCTTGGCAAGCTTCCAACATTTCAATTTTCCAAAAGATGTTACCATCCAACTTCGTTTTCTGTGCTGCACGTTCTTGTTGATGAAGTTCTCAATCACAACCATATCAGAAAGGGAAACATCGGACAGCTTCTCCATCCAGACCATTAATGCTTTATCATCCAAATCTATTAATTCTAAGCCTTTCAAAAAACTTATCAGGGACTCCAATTCATCCAGCACCCGTCTGGTCTTCTTCTTAGTATCGGGATGAAGTGCCTTCAGATCTAGCAGAACTGATAGCTTCTCTTTCAATGGGGAAACAGTTGTGTTAATGTCCAGGTTTTGACTAGGTAATGAGAACATGGGTGACCACTCCATTTCTTCCAAGTATTTAGAAATTGCTGAAGATTCTGCTACGCATCTTACGAAAGAAGGATGACGAGGGATCTTAGACTTGATCATTTCAAGCTTCTTGTGAATTCTGATTGATAAAAAGCATCTCTCCCAATTTCCTACTCTTCTTTGCTTTGCAGATGATCTGAGTAAAAGGTCATCAATGACATCTTCAAAATCGTAGGCGACGTCCATCAATTCCTCTGTGAAGTCACCATTAACCCCAAGACGCATCAATTTGTTTTGGATCCATTGGACCTCTTCTTCAATTCCAACCAAAACTCCTGGTTCTTGAATCAGTACAACATTGAGTTTCTCCATAACCCTCGATACTGCCAACTCAGCCACTCCTCGACTGTTGGCAAGCTTCCTATACTTCCCAAGGATCGAGTTTCCGCGCAACATATTCTCCTGTAAGCAAAGGAATAAATGGTTTGACACAAATTTTGATTCAAACGGATATTCACAATTATGAACAAATGAAGATTTTGCTTTTCAATTCGAGCAATCAGGAACTTGTATCTATTAATTAACTATATAGACCGGATGAGTGGGTGTAAGAACTGCAATTGCCAGACACCTGAAGGAAAAAGAAAATGAAAAAAAGAAGAGAAGAAAAGAAATTAAAAAGAGAGTTCAAATGTTGATAATTTCTGAAATGTTGGCTGGTTAATATAGAGTGAAGTGAATTGCTGGGATTTGTAATATTCAAGAAGTCTTATCCTGTGGATATTAATTATGATTTATGTTAAATGACTAGAATTTTGTGACGACTCAAATTATGATCCAACCCTAAATATTTTTAGGAGCTCGACCGGGAAAAGAATTTTCAAGTAGATTCACAGAGTTTTTGGTAGAGCGCGAGGTTTGACACAAGGCTTGAACCCGAAGGAACCTAGCCCAATTGGAACGATCCAGCTTTGATTTGGGTTTATATATATATATATATATATATATATATATATATATATATATATATATATATATATATATATATATATATATATATATATTATAAATGGTGCTTAGTATTTTGTGTTGTGTACTTGAAAACCGTAATCAATAAAATACTCTCTTTATCCGTGGACGTGGGTCACATTGACCGAACCACGTAAATCTCTATGTTATTGTGATTTTCTTCGTTTATTTTTCTTCCTATATGCTATTTATTTTTTAACTATTTACTTATGTGAAGACTTGAAAAGGCCTACGAACTCTTAAAAATATCATGAGTTTCCAAAATAGATAAAAGAAAAGTTCACAAAAACTATATTTAGCAACTGGTCTTTGGAAAAAGTTTCGGAGATCATGTATACGTTTAAGTTAATGACAAGCAATATTAGTGTCCTAAATGTGATAACAAATTAATTGGAGTAATGGATTGGTAGAGAAAGCACACACAACAATTACATGCATGGAATATCAACTTTTGGAAGAATTGAAAGGTTTATTGTACACTACCACTCTTTGCTCCATTCAATAATTATATAATCTCTTATTTATAATTATCCAAACTAAACAAAATAAAATCTTTATTAAAAAATTTCTAGAACTTGAAAATCAAAATATTCTCAAATACCAAAATAGAAATTAAATATAACAAATAAAATATTCTTCCACATGATTTTAGAAACTATATATTAGTCAATAATTTCTAAATAAGTTTAACTTTGGCATTAATAGGAGACTGATGATGGGTGAGAGAAGACGTGAAAATTAATATAATTAGCAAAAACTTAATTACCTGGGGTGAGCGGATGAAACGTGGGAGAAGAGCCTCGGCTTGAGATGATCAATTAAAAGAAGAGCACCCGGATGAGCTTGATTAGCTGCACCTAGCTAGGCTTATATATACATATATCCTCAACTCTGATTTCCATGCCAAAACATAATGAGAAGTATTTAATTGAAGCATCATCTTTAACAAACACATTCAATGATGCATTTTTAGACATCTTTGAGCATTTTTTAATAATTTTTTTTTTAAAATAATTAGTATAATGACAAGGCTTAGAAGGGGTCATATTTGAACATTTTCATATGTAAAAAAATAATGTTTATATTTTCTTATCAAAACAATAAATTTTCTATATAGAAAAATAAGCACCAAAATTGAATCAAATTTTACTAATTAAACTATCATCAAATATTAACATATAATAGCCAAGTTTAAACAATTATACAATTAACAAAATTACTTTGATACAATTAACACAATCAAGACTACTAATTTGATACAATATCTAATTCCTTTTGAAAAAGAACAAGCATTGATGGAACTAGTATTAAGATATACATTCTACCAAACATAGTTTCATATGCTCATAATGACTTTCTTTATGTATTCTTAAAGATTTTCAACATTATTTTCTCTAACTAACTACTTTCTTAACAAATCATTTTTCTTTGACAACCTATAGATAAATATACGAAGAATAGAGACCCTGTAAATTATATATGTAGTGGATTATATATGCAATAACCAATAAACATGATTGAAAGTATAACTTTCATAACAATCTAAATGAGAAAAATAATGGAACCAATATACAAGGAAATATAAATAAATTTGAGAAAAATAAATAGGGTACAAAATTAGTTAATCAAGAAAAATGGGATACGCTTTAGTTTTGTAGCTTTGGGAATCACAATTTTTTATTAGAAGAAGATTTTGAAAAATAAAATAATAATAGATTAACAAAATGACAAAAAACATAAGAAATAAGTTAGCAGAGTGGTAAGGTTATTTATTTCCAAATTGAAAGTTAGGGTTCAAACCTCAAAAAGAAGATAGTTTTATTTATTTTTATTTACAATAAAAAGAGTGTGATATAATCATATTTAATTAATGAGTAATAAATTATGGTTTATTTTTCATTCACGATAAAAAAAAAGTGATATGATCATATTAAAAACTAATGAGTAATAAATCAATGTTTTAAAACCGAGACTGATCATTGAACTGAAAAAGTTATCAGTTCACAATTCACTGGTTTAACCATTGGTTAGACCACGATTGAATCGGTGACGTAATAAAAAAATATTTTAAATTATTAAAATTAAAAATAATATAAATATTGTTACATCTGTTACAAGGATTACAGAGAGAAAGTAAAGACTGCGAGAAAGACCATTACAAGAACAAAACCCTGAAACCAATATTAATACCCAATGCCGAGTCTCGGAGCGCCACGATTCTTTAAAATGTGATTTGCCAAGCCTCCGGCTTCCTGGTGTCTACTCGACGTCCGGCTTCCCAGATACAATCCACGACAAGCAAGCACTTCAACACCTAGACACCGCTCCGCAACCGAATCTCATCCGAGGCCATCACCCAAACACCAAACTCTGATAAACTCAAAAACCAAAAGATAGTAAAACCCTCTTTTTCTTAATATGAAGTCTCACCTTATAGCAAAGGTGAGACCTCAACATTCAAAAACCAACGTTGCGCCGCAAACGCTTGACTCATTCTTTCTGATTCTCAGCGAGTGCATGACAATGAATTTCATTTATCCAACACTCTACATGACTGATATCATGACCAAAGATCCAAAGATCGGGTGATGGATTTATCGTAAGTTAAACTGCGATAGAGAGGTAGGTGTTATCCTTCAACCTTCCTCAGAAAATATGTTTAATTCTACTAACTAAACAGCAGGATATGATGTCCTTGAACCATTCAGCTATCAGGTGTATCGATATTCCACACATGAATCTTCCTAACATATTTCCGCTTCACTTTTATGTCCATTTCCAACATGGGATATGCGCCCGGTTCCCAAGAGTTTAATAGGAATTATGCCCTATTCAATTCCCTCTAAAGCGTCCCACTTCACTCTTACATAGGTGATCTCTCTTAGAAATTGAGAGTAGCTCATGTTACTTTTCGCCAATGCTGAGATCATTAAAAGCATAGCTTCTTAACTCTATGAGTACATCACCGTTCATCATAGTAGGGACACGATAATATCCCTACGTTGATCAGATCAAAGTCTTTACACCTGTTGTCCTCGAACCTAGGATCTTAGGATCTCCAATCGCCTAGGGTCAGGGGTATCCATTGCATCGACTTATTCTTTTACGGAGTTTAGTCTCATTCCCTTCGATGACTTTTCAACCAACTCTCTGCTTAACCCTTTGGTTAGCGGATCCGCAATGTTATCTTAGATTTTACATAATCTATAAAGATAACCTCAGTTGAGAGTTGTTGTTTAATGGTATTGTGTCTACAACGGATATGTGTAGACTTACCATTATACATACTGTTTTGTGCTCTACCAATAGCAGATTGACTGTCACAATGTATGCATATGGAGGCACCGGCTTTGGCCACTGAATGTCCTCTAGAAGTGGCGTGAGCCATTCCGCCCTTCCCCACATTTGTCTAGTGCTATAAACTCATTCCATCAGGATCCGTCAAAGTAACAACCGTCCCTGGTTTGAGGATTTCACGATACCGCACCTCCCAGCGTTGCAAAGACATAACCACTATGGATTTGAGTCTTTAACATTAGATATCCAATTAGCATCATCGTATCCTTCAAGATGTGCCAGATATCTGTGGTGAATATGTTCATAGTCACGAGTGAATCATAAGTATTTTAATACTCTCATTATTCACAATGCATAGCCTGTGGATTGCTCGTGGTACCTACTCAATATTAATCGTGATAGGCTATGTCTGGTCTTGTACAACTCATTAAGTACATTGGGACTCCTATCACCCTAGAGTATTCTACTGAAAGCAACACCTTCCCTTTATTCTCGAAAGCGTAGATTACATCTACCTGTTCCGGCTTATACCGTATTTATCCTTATCAAACCTTCCCAAGAATATCATTAACATACAGGATCGACTTAGCACGAGTCCATCCGATGTTCTTTGATTTTATCTCAAAATAACATCAGCAAGTCCCATGTCTTATACAAATCTGACCAACATGTTCTTGTTAGATGTAATCATCTTATCATCACTATCGACAATCAGCATGTCATCTACGTACAAACATACAATGACATAGCCATGTTCATCATCTTTGACATAGACACACTTGTCACATTCATTGATTTTGAATCCATGTGACAACATAACGTTGTCAAATTTCTCATGCCATTGTTTCGATGCTTGTTTTAATCCATACAAGGATTTTTCACCAATCTACGTACTTTCATTTCGTCTCCGAGCGTAAAACCCTCAGTTGCTCCATGTAGATTTCTTCATTCAAATTTCCATTTAAGAAGGCTGCCTCGACATCCATTTGATGTACCTCAAGATCTCTTAGTGCAGCAATGGCAAGCACTATCCTTATGGAGTTTATCCGCCACAGAGAATACGTGTCAAAATAATCCAGACCCTCGCTTGCCTATAGCCTTGATCACAAGTCTTGCCTCTCAGATTTGTCTATTGATCCGTCTACTTTCCGTTTCCTAAAAATCCACTTGGAACTGGAGGTTTACAACCCGATGAAGATCTACTAATTCCAAGTATGGTTATGCATGGGAATCAATTTCACTTTTAATTGCTCCTTTCCACATGAGACCCTCCTCAGAGTTCACTCGTCTCTTTATAGGTTCGAGGTCTCTTCGAAAGCATGTATGTCGAAAACTGACCAAATGATTTTTCCGCCCCGTCCCTTTATCGCGCCGGGTTCTACCTCTTCCATCGCATCTTCATCCCGACTATTTCATGAATAGTCTCCAACACTCGCTCGAAGGAACTAGCTCTCAGATCCGTATGGAAACACATCCTCAAAGAATGATGCATTCCTCGACATTCCATTATCGTGTTCGTGAACATCCGGATATTAGACTCATAAACAAGAAATCGGGTGGGGCAAAGACTGCTATGTGCATAAATAATGAAGATGCAATCAATAGTTTTAGGTCCTATTCTCACCTGGTGGAGGAACTGCCACTTTAGCTGTGACATCCCCACACTCGCAAGTATTTAGATGGCTCTTATTCCTTTCCATAACTCATATGGAGTCTTCTTTCTCGCTTTCTTTAGGTACCTTATTTAGAAGGTAATTAGCGTATAAAATGGCTTCTCCTACATGTTTTCTGTGGTAGGCCATAATCCTATCGCACAGATTCATCATTTCTTTATAGTGCGTATTTTTCCGCCAACCCACTCCATTAGATCAGGGGCTAATAAGGTACGTGGTTTCATGTATAATCCCATGTCGAGCACAAAGGTCAACAAATGGCGATTCATACTTCCACCTCGATCACTTCTCAAGACTTTAATTTTCCTATCGAAGTTGATTCTCAACTTCGCTTTTGTAGAGAACAAATTTCTATCGCCTCACCCTACTTTTAAGTGGCACACATAATGCACTTGGTACTATCATCCACAAGGTACAAAATATTTATTACCACCTCTTGTTTCCAGACGAGCTTCAAATCACATATATCACTATGGATTAAGTCAAATGTTCAGGTCTTTCAATACTAAAGATGACTGTTATGGTTTCAACACAGTTTCACACTCGTGCTTTGCATCAATTTGGAAAGTTGGTATGATTTAAGTTAATTAATTTACGCAATGTATCATAATTAACATGTCCTAATCTACCATGCCGAGAGACGACTCAAGAATATAAGCGTAAGAACTAAATTTAAATTCATTTCGACTTAATGATAGTCATTACATTAAGCTCCACATACGCCACGCATATACCCTTTCTCCGACATACATTCCACCTTTGATAGAATAAATTTATCACTCAAACACCAACCGAAATCTATGACTATTCAAAGAAAGAACCGTACACCAAGTTCTTGCGATTTCATGTACATATAACACATCTGTTAGAGCGCTCTTCAAGTCATCTTCAAGACCACTTCATTTCGCTCTTCATATCCAATGTGGCAGAGTTCCCTATGAACACCTTTTCTCCAAATTTTAATCGTTCAAAGGAGAACATCATCTTATCGTAACATACATGGCTGCAAAGACTAAAGGTCAATCCACCATTCCGGGATTTGATCCCACCGTTCACCTCGAGATCACCGTAGCAGGTCAATTTTACACATCCTCGAGATGTCACAACCAGCATCGGGCTTCTCGAGTTTGTTTCTTCTTCTAAGTCTGCAATCGTGAAGATTTGCGGACCTTGCTTCCCACAATGAGCATTTCCCGATGAACTTTGCTTCTTAAACACTCCCCGTCCTAAATTTAGTGCCTTTCCTTGCCGTTGCCTTTTTTAACTCTCGAATCCTCACCATGTTCCACAAAGCTACTTTAGCCTCATCGATTGCAGGTTATTTTCCTCCTCAGATCCTTTATTGTCTTCTTCTATGGAGCCGAATAACTAGATCTTCGATGCTCTCATCTCCTTCTCTTATGTTCGAGGTAGTTTTCAAGTCTTTCCAAGCAGAGGCTTCAATAATAGCCGCCACTTGAAAAGTTTCACAACATCATTCCTACATGAATCTCATGGAGGGTTACTGCTCTTGACTCGACCAACTACGCCTTGAATCTACCATTTTATAACGAGAATCTACCACAACGAACTTTTCGTCCCAAGATCCCCGCTTTATATTCTACTAGTGATTCCCATAGCTCCTCTGGGTTACTTTATCCCAGAGCACACGTTGTATAGAGAATCAGATAAAGCATTCATGACGTAGTTCCTGCACAAAAAGTCAGAATCTTTCCAAGCATCCACATCACTGATGACTCGATATCGCGCCATCTTCGAAATTTCCTGAGTTCCATCAAGAATCTCTTTGTAAGATTCAAGGTGGTCAATGAACAAAGATCTTTGTCGCCACCTTTGAAATTAAGTCCACTAATTTCTTCCGGTTTTTCTGTGTGAGACAGAGATAGGCACCGTGAGTAGGCATCACTAGTGTCAGGTCACAAAGAGGGTCACACTGGAAAGCAGATGCAAATGTGGGAATCATGATGTTCGAACCAAAGGTCCATTTTTCTCTCAAGAAATTATAGAAAATTGATCAATTTTTATTCCCAAACCAATTCGCAGAATAATTGGAATTAACACGTAACAAAGTATTCCCAGGAAAGATTGGAGGGGTCATAAACGGTCCCACTTAATTTCCAACCTCCTTAGACAGAACTTCTCTGTTTTGTAGTTTCCAAATTCCTAAGACCACAGCATCTAAAGACAAACTCATTAAAGTGAGAATTGTGGTTTGTACTTAAAAGACTTTCCCTTATCATATATTCTCGCAAGAAATATCACAACAAAGTACGTGGGTTTTATCGATGAGTTTCGCTCTCAACTCAAGGTCTTCAGTTCAATTTCATTTGTATTTTTATTTATTTTACAAAGCGACTTTTCCAACAAAACCAAGCTGGCTTACTGGCTAAGCTTCACAATCCAAGTGGTTCTCCTCCTTGTATCCAAAAAGGAAAACCACAAAGCTAAATATGGTTTCTTTTTTTTCTTTTTTTTTTTCCCAATTTTTTCTCAACCAAAAGGAAACCAAAGGGACTAAAGCTATTTTTTTTTCCCAAAAACTAAAACAGTTTTGTATTTTTTTTCTCTTTTTTTTTCTCTAAAGACAAAAAAAAAAAAAAAAAAAAAAAAAATTCAAGAAGGAAAAACTTTTTTTTCTATTTTTTTCCTGACTTCTTCTCTTCTCCGACCAACCAACCCTGGTTTTTTTTTTTTTTTTTTTTTTCCGTATCAACTGCTTTAAGTTCATCCGTTACAAAGACATGTGAGATAAAGAAAGATCAAGTGAAAGACCATTACAAGAACAAAACCCGGAAATCAATTAATACGAAAATGACGAGTCTCGTGAGCGACACGATCTCCTTGTAAACAGATTCGTCTCCCCGGGGTGCTCTAAGAAGTCACTTCGACGTCCTGCTTCCCAGATACAACCCACGATTGCTAGTGACTCCAACACCTGTATTAATCGCTCCGGCGAACCGAAACTCCGTCCGATACTATCACCCAAACACCAAACTCTTTCGATAAACTCAAAACCAGTTAAAACCTCTCTTTTCTCTGGTTAAGGAAGTCTCACCTTTATAGGCTAAAGGTGAGACTCCTTAATATTCAGAGTCTCAACGCTTCAAGTAAGCCAAACGCTTGACTCCCCGCCTTTCGACTCTCAAGGAGTAAATGACAATGAATGTCATTTATTCCAACAATAAATATATATGTATATATATTAAATTTTATAAAATGATATAAGTTTAAAATTTAAATTTGAGTATATTCATTTATTTAATGTTAACTTCAATCTAACATATGTTTATTTGCAAATTTAGACACAACTACAAATACGGCCTAGTGATAATCTTGTTCTAACATTTAGTCAAGATCTCGAGTTCGACCTTTGTTTTCCTTTACACTTCACAAGTCTCACATCGGAAGTTTACAAGAAAGCCCAATAAAAATACATAGTAAAGTGAAATTTTTGCTTAATTGGAAGATTGGATTAGGGTTATTGGACTTTTGGGATCTCTTTGTAAAAGATGGGGGCCAATCACGATATGTGTGGCAAAAGGGGTGGGTCATGTAAACCATTTAATATAAAATGAAGAGATTGTGAGCAATTCGGTTTCATCAAAACTGTTAAGTTCGATGGTTTACTGGTAAGTTTCGGCGGTTTAGATCATGTTCGACTAATAGCCGGTTTTAGAAAGATAATCGGATTGGAAACCTCGTCGATCATTGGTTTGACAAATTTGACCATCTAATCCGATCCGATTTGCAAAACATTATAATAAATTATAATTTCATTAGAGAAGTAAGGCAAATCAGTAAGAATGGTGAAGGGTAGTGTGTGAGGGTGCATAGTCAGTGTGTGGGAGTATACATGAGTTTGTGTGAAGGTTCTTATTTTTTGTTTTGCATTAAACAATTATTAAATTAGGCCTAATTAATTGCACAAAAATCAAACTAATTGGAAAAATCATGCAAAAAAGGTGATAAAATAAGAAAGTTACGCATGACGTTAATAATACAAGATAACATTAATAAAATATGAACTCTACACAGCATTAATTACATTAATAAATAAAAAATTACACATAGCATTAATCACATTTAACCGGTCCAAAAATCTGGAGCACAAAAATCTTGGGGAGGATGAACAAGCTTTTTCTTTTAATAGAAAAATAATTTCATTGTCATTGAATCAAACTAGCAATACATCATAGAAATGTAGAATCAAAATGGATAAAAACCATAAAGGCTGAAATATCATTCAGGTACATAGCATAATGAATTTACTCAAAGTTTATACATTTAATAGTTGAGCTTATACATTTGATATTACTGTTATGACTAGAATATTGACTCCGGTTTTACCACATATTGACAATCATTGATTTGATTTTTTGTATCTGATTATATATAAACGTCACACAACAAATAAACGCCGTACAACAATAGCGAAAACCAAAATTTTCCTATTGAGAAAACCAATCACACGTGCACGAAGGAAACGACAATCATATGTGCACAAAGACGATGACAATCACACACACACAACGATGATTAAATCACTAAAAAATAAATAAAAACCTAGATCTGTATGGAATTACCACTTTATTGAGAAATAAAATTAAGGAAATAGTAGTTATTCAGAAAGAAAATGATAAAAAGAGGTGTAGAAGAGTAATCTCAGGTCAAGAATGACAAAAACTGATAAAAAAAAGTTGAGAAAAAAAAAAGACTCCGGTTGCTTTTTGGGAAGGATGAACAAGTTAACCATAGAAAATTAGGCAAAGACAAGTGATTTGGCATTAATAAAGTAGGAAAATTGCAAGAAAACCTAGAGAAACATATAAATCAGATTAAACTTCTTGGATTAAGAAAGGAAACAAAAAGAACTAAATGCATAGAAAAAATAAATTAGGGATAAATAAACTTGAAAATACTAAAATAAAAGATAACTTTATAAAAAAGGATCTAGGCCTCAAGGAAAACCCCGTGAAATCTCCTCAAATCAAACCGTGTATTAGGAATACTCATTACCCGTATATCCACTCACTATCCTCCCTCAAACTAGAATTGTTTCAACATAGGTGGACTCCACAATACTTCCATGTATCCAAAGAATATCAACAAATAAAGACCCGTGAAAGGATCCACAAAAAAATAAACGGGTATGGATATTGTCGACTAGACCAAACACTTCTAGAATAAATCATTTTCTAATATTGGTTTCGCCTAATATACCGTAAGTGCACAAAGCCGACAAGTAATAAATTGGATTTAAGTCCGTATATCGAACCTACGTAGATCCCAAGAATTCAATCAACTACCCCGACTACTCAAGCTCCATACTATTCGACTATAAATGATATTGGAATCCAAATTTTTAAGAAGCTAGAAATTATACTAACACGAGTAAAAGTAAATGAGCAATCTCAAATAAATCGAATATAAAGAATAAAGAATAAAGAATAGTTAAGAAAAACAAATGGAAATCGAATAATTATCTTCAGAGGACACATCACATTAAATGCTATTGTGAAGTATCAATTCCTCAGAGTTGGTGACCGATAAAACTTTCGAATATTTCAGATTTTAAAACTCCATTCGCTACGTTTAGCAAGCAGCCGGATCTCTCCACACTCCATTTCATTATCTAATTTTTCCCGATCTTTCAAGATGTGGAACGGTGATAACTACTTTTAAAAGGGACTCTTAATCCGGCATTTTTCAATACTTCATACCCATTCAGACCGGTGAAACCTTAGCTCCTAAGTTATCTGGCCAAGCAGATGGCAGCAACTTCCAGACTTCCTCAAAATTAGAATAGATCATCCTCTCCTCGAGCACCGCCTAACACCTGATCGGCCCCACTATTCGACCGAGTTTAACTCTCGCTTGTTTAAATTGATAACTCATTCAATCTCCGCGATTTCAAGTGAGAAGAGATTTATCGGCAACTTAGTCTATTAGATCTCAAATAGCATGATATACCTTCAAGCAATTGTCTGGTAACTCTTAGGACTCCGCTTCGTGTCACTCGAGGGCCTCCTTGAAACTCAGAGCAATGAGACAAATCTTATAATCTGTGTATAAGAACTGGAGATTCAGATCGAAAAACAAGAACCCAACAATTTAAGTAAATTCATAAACTAAAATTCAAGAGTCTGAAACGACTACGTGAAAGATAACGACTATAGCATTCACTGACGGAAGCCGGATTCCTAATTAACGAATTATACCCAACAACATCTCCGATCATAAGAATAACTCGCAAAATGGAATCGGGAATTAATTCCAAATTGTCTCAACTTCAAAGATCCTGTAGTAATTTGAAAGTGAACCACCGTGATTCGCCTTCTCGTCCAAAACATACACATCCAATTCCAAAATAAAACGAAACGAAAAAAATCAATCTAATCTCTAACTATCAACATTGAAGCAAAAGAAAAGAAAAGAAAGAAACTGTGGCCAAGAAAATTAGCTTCAGCCTACCTGCACTTTCCGTCCCGTGTCGCCGCCTAAGTCGCTTTTTATGAGTCGGGTAGTCACAGATGATGTGGTTTCTCGGGCCATCTCTAACCCAATGCGCCAGGATTTCCAAGGGGGTCAGGCCGCATGTTAATGTCTGTGTCGCGACTTCAACTCCCTTGTTGCGACATCATCCATGTCGCGACATCGATCTCACGTAGCGACATCACTTCTCGTCTCTCGCATGTTTCAACTACCATGTCGTGACCCCGATCTCACGCGACTCACCTTATGCTTCGCAGGCCCCACTGTCTCTCCCCGATGTCGCATATCGCTATGTTGTCGCGACCTCACCATGTCTTCGCAAAGATTCAACTCGTCGTGTCCCGACATCAATCTCTCGTCGCTAAATCACCCTCGACCCACAAATCCCAACCGCTGAGCTCTCGACGCGACATCAATATCTTCGCCGCGACATTACTTCATGGCTCGCAGCTTTGAACTCGGTCCTTCTTCGTGAAAGGCCGACATCGATCTCATGTTCCGACATCGCCTTTAGTCTCGGAGGTTTCAATCGGGGTCTGCGACGTCGTACACATCAACTTCACGCCACAACAGCTTCATTTCCCTTTACGCCTTCAATCGAGCAAGTCTCATGTCGCGACCCTCGATCCCACCGCCAGGACTCCGCCTTATGCTCGAGGCCCCACTTCACACGCTTCAGATCGCGACTTCAAATTCTCCGTCGCGATTAACAAATTTCGGGCACTCAAATTTCATCCTTCCAAACATGTCATAAATTCTTCAAGTCGCATTCTCTCGTCACGACTTCTATCCCTTGTCGCGACATCAACCTTTGTCGCGACATTACTATGTTGTCGCGACATCACTATACTTCGCTTCAATCCTCGCCTTCCTATCTTAGATCCCCGCCGCGACCGCATCAAATTTCCTTCAATTTCCCGATGTCGCCGACCAGAATCGGGATCGTGTAACCCCCAAAAGTTACAACATTAGTTCGCGCCTGCTTTCTTACTCGCTCCCTGCTTATTTTCTCGTATTTTCACTCCGCACTTATCGTGATTTTCCACGCATTTTCTTTCTTTCTTTATACTCCCGCAATTAACAAATTCCGTGAGTTTTCCATATTTCTCGCATCTTAATTATTCCTTTTACATTAAAATCGTAAAAATGGACTAAAATATGACTTTTAAGCTCATCAAACTCCCCAACTTAAAGTTTTGTTTGCCCTCAAGCAAAGAAAAGAAAGAATTGTTTCATTCTCAAACAAAATAAAATAAAATTTTTAAGGACATTTTTCTCGATTTATTCAGTAGTTGGCATTCAATTTAATTGAAATACAAGGTATGCATTATCAGACATCTAGCTTCAAGTCCAAATTAAGGTTGCTTCACTCTTTATACTATACAAACTAACCTGTTGAAACTGCTTGATAAACAACATAATCATTGGATCCTATTGAATAATAGATTTCTTTCTTCTTCTCTCTTCTTCATAATCGAGTCATTTAACTCCCTAAAGTCCTTCTGCGCTTTGATTGCTTATATTTCCAAATTCCATAGGTTTGTTTTTCATATCGATCTCCACTAACGAGGTGATTTCAAATTCCTTCAAGATCAATGTGTCTTTGGGCTTATACTGTTAGCCCTCGTACGGGTAGGATGGAAGGAATTCTAGTTAAGATTACCCTCAACCCTTTCTCTCCTCTTCTCGCTCCCTTTCTTCCTTGTAGTTTCTCTAATAAACTCCCTAAACTCATGTTCGGGACATCTTTCGATTTCTTCCAATCTGCATTTGTATGCCCCTTATTTCTCACTCAGAATTCCACCTGCAAATTTCCTTGTTTGTCACCGTGATAGTGCAATGTTTTAACTTTTTAGGCTTTCTAACACCTAGCTAACTTTGGGTTAGTAGCCCCATACCGCATGGCATTAGGGTACTAGGTGTTGAAACACCCCTAAGAACTTAATTGCTCAAGAGAGTTAGCCACAAGATAAAACTTCTATCCCTATAAACGTTCCTTCTATCGCATTTTCGTTTTCGCTTTTCTTTTTCATTCCCTTTGAGTTCCTCAAAAACATATACCCCCAAACTTCGCTTCTTTCTTCCTCCGAATTCCCGTAATCATAGGTTCTTATCAAGGATTGATTTCTTAGAATGGGTCAATACTGTTATTTCGAATAATAAGCTTGTCGCCCAATTTCTCGGAACTAAGGTATATGCATCAAAGATATGAGTAGGATGGCTAAAATGGCCTCAAACTATCCAAGAATGGCCCGCATCATCTCTTGTCACCAGATTACCTAGGATTTCGCTCAACCAATAATCTAACAAATTTCTAATCATTTGAATAAAGCAGACTAACCATGGGGAGTACCTTGACTCATTTTTGTCAGAGTATGTAAATTAATTGATATTCAACAGTTCCTTGACTTATTGTTCATACCACAAACTCAAAAATATGTTTTGTTCCTTCTATTTAGATACCTTCCTTCAATACTCAAGGTCAGCTTTTCAAAACAGGTTACTTACATCAATGTTTTGTCGCGACATCACTTATGTCGCGACATAACCTTCGTCGCGACCTAGGCCCCTCAACCCAATGACCTCAAGAACCTTATTTTTTCTTTTTTTTTTTTTTTTTTTTTTTTTTTTTTTTTTCATTGCTCCTAACCCTTTGGGAGCATTACTGCATCTCCAAGCAAATATTTGGAATAAACAATTCAAGTATCTACAGACCAGTTAAGGTTAAGGTTACCCCCTTTTCCTCATGTTGTGACTTCTCTCAAGTCACCGGAAATGTTCCTGATTGCCTTACATTCATGTGTCCTTGAACTTTGCGTGCTTTTACCGCAATATCCAAGAAAAAATCTAATTAAACTAATATCGATTTCTAAAAAAATCCGACCTAATTTAAGCAACTAAAAGAAAAATAATTCAAAACTTAAAACCGTAAATTAAATCCTTATGGGTTGTCGCCATTAGCCGCCTCGCCTTTGAGTCCTTAGCCAGACTTGTCGCTGCGGGTACTTCTTTTTCCAAGAACCAAATTGAGTTCTTCATTTTCCTCTTCCCCGTTTAGATAATGCTTTAACCTTTGTCCATCGGGACCTTGAATTCTTCGCCGCAGCGTACCTCGCGTCACCGCTCCAAATGTAGTACTTGACACCACCGCAGCGGCCCACCCAATTGGATTTTAATTTCCCTGAAACAATTTCAAATTAGAATTAACAGCCAGAACCTGCTTCCCTTCTCTCGAACTCTTTCTCAAAAAATTCTCTGATCATGCCATTTCTTTGTCTCTGTCTCAGATATTCTAAAGATTATCATGCGCTTCATTTCGCTCTTCCACTCGCATAATCGAGTAATCCTTCTTTCCTCGCAATTCCTAAATCGAAGTTTAACTTTTTTACGGCCCACATTGCCTTGTATTCTAATTCAAGAGGTAGATGACATGGTTCGCTAAAACAACTCGTATGGGGACATTCCAACGGGGTTTTGTATGCAAATCCTATAAGCCCAAAGTGCATCATCAAGCCTGAAGACTAATCCTTCCCGCCAGCCATACCTTCTGGGCATTTTCGATCTCCCGTTGGAAATTCTCGCTTGTCCATCGGGTATCGGGATGATAAGCTAAACTCATTACATGATTGATCCCATACTCCGCTTCGCGAGTTTTGCACTTTATTTGCAAAGGTTCCCCATCACTAATGATAGTTCAGTGTTCTAAATCGCCAAAATATTCTGCTATAAAGAAACTCACAACCTATTAGCATCATTCCTGGACAAGCCATCAGAAAGCCCATTTGGAAACGTAATTCATCAAGCAGCGCATGTATGGTTTCCAAATGATGGTGGAAAGGGTCCCATAAAATCTATTCCCCATACATCAAAATTCAGAGTCACCATAATACCTTTTAGGGCATTTCATTCCCGCGCCGATATTTCCAACTTTAGCATCTATCACACAATTTGTCCCACTCAAGACAATCTCTCAAGATTGTCAACAAACCCTTCGATTGAGTATCTTGTGAGTTGTTCTTTTCCGTAAAAATGTCCTTATATTGCGATGTATGGCATTCATTTAAAATGTTGCCTTGTTCACTTTCCTGGCACACATCTTCTTATTATCATGTCGCAAGACCCTTTGAATAATAAGGGTCATCCCAAATATAATATCCGTCGCCTGAGTTTCCTCTTCTCACAGGCCGACCTCAAGGCATTATCCACAAGCCGATAATTCACAATATCGCATACCATGGAAGTCGAAGGAAACCTTAAAACAATTGCTCATCCGGGAAGTTCTCCTCGTTAACATCACATTTTCTTCTTCATCACGCTTCTTTCTACTCTTGACAAGTGATCGCCTATCACATTGTCAAGATCCCTTTATCCTTGATTTCCAAATCAAACTCCGCAAATGCCAAAGACCCACTTTATCAATCTCGCTTAGCCTCCTTTTCTCGACATCAAGTATCTGACACGCATGATCGCTGTGAATTACCACATGGGATCCTAAAATGTATCATTTAAATTTTCACAAGCAAATACTATGGCTAGCATCTCCTTTTCGCATTGTTGAGTAGTTCTCTGCGCTTCATCAAGGTCCACTAGCATAAAGTATACGGCCCTCGAATACTTTCTTTCTTCGCCCCAACACGCCTCCCATAGCAAAATCACTGCATCACACATTATTTCAAATCGATCCCATTCCTCAAAAGCCATTATAGGTGCTTGTACCAATTTGATCTTGATTTCGCAAAAGCATCGTCATAGAGTCATCAAATTGAACTCAGATCTTTTCCAAAGAATCGCATACGTATGGCTATTTTTGAAAAGTTCGATGAATCTCCCGTAAAATCCAAAGACGCCCCAAGAAGCTCTCTACTCCTTTTACCGTAGTAGGTGGTGCAAGATTGATAATGGATACCTTGAACTGGGTCAACTTCTAGTCCAAAGAGTTGCAAATTTTATGCTGCCCAAGAACAATTCCTTCACACCATAAAATGGCATTTTTCCCAATTTAGCATAGCCGCTTGTCTCGCATCTGGAGTACTGCTTTCCAGATTGTTTACATTGATCAAAGTAGGATCCATACACAGTAAAGTCATCCATGAAAATTTCCATCACTTCTTCAACCAAATCTGAGAATATGGACATCATACACCTCTCTGAATACTGAGTATTACATACCTCAAATGGCATCCTTCTCAATGCAAAGGTACCATGCGGCATGTGAATGGTCTTCGATCCTCAAAAAGTAATAGCAATCTGATTGTATCCTCGAATACCCATCCGTAAAACAAAAGTGAGGGGTGTCCGCTAACCCGTCCAACATCCGATCAATAGCAGTGGAAATGATCTTTCCGGGTGGTCGTTCGCCTTCCCGTAATCACCATACCTCCCATCCTCGTCACTTGTTGGAATCAACGCTTTTTTTCATTTCGATCACAAGAACCCCCTTTCTTTGGAACCACATGGACTGGCTTACCTGACCGTCAATATAGATAAAACCAAAGATTCGCAATTGGTACTCCTTTCTCGACTACTTCCTTCATCAATGATTCGGGCCTTTCGTGTTCCATAGATGGTTTTGAAGTCTCTTCTAGCAGAATCTTATGCATGCAACATGGACCATCTTTCATTTCTTCAATCACCAAGCTAGCGATTCTTATGCTTCCCTTAATATTTTCAAAGAATCTGTTCCTATCATCACCGAGTCTAGTCAAACAGATCACCTGGGCCTTTTCTTCTTAGTTCTAAGCAAGCATACTTTAAATGACATGGCAACTTCTTCAAAACTAGTCCTTCAGACCGGTTTCTGGCTACATCTCCCTTTTTCAATATTCCTTCCCATTATCGTCTGCTTTGCTCTGCCTCAACACGCTTTCTATAGAATTAAAACTCACACATGGAATTGCATTGCATCTTCGTGATACTCCGAAATTCATCTCTTTTTCATTGATAAAAACTGGAGTGTTACAACTAATGGCACATCGATTGGAGGTATAGACGAAATCGCCTATCAGTAACTTTCCTGTCTCTTCTATATTTTTCATACTTTTATCAAGTTAAAACAATTCGCTTCTTCAACCCTCAATAAGAACTCTTTCGCATGTCAATCGTATACCGTGAGCTAGAATGGTCTTCCCAATAGCAAAGGGTACTTTGAGAATCTTCTTCCACGTCTTAATCGATGAAGTCTACCGGGAAAACAAACTTCCCAACAAAGGACCGCATATCTTCAATGACTCCTTAAGGTTTTAACACCATCCGTCTCGCCATTCGAGAGTAACAGCAGTGGAGTGCTTCCCCAAACTTAGTTTCGGCAACGTAAAGAGGCATCAATTGATACTAGCTCCCGAGTCACAGAGAGCTTCGAATTCAATTCCTCCAACAATACAAGGAATTGTGAAACCCCCGGGTCCTTCATCTTACTCGGTAGTTCCTTTCACACGCATCAGCAAGTGGCAAAGTGAGATTCACTATTCCTTCCTCTACTATTTTTTCTTTCTCGTCTCGCATGTCCTTCGGGAATTTTGCAGCAGAGCGGCATTCGAGTTACCACTTCAAGAAAAGGCATACTTATCTACAAATTTTCGAAGGTTTTCAAGAACCTTGCAAACCGCTCCTCCATCCTCGACTTCTCAAGTAGCCTTGCGGGAAATGGGACCGTTGGTGCTTTGATTCTCGATGTTCTTCCTTTCTACTATTTCTTTTTCATTCTCCAGCCTCTTCCCCTTTCTCGGTCTCATACTTCTTTGTCATTGCCATCTTTTCTTTCATCTCTTCTAACTCCTTCCCACTCCTAAGCCGCATACCATGCGCCTGGGTTCTTCCTCAGGTCACTGGGAAGGCATCTTTCCTCCGGGTTACAGGTTGTGGCAAACCCGCCCCACTCAGGTCTCCGTGTCCCCGTGGATGCATCGGGTGGTATTCAAAATTTAAGAATTGGTAAGTAGCTGAGCCTAACTTCAGTAAACTTTGCTCATGGAGGTTAAATGCCTTCTTATTATCCTCTATGAACTCCGCAAAGACTGCTCTTCAAAAGATCGTCTCCTCCTAATTTCGATGTTCATTTCAGAAACATTTCCTCATTACGTCGGGCCGGAACCTTTGCGGGTCGCTCGATAACCCCGTGAAGGGTTCTCACACCATGCTCGCCTGCGGAAGCCCCTCCAAAGATAAGAGAAATTTCATGGTTCCTCGTCAGGTGGTAATCGCGTGTTGCTGTCATTCGAATGGTAAGCCTCGCTCACCCAAATAATTAACCTCTTCAAAGATCATAGAATCGCTCTTCGCCTGCCCTCTCACTTCCCTTCAATAACTTCTCTTCAATCGTCTGATTTCTACGAGCAATGTGTCTTTTCTTTCGCTTGTCCAACCTCGGTGCATAATGGCATCCAACTTGGTCTAGTTATCACATCTACGCCTTCCATGATCCCTTCTCCCTCATTGCTTCCTCTTGAAAGCTCTAAAGAGTTTTCATATTACATTTAAATGCAAGTCTTCAATCGCCTTCTTTCGCTTCAAGACTTTTTCGCTTGAATGCTCCACGTATGAAGCATCACGATCCCTTTGATATATCATTCAAGGCATGATATACAATGTCCATCCGGGCCTCTGGGATCTATCCCATGCATTGACATCTTCTCAAAGAACTGCTTGAATCTTTCTCGTGCTACATGTGCTTTCATCTTCCCCGCCTGAATAATGATTTCCTTCGTGGTGAGGGCCTGGGGAAAGAATCTCCTGGCAGTTCCCTACACTCCTCCCAAGTATCACCGTAACCATATGGTAAAGATTCATACCATGTAGCTTGTCAGATTCTTAGAGAGAATGGGAATAGGTGCGCTTTATGACTTCCGTCTCACCCCATTCAACTTGACCAGATAGCCATCCCGGTGGAATCTTCCTGTGTGCTCAGTTTCTCGATCTTCAAGTGGGATGACCAAGAACTCGATGTCAGTTTGACCATCAGGAATCGCGCCGGCCTGGGGCTCAAAATTATTGCATCAACTCCAGTCGTCATCACGAGTATCCATCTCAGAGCAATCGGGTCTCCGTGGTCCTCCATTGTATCGATCGGAGGTATTCTAGCTTCCTCCCCGTATGTACCTCATCCCGATCCTCGCCTTTCATCCGCTATGGTTGAGAGTTTTCTTCTCGCCTTCTTGTCTTTCTCAAGCTCGAAAGTGTCCTCTCTATTTCCGTGTCACCGAATCGATCGCGTTCGTTTCTATGCATTAAAATTTTGTCCCCTGAATCAAAACACACTTACATTATCAGATTAGTTCGGGTCACAAATATTTTCAATATGGTTCGCTGTAGTATAGTGGCTAAAATAACCACCGCTTGAAAAGCTATTTTTGTTCTTTTCTTAAAATGTTCAAATTAGCTTCTTCATCCGAATATCGATTATCGAATTCTTCGATCCCCAAGAATTACGCCTATAAAACTCAGTTGGACTAGACCAAAACACCCCAAGAATAAATCATTTTCAATATTGGTTTCGGGCTCAATATACAAGTAAAGTAACAGTCGACAAGTAATAAATCGATTTGTCCGTGACATCGATCCCACGTAGATCTCAAGAATTCGAATCAACTACCCCGACTACTCAAGCTCCATACTATTCGACTATAAAAATGATATTGGAATCTGTACCTTAAGAAGCTAGTAATTATACTAACACGAGTAAAGCAAATGAGCAACCAAATAAACCTAATATAAAGAATAAAGAACAACGAATAGTTAAGAAACAAATGAAATCGAATAATTATCTTTCGTGAGGACACATCAAGTATTAATGTTATCAAGAAGTATCAATTCCTCGTGAGTTAAGACTCCGATAAACTAATATTTCAGATGAAAATCGGCCCAAGGCATTTAGCAAGAAGTCGATCTCTCCACACCCACATTTCATTATCTAATTTTTCCGATTCTTTCGAAGACGTGGAATGAGATAACTAATGGAAAAGTGACTTCTTAACTGTATTTTTCTTTTCAATACTTCATACCCATTTTATGGATCAGAAACCTTAGCTCCTAAGTTACTTCCAAGCAAGGATATACAACTTCAGATCTCCCCCTTCTCAAAATTAGAATTAGATCATCCCTCCTGATTAGAACTCGCCTAACACTAGGATCTACCACTATCTCGACCGAGGTGAACTCTCGCTGCTTAAATTGATAACTCATTCAACTCTTACTTGATTTCAAGTGAGAAGAGATTTATCGAAGTAAACTTGCAAAGCTCATTAGATCTCAAATAGAATTTTAATATACCTTCAAGCAATTGTTCATAACTCTTATGATCGGCCAGGTCACTCGTGAGGGCCTCCTGAAATCGCAGCAATGAGACAAATCTTATAATCTGAGTATAAGAAATCAAGATTCAGATCAAAAACAAGAACCCAACACCGTAAGTAAATCCATAAACTCAAATTCAAGAGTCGAAACGACCACAGTGAAAGATAATTTCCCGACTATAAGATTCACTTAATGGAAGTCGGATTCCTTAATTACTTAATTATACCCAATAAATACTTCCATCATAAGAATAATCAAGAAATGGAACTGGAAATTCGAATTTAAATTGTCCGAACTTCAAAGATTCCGTAGTATTTGAAAAGAACGGAATTCGCATTCAAATTTCATTCAAAATGATAATATCCAATTCCAAAATAAAACGAAACTAAACGTATAAATCTAATCTAATCCTAACTATCAACATTGAAGAAAAAGAAAAGAAAAGAAAAGAAAACTAAAAATAGAAAATGAGCCTTCGCCTACCTGCATCTCTCACCGTGTCGCCAAGCCATTTTTATGAGCCGGGTAGCCGCGCATTTATAGGGTTTCGGCCCTAATCCCACGCGCCAGGATTTCCAAGTGGGTCAAGGCTCCATGTTAATGTTCAGCCGCGACTTCAACTCCTTGTCGCGACATCCATGTCGCGACGATCTCACATGTCGCCACATCACTAAGTCTTCCCGTAGCCTTCAATTGGTGTTCCTCGACGCCGCGACATCAACTTCACGCCGCGACATCACTTCGCCTCGCGATGTTTCAACTGATGATTTCATGTCGCGACCTCGATCTCACGTCAGCGACCAAACCTTATGCTTTCGCAGGCGTTTCACTGTCTCTCCCGATGTCGCGACATCGTTATGTTGTCACGACCTCGCCATGTCTTCGCGCAAAGATTCAACTTGTTCGTGTCGCGACATCAACTTTGTCGCGACATCAGCCCTATTCTCAGAATTTCAATCGAGTTTTCTTATTTCACATTAACAACTCATCGTCGTGACATCAACTGATCACTGCATGCTTCAAGTTTGTCGCCACTTGTATCTTCAACCGGTTGCTCTTGCTGTTACGACATCG
This sequence comes from Tetrastigma voinierianum, assembly GCA_016808115.1. NCBI lineage: Eukaryota > Viridiplantae > Streptophyta > Magnoliopsida > Vitales > Vitaceae > Tetrastigma > Tetrastigma voinierianum. Next base: position 92,980 of record JAEQBH010004739.1, read on the forward strand.
TTTCAAGAACTTACAAGCTCCATTGATTGCTCTCGATGTCGCGATATCACTGTCGCGACATCAAAATCAACAGTCTTTTGGGCTTCAGAATGTTGGCTCGGGGAAATGCAAAGGGTAGGATGAATGGAATTTTAGGTCGAGATTACCCAAACTCTTTTTCTTTTCTCCTCAACCCGCTATTTCCTCTTGTAATTCCTTTAAAACCCCCAAACTTCATGTTCGGGGATACCACCTTGATTTTCTCTTTCAAAGTCAGATGCTCCCAATTTTCTTCCGTATCCAAAAACCCGGGAAATTTTCCTTCATCACCATTCAATAATTGTGTATGTTTTTGTCTTTTTAGGCTTTCTAACACTCTTAGCGAACTCGGGGTTAGTAGCCTCATACCGTATGGTATTAGGTACTAGGTGTTGAAACACCCTAAGAACTTAATTGTTCAAGAGAGTTAGCCACAAGACAAAACCTATTCCTTAAGCTTTCTTTTCTTTTGTATTTTCCTACTCTTGCATCTTTCTTTCTTCACCTTTTCTCAGATATCTCTTCAATTCTTCAAAATTATACTCCCCAAACTTTATCTCTTTCTCCTATTCGAGTTCTTGCAATCATGCTCTTACCCAAGACAATGATAAAGTATGGGCTTAGGATTTTCTAATCGGCTTATTTCGAAGATATGGAATATCTTAAATTTCAAATTCTGGACTAAGGTGTATGCATAAGCATATATATACGGTGGCTGCATTAGTTCAAACTGCTCAAGAATGGCTCTATCATGTCTCTTCATTTACTGCTTTCACCTAGATTTCGTTTCAATCAATATTCAAACAAGTTCTAGACCATGGATTATAATTTCCTAAATTCCCGTAGTAAATTTTCCTAATTTCTAAAGTTTCAAAGGTGTTGCTGAATCGAGGTGTATTATTTCCTTCCAAGACTAAGGCTCATTCACCGTCTCTGCTTATTACTAGTTTAACCAAGTATTCGTTACATCAAGAATAACCAATTTCTCAATTTTTCCACCTAAATCGAATCCAACATCACAATAAATACTCTTAATCCGCTTTCTTTATTCATGCCTCTATTCTTTCGTGATAAATCAACGTAATTGTATAATATTTTGATTCCCAATGCAAATTAAACTAGCGGATGTGTAAAAAACAAAATTCAAACATCATGATCAACCAATTTGAAATCAACTGTAAATTTTATTTAAATATCAAAAGATTTCGATATTGTACAAACCGGTTTCATTTACAAACATTTTTGTAACCATGTTCAAGAAAACTCTATTTCCCCGTCAAAATCCTATCTTCTTCGTGTTTGCTTCGCTTCAAAATTCGTTCACCGCACCTCAGCTCCTCCAAGAGTGATTCGACCGTTAACAAGGTCGTTCAACAAATTGGGGCTGCTTCTCCCTTTTTCTTTGGAGCTTCTTTGTTGATGGATTCTAACTAATCCCATATTCCCTTCCCATCAACCGCCTCTGACGACACCACGCTTTATGGAACAAAGAATGGAATTGGCTTGTTTTCGACTCCATTCATTCCATAAAAACAAAGGATTGCCATCCTCGGACTCTTCTGCTCTCATCCTCCCTTCTCTTCATTCTTCGCTGCTTTCTCTTCCTTTATTCCCCATCCTTTATAAAGGAGTCAAGGCCTTCTCGGGGAAGAACAAGGTCATTTATTATTTCCTTCAATTTTTTTTTTTTTTTTATTGGAAGATGAAATGAGATTCCTCAATTTATGCCCCTTCTTATATTTCCAACTACGATTTTTGGCTTTTCATGGAGAATTTTGATCGTTGAGATCTCATGAAGATGAAATGAATTTCTAACTCTCCTCCTCGATTATGCTCCTTGGAACCGAGAATTTTACTATTTGACTTATTAGATCAAGAGATGAATTTTTGTTTCTGCATTTATGACTATTTATTCTCACAAAATTGAAAATTTTGGGTGAATTGTAGTTCCATGGATGTTGAATGAGACTAGACACTGGGTTCAATGTTTTGACATTCCCTTTTGAAGTCTATACATTAACTATTGAGTCATTAAATCACGACATTCGCTGCTGGAAGTAACGACTTCAGATTTCTATGTTGTGACTTGAAAATTTAAGTCATGACAGGGAATGTTCTTTCCTTCATATATTTCAGTTATGACTAAATTTCATCATTCTGACTTCGTACTCCAACATTCTCAAGTAGACTCTCTCAAACTAAAGGTTAGTCCCCAAACAAAACAATCCAATTCACACCAAGATCAAATTTATTCAATTTCATCAAAACCATTTACAACTCAATTTATTTTATCATGCAAGAATTTTGACAATTTCTATTATGTCTCATATTCAGCTAGTTAAACAAATTTAACACAAGATAAATTCCCTGCACTTTAATCATGCTATATCAAATATAAAATCCTAACAATTATTTCAAATCAACTCGTAAGTAAAATAAAAGTCGTGAGAAAAGAATGAGAAACCCCTTTGATTCCATTCATATGTCGCCTATCCCGAATGTGAATTCAGAGATTCTTTTTTGTGAAATCATCATTCTTTCCACAATGTCGCTTCATTTTTAGTTTCTAGCTGATTTTCTTTATTCACCCAATGTATCACGTATCCAACTTGGCCTCATGGGTCGGTGAATTTGTTCACCATTCCTTCCACTCTCTTCAGCTCTGCCATTTCTCTCTGAGGATTCAGAATATGGTCTCATGTCGTATCTAGCAAACTCATCCCCAGCAGTATACATACCCTCATCTTCCCCAAACTTGATAGTAGGAATTTCCATCCTTTAGAAACAACAACGTGGGGAAGAAATCGCTTAAAATAAGCCATTAGCTCCTTCCCATGTGTTAATGAGATCCATATTGTTAGTGAGTTAAACCATATTTCGGCCGTGATCTCTCAAAGAGAATAAACAATTGCGCCGATAACTTCTCGCTCTACACCATTCAATTTGACTGCATTGACTATCCAAGATACCACTAAATGTTCCTGGGATCTTCTGATACCCCCGTGAATTGGTTCGCGGAACTTTCAAGGACAAAAATGGATCAAGCCTGCAAATCACTCGTGATCTATTGGGTCGGTCAGTTCTTGACCATAAATATTTATTCGATGAATGATTTTAGTGAAGTCCTCCATAGTATCAAGATTTGAGCTCTAACCGCTTCTATGTGCTTCATTCCCGATCTTGTCTTCATCCGCTCATGGCCGAAGTTTTCTCGCCTCTTCTTTATCTTCCCTGCCGCTAAGTGTTTTCTCTAATCTGTAATCACCAATCATAGGATCAGCTTTTCTGGCTTCCTATGCATCAAAGTTTTTCTCGAAAGCAAAACACACTCCCATTAATGGATTAGTCAAAACAACAAATATATTCAATGTGGTTTCATAGCGTTAGTGCTAAAAATAACCACGCTTGAAAAGCTTTTATTTTGTTCTTTTTCTTCTAAAATGTCCAAATCTAGTAATTCCTTCTTCGTCCGAATATTGATTTCATCGAATTCTTTCATCCTCTCAGGCAATCCGCGCCATAAAACTTGTCAATTAGGACCAAAACACCTCCTAGAATAAATCATTTTCACCTGGTTTCGCCTAATATACCGCAGTTTACGTCGACAAGTAATAAATCGATTTAAGTCCGTGACATCGATCCCAGAGATCCTGGCACTCCCGAATCAACTACCCCGACCACTCAAGCTCCATACCATTCTGACTATAAATGATATTGGAACCAATTTAAGAAGCTAGAAATTATACAAACACGAGTAAATTAAAATGAGCAATCAAATAAATCGAATATAAAAGAATAAAGAATAAAGAATAGTTAAGAAAACAATGGAAATCAATAATTATCTTTAGAGGACACATCAAGTATTACGCTATTGTGAAGTATCAATTCCTCAGAGTTAAGACCGATAAAACTTCTCAATATTTCCTGTGATTTTAAAATCGTCCAAGGCGTTTAGCGCAGTCGGATCTCTCCACACTCCACATTTCATTATCTAATTTTTCCCCGATTCTTTCAAGACAAAGGGAATGAGAGATAACTACTTTTAAAAGGGACTTCTTAATCGTATTTTTCTTTGCAATACTTCATACCCATTTTACGGACTGTAAACCTTAGCTCCAAGTTATCTACGTTAGCGATATACAACTTCCAGATTCTCTTCCTCAAAATTAGAAAAGATCATCCTCCCCTTGATTAGAACTCACTAACACTGGATCGGCCTCACTATTCAAATCGAGGTGGAACTCTTCCGCGCTTGTTTAAATTCGATAACTCATTCAACTCTCGCTGATTTCAAGTGAGAAGAGATTTGTCAAGTAAACTCAGAAGCTCATTAGATCTCAAATAGCAACTTTAATATACCTTCAAGCAATTGTTCATAACTCTGTGACGGCCTTTCTCACACTTATGGCCTCTCAAACGAAAGAATGAGACAAATCTTATAATCCGATATAAGAAACTGATATTCGGGACGAAAAACAAGAAACCCAACACCATAAGTAAATTCATAAACTAAATTCAAGAGTCATTGAAACGATCATGTGAAAGATAATTTCCCGACTATAAGATTCACTTAATGGAAGCCGATTCCCATCATCGAATTATACCCAACAACATTCCTCCGATCATAAGAATAACTCGCAAATGGAAATCGGGAAATTCACTCCGTAAATCACTCGAATCCTCAAAGATTCCGTGATAGTAATTTGAAAAGAACACTTCGCATCTCGCCTTTCCGCCCGAAACATAATAATATCCAATTTTAAAATAAACGAAACTAAAACGATAAATCTAATCTAATCTCTAACTATCAACATTGAAGAAAAGAAAAGAAAGAAAAGAAAACTAAAATAAAGAAAATGAGCTCTCGCCACCCGCACCTCTCGTCCGCGTCGCCAAGTCGCTTTACGAAATGCAGAAATGCGCATTTATGCGCTTCTCACGCCTAATCCCAATGCGCTTTTGTGGATTTGCCGGTCGCTCCATGTTAATGTTCAGTCGCGACTTCAACTCCTCTTATCATGACATCATCCATGTCACGACATCGATCTCATGTCGCGACATCACTTCTCGCTCGCATGTTTCAATCGATGATTTCTCGGGATGTCGCGGATTCCTCGATCTCACGTCATGATTCTCGCCTTATGCTGGGCAGTTTCAATTGGTCTCCCGATGTCGCGACATCGTTATATGTTGTCGCGACCCGCCATGTCTTCTCGCAAGATTCAACTTGTCTCGTGTCGCGACATCAATCTCTTGTCGCTAAATCGCCTCGACCTACGTGTCTCAATCGTTGGTTCTCGATGTCGCTATTATCATCTTGTCGCGACATTACTCATGGCTCGCAGCCTTGAATCGTCCTTCGTGAGTGTCGCGACATCGATCTCTACGTCGACATCGCCTTAGTCTCGGAGGTTTCAACCGGGTTCCCGACGCGTCGCGACATCAATCTCACGTCGCGACAATAGTTCATTTCTTTACAGCTTTCAACTGAGCAAGTCTCATGTCGCGACCTCGATCCCACGTCGCGGACCTCAAATTATGTCGAGGCCCCATCACGCCTTCTTCTAAGATCGCGCGACTCGCCCTCCGTCGCGACAAATGCCTTCCGCTAACCCGCCATCCTTCCAAACATGTCATAGCTTCAAGTAGATTCTCTCATTACCTAATTTCATCCCTTTGTCGCGAAGACAACTTTGTCGCGATATTACTATGTTGTCGCGATATCACTTCTTATGTTTATGCTCAACTCGCTTCCATTCAGGATCCCCGCCGCGACCGCAGATCAAATTTCCTTCAATTCTTCGATGTCGCGACCTCGTGAATCGATTCGTAACTCTAAAAGTTGCAACATTAGTTCGCGCTTGTTTACTGCCGGCTATTTTCCTCGTGCATTTTCACTCCGCAATTTACTGCATTTTTCCACTGCATTTTCTTCTTTCTTTATACTTCCCGCACTAACAAATTTGTGAGTTTCTTCATATTTCTGCATCTTAATTATTCCTTTTTACATTAAAATCAACAGAAAAAATGGACTAAAAATAGATGACTTTTAAGCTCATCAGATATGCAGAAGCTAATTAATAGTGTATGAGAGAAAAAAAAAAATAAGCCAACAAAAATGGAGAGAGAAAACAAGAGAGCATACCTATCGTCTTCCAGGGACTGGCTGTAACTAATTGACAACCGAGGAGGGGACTAATCGTGGAGAAGGAAATGAGGAAGGAATGGGAAGAATGAAAGGGTGGAGGGATAGAATCAGACAAGGGATAGTAGAAAAATCAGATTTTGGGAAGACATCTGGTATGATAGTGAGCCTTTATGTGAAGTTTTCTCGGTTCTTTACACCATTGCAGGCATAAAAGGAGCTAAAGCTGCATATGTGAGGGTGGTTCATGGGATCCAAAGATTTTGAGGCCTTTCCATGATTGGGACATGAATGCTAGGCTTTCATTGTTTTAACAAGCAACAACTTTATTGCACATTTGGTAAAGGATAAACTAATTTGAATGGAGTTGTTTCTGGTTACTTCATGATTAAGGCTTACTTTAATCACTTAGAAGGTTTCTCCCCATTTTCAGGCCCTACCAAAATGCTTTTCTCGAATCCTCATCAAAATTGGTTTTTTTTGCTGAGGCTTAGCTGTGGATAAGGTCCTCAGTGCATCCTAGTTAAAGAGAAGGGGTTTTCACCTAACAAACAAATGCCCCTTCTAATCTACTGTTCTTCAATTTGGGGTTAGTGGACTGATCTTCTTTATGCTTTTGGTGCTTATTGGATCAGACCCTACCTAGTCAAAGATCTTCTACATAACTGGTTACACTTTTTAGTAAAGAAAAAAATCAAGGTTATTTGGAGGGCAACACCTCTGATTCTTTTTTGGGTCATCGAAAAGGAAAGGAATAAAATCATCTTTGAAAGATACATTTCAACACTGGGATTGAAAATCTCTTTATTCAATCACTTTAAACTCGGGTTCGTCAGACTCAAATGCAATATCGCTTTTCGAGAGGATACTTTATTTAAATATTATGGCTATGTCTAGGTTGTTCACTTGTCATCGGGTTTGTTCGCTTTTCCCCATAACCTTCTCGCTTGGCTTTACTCAGGGGATACACTTTTTTATCAATATATTTTGCCTTTATCGATAAAAAATGTATAAGGAAAAGGGAAAAGGAGGAAATCAAATGAGGGGGGAAAGAGGAGGGGGAGTGAAACTTAAAAAATACATAATAAAGATCAAAGAATAAAATATCGAAATACCGTCTAAATATTGTCGATATTTCTATACAGCCGAGGTCGATAGGATATCTTCCAACTCGATAGTCGCATAAGAAGAGTAAATTTCAGATTTACTCGATTTTAGCCGAGATTGACGATCCAATATTCCTTACTAGCCTAATTTGTTTATACTTAATCACAAAATGTTGTTTTTCAATTTATTTTCTAGTTAGGGGTTTCGAACCCGCCCAAAAAGTGGAAAAGGCCTACATTACAACCATCAAGCCATGAGTTTCACCAATTATATAAGATGCAAGTATTTGTTATATATATAATTTTAATTGAATCAATATTTTTGTAAAAATATCCACTAATATTTACCGATATTTTCGATATATCCATAAAATTCAATTACCGATATATCCATATTTGATGATGCCTTTTTTCAACAGGAACTGGGCTGGAGCGCATAGGGGTCGCGGGACTTGTAACACCCCAAAAATACCCTAAAATTTTTATAATAAAAATTATTATATATTCCGGTATATTGGAGCCAACTCGGGGTATTTTTCTGGAAATTTTTTTTGTCATTGATTGGGATGATCGTTGAACTTAAATGAACCCAAGTGAAAAAGAGAAAATATAGAAATTAGAAATGGGGACTCAAGGGTCACCTATAAATAAGTTTATGTCTATGATATTAGGAGAAATAAATGAGTAAAGGAAAAAAATTCAAGAAATCGACACGTAGAGACGTAGAAAGAGTGAGGAAGCTTCCTCCTTCTTTTTTAAAAAAATAATAAATAAATAAATAAATAAAATACGATTAAGAGGATCCATAAGAAAAGAAAATGGAGAAAAGGGAGTTAGAGCAGAGGTTCCACCTTCTAGATTTTCCGACGACGGGACTCACAGTCTCCCATGGCTAACGGCGGAAGTCCTTCCTGACAAGAGCTACAAGTGTAGATTCTGAACCTGGGACTTTCTAGATAAACTCATGAGGTAGTCTTCCTTACTTGGTCTTCTTCTACCCTAAGGATTTTGCAGTTATCCTGGGCCTTAAGGGAAAGTTTGGTTGCATTTTAAACCATGGGATGTCGCTACATCAGGGTGTGCGCAGCCACTCGAACCTTAGAGCTGATTTCAAGTACAAAGGAAGGATTTGGTAGTGTGTCCTTCTAGTACCACAGCCACATCAATTAACTTGATGTTAGGCTTTTGAATTTCAATTCCGACTCAGACTGCTTACGGCTCTTTATTCCTCGAATACTGAACGGGTGCGACCACCATATGTGGGCCGCCAAACAAGTGGGTCAAGCCAACAAAGTGGTCTACCAAACGGACGAGGGTCGCCAAACAAGGGTCAGTTACGAACAAGCGGACGAGGTCGTCTAACAGGGGTCGCACGAACAAAGGTCGCTCCAACGCTGACGAGGGGTCGCCAAACAATGGGGTCGCCAATGAACAGCCGTCGCCCAACTGACGAGGTCGCCAAACAAGCGGCCACACGAACAACGGCCGTTCAACAAATGCACGAGGGGTCGCCAAACAAGGGGTCGCCAAGGAACAGTTGGTCATTCAAGGGGTCGCTGCAAGGAACAGCGGACAAGGGGCTCGTCCAAAGAGGGGTCGTGAATAGTGATCGCCTCAACAAAGGGCTGCCCGGCCAAGACTAACCCGCGCATGACCTCCAACTGGCGTCATCTTCTTCGCCTCGAACTCCGATTTGGTGTTCTCGACTCTGCAAAAAGCCCATTGAGTCAAGAATACATCTCATATGCCCGAGGAGGATATTAGATGTCGAATGGTTGTGTTTTAATGAGCCTGGCCACTTCGAAGGTGCCTCGTCACTCGTGCCGCCTCGTCAGTGGTTTACTACGATGACCTAACTCGGAAGGTCATATTCCTTCGCTTGAACTCCGATTTGCGTTCTCGACCTATGGAGCCCATTGAGTCAAGGAATACATTAATATTCCTGAGGAGAAGATGTTTTATCGAGGTGGTAGATGAGCTCGTCCAAGCTTCTGGGTCCGTTCATTACTCAGATTTGACCGTATGACCCTCCAACTTCTGGTCATAATTCCTTCGTCCGAACTCCGACTGGTGTTCTTTGACTCTATGGAAAGCCCATTGAGTCAGAATCCATCTATATATATCTTGTTTAAATTGGAACTCATAATAACCTCCGAAAATCAATCCTAAATAAAACTACTAAGCACGCATGAATACACATTATTCTTAATGGTTTTGGACAGGGATCAAGAGGGAGGAAAAGACAAATCAGGATTGAGATTCCAAGGGTTGGAATCAAAGTGCAAAGATTTTTGGGTTTGTTCTTCTAAATCCTATTCTCATTTCAAGTTTGAAATGTTTGTTCTACCGACTCCTATTCCTCATTTCAAGTTTTTGCATGTTTGTTAAAAAAGATATTGGAATTGATTTAATTTGGATGGAGAAAAGTGATCATAAATGTCAGATATAAAAATTGCATGATTATTGAAAATAAACTGCTTATACAAGCGCAAATATTATACTATATTTTGCTATAAAGGATTTGAACGCCCCATTAGAATGTTAACCGTTTATTTCGTGATCAAGGATAGATCAGTATACCATCAGGTCAAATAGCCAGCATCATGAACTATTAATGTGTCACTCCGATCCGCACCAATGACCGTATTTCCAGAAGTGTTCACTATTTGGATTGTTTATAACCAAATACAGCCCCAACAGGACCGCATCGCGGTTATAAACCATGTGATACCTACCGCAGCCCCACGGACCGCGTCTGACTCGATATCCTCGTATATCGAAGACATAGGTTAAATTCAAGTAAGGCATAACTCGAATTGATCGGGTATAACTCGATTGATCGCAGCTAACTAAATTGATTTTCTGCACTTAATCGAATGAATCAATTGAATTTGTGATCATATTTGAATTGATTTGAGATTTGCGGAAATATTGATTATGAAAATGTATTTATGAGATGATCAATGAACTATAATTTATCAGATATATAACAAAGTATATGTATTGTATTTATACTGACCATCCAAATGATCAAAAGTTCACCATTAAATCGCATGAATTGCTTAAGCCGAACTGAGGAATGGATTTGTGATAGGAACCACTAAGCATGAAAATGTTAGCGTATTTTTTACCAATGCGTTGTGCACGAGCTTATAGATAGTGATCGATACGACCCAAGATCGAGGAGCGCCGAGTCATAAAGAGTTAAAATCTCTGAGTATGCTCCCGACATGCACTTCATTTCATGTGTTCTTTTCGATATGGATATTAGATAAACAATTTGAATACTATACATCTATTTTGTAAATCATTTTGAAAAGGCTCGATGCCTACATTGTAAATGGATTTTGTTAAATGTAATGTTTACGGGCTTGCCCACTGCAATCGTCTCAAGCAAAGATATGATTTCGAGTGATTTTAATTAAGATCCCTGACTCGGCTCTGATCCGCCTGTTGCCTGCCTGCAAGGCGGGCTGCCACAAATTTATCGCATCGCAGCCTGTGTTTGAAGGCTCTACAAAATGATTTTGAAATTGTTTGTAAATGATTTTGAAATCGTGTTTAACATGCATTTCAATTGCATATAAAGGATGACATGACTCGACACGATCTACTGGGTCTTATCAGATAAGTAATGACGGTTCGCTCCCTTGTGGTCGAGGATGACGAGGGACTCGCCCAAACAAATCTCCGCTGGGCGGTGGAAGGTGGGCAAGCATCCCATGCCCACCAATGAATGGAACTGTAACAAGTGGCGTGGAGGTACTTTGGGTATCCTCCAATGCTTAGTCAGCATCGCAAAGAGTCGGCAAACTCACCACCGTTCAAAGCGATCGCCCATCGAGAGAATGGCAAGGTACCGACCGATTTTAAGGGAAAGAAAGAGGATGAGCCTCTATGGCGTAAAATCGCCGGTGAGAATCGAAATAATGCTTGTGCAAATACATTGCACAAATTAAGAGAAGTCGGGAATGTGCGACCAAGCATTACGTGATGAGGCTTATCAGTGGTGGGTTTCCGTGACTAGGATCGCACCATCGAGAGAGTTACGGGAGTTCTTCGATGAGTTCAAGAAGCATTATGTGGGTCGATTTATCCGAACAACAACATGAGACGAGTTTCATAATCCAAGTGTTATGCATGAGCGTGGATCGAATATCAAAGAGAATTCACACTTCCGCCGAGCAAGTATGCTCCCAGATACTTGCGGAGGAGGGAAGAAAAGTGCCGTGAGGCTCTGAAGACTCGGGCCTTTAATGACCATATTCTGAGCTCATGTCACAAGATTTTCGCCATGAGGATTTCTCCAAAATTGTGACATGTGCATTGAATGTGGAAAGATTAAAGAAAGAGGAAAAAGAGAGAAAGATAAAAGACAAAGGAAAAATCCGTGTCACCCCAAATAAGCAGAACAACAAAGCATATGAAAGGAAGAAATTATGGGACCACAGTGGTTCCAATCAAATTATAGCACGGTGCTACCTAGAGGGAATACTACTCTACCATCACCATCAAATACGAATACACCAGAGGCCCTTCTGTATAATAAATCGTCTCCCATCGCCTCTATCAAGGAGAAATCATAAAGGAGAATGCTGAGACTCCACAGTGCTCGCTTGATTCAGGGATCCAAAGAGCATAGAGCAAGAGATCGGTCCCAGAGCTCGCTCATTTACAAAGACCAATGTGACCTGGGGTACAAAATTTTTAGTGTTACAAAAAGGCAATAAGAGTGTCAGATCACCGAGTGTCTGAGACAAGGGACACAAACTTCAAGTAGCAAGCATGGTCAAGTGCTCACTAGAGCATATGCAATGAAAGTAAAGGAAGATACCCCGACGCTCCCGCATGTGATAGTCGGTAATTTTACTATCTTTGATACTATTATGCATGCATTGATAGATCCAGGATCGACTCATTCATACATATGTACTGATATACCCAACTTAGGTAAATTGCCGAGGAGTGAAATCGAGTATGACATCTTGGTGACGAACCCGCTTGGCCATAGTGTTATCAGAACAAAGTCTATAGAGATTGTCCCATCAAAATAATGGAGAGTGAATTCGAGATTCGACGAAGCTATCCTTCGTGGAGCTCATGTGATATCGGGACGGACTCCGTCAGTTCCGACATCGCTAAATAGTCGATTGTAGAATGAAAAGAGTAACTCCAAAGACACCGAATGAAGATGAAGTAACCTTCATCTATGAGAGGTCAAATCATCTATCTAATGTGATATCCGCCGCCACCTAAAACAATGGTGATCGAAGGATGTGAAGCCTACTGCTTATGTGGATTGATATATGAAGGCAAGGCCTAGTGTATACGAGTATCCCATCGTTAGCGACTCTTCCTGACGTGTTTCCGAAGAGTTACCGATCGCCCTCTAATAAAGGGAGATTGAGTTCGCATTGACGCTGCATCAGCCACACCCATCCATTACACCGCATGCAATGGCTCCACTGTAACTAAAGGAACTGAATCGCAGCTTGCAAGAACTACTAGAAAGGGTTTATTAGACCAAGTAAAATACCATGGGGGAGCCCCGTGTTTTTGTTAAAAAGAAAGATGGTACACTCTCACTACGATTGACATGCATTAACCGAACAAGCACAAGAAAGAATAAGTATCCGTTACCCGTAATCGATGATTCGTTTCGACCATTCAAAAGGTGCAAGCATCTTTCAAAGATCGACCAAGGGACTGGTACCATCGCTTGAGAATTAAAATGTCGACAGTATAAACGGCGCTTAGGACGCCGGGTATGGACATTATGAATCTTGTAATGCCGCTTGATCGACAAATGCTCCAACGGGCCGCTCACGGACCTAATGAATCGTGTTTTTCGACCGTATGTGATCTCATTTGTCAGGTAGTTGTTCATGTGACTACATTCTTGTATTCAAAAGATCAGATAGTCATGACACACACCTTAGAGTAGTGTTAGAGACTTTGAGAAAAGAGCAACTGTATGCAAACTTGAGCAAGTGTGAGTTTTAGAAGAATGAAGTGTCCTTTCTTGGGCATATAGTATCGAAAGAAGGAATCCGAGTAGATCCAAAGAAAATAGAAGTGGTTGTTGAAATTCTAAGCCACCTAGAAATGTTGTTATGCGTAGTTTCGACCAGCGTGATACTACGTAAGATACTACATGGGGTTTCTATGACCGCGTACTGATGACGAGATTGCTCCGTAAAAATGTAAAGTATGAATGCAGCCAAAAATGTCAGTTAGTTTCGATAAGTTGAAAGCATTCTAACCGAGGCCTTGCTCTACTCAACCAACCTGGGCGTAGAGAATATGTGATTTTTAGTGATGCGTCACTAAATGGACTTGACGCGGGTCTCTAATGCAAGAGGGTAAAGTGGTAGCCTGCGCTTCAAGACTGGCCGTATGAAAGGAACTACCCCACGCATGATTTAAGAATTGGTCGCAATTGTATTTGCACCGAAAATCTTTGGAGACACTATTTGTATGGGGAGAAGTGTTTCATCTACACCGATCATAAGAGTCTCAAGTATTCGCTCTCACAAATGAGCTTAACTTCGAGGCAAATCTGTGAGACGGATGGAGCTGGAGCAAAGATTAAGGATCATGATCGATTATCACCCAGAAAGCGCCAACAAGTACCGACGCCAGTGTAAAGTCACACGGCTTCGAGCGTTGAATGCCCATTTGTCATTACTACGACGATGGTACCGTAGTGGCAAGAGTTGATAGCGAGACCGAAGCTCGTTTGAATCTAAAGGCTGCAGGCACAAAAGAGAGATGAGAAAATTGTTACAACCAAATCCGGTGGAAATGGTAAGAAAGCGGAGTTCACGGTGAGCGAAGATGGGGTTTGTATTATAAGATAGGGTTTGTGTACCCGTTGTAATGATTGAGGAAATCACATACGAGAAGAGGCACATGGTGGATCTTTTGCTATGCATCCCGGTAGCACAAAGATGTATCAGGATTTAAAAATGTCATTACGGTGGTGGGATAGAGATGTCGGAGCTGTAGCGAGTGTTTGGTGTGTCAAAAGAGTAGTGGGTGCCGTGAGTTTCCTTCGGGATTATTCGCGACTGTTAGAATGGGAGTGGAAATGGGACCGAATCACCATGGATTTTGTGGTTGAGTTTACCATTGGCCAGGGAGAGAGAGCATGACTTCGGTTTGGGTCGTAGTAGGCGGGTGACTTCGTCGGCTCACTTCCCACCGGTGAAAGCCAGGCTATTAACGACCAGAGTGCGCCGAGATGTACCATCAGGAAATAGTTCGGTTATGAGACCTATGTGTTACAATGTTTCAGGACGAGATCGAGGGGTTTGCCAGATTTTGGAAGTACAAAGAGGAGGCTTTGGGCACTTTCGGCTAGATTGATCTTTGTTCCACCTAAGCGGATGGACAATGCGAGAGAGTGATCGGTTACGGAAGATATGTTAAGGAGTTGTGTGATCGACATGAGGGTGGTTAGGATCAACATTGCTTTAGTTCAATTTGTGGCACAACAACGATTTCCAATCAAGTAGATAGAAATGCTATGAGGCTTTCTTCAGGAGAAAATGTAGAACAATTGTGTTGAATGTGGAATTGTGAGTGAAAGAGGAAGTGATTGGCCCGGAAAGCGATCTGGCGAAGAAAGAGGTAGAAAGCCAGTTAGAGAGAGATTGAAGGTGGCCCGCGATGAGCGATATATGCCGACATGAAAGAAAAGATGTCGATGAGACAGGCGAGGTGTTGCAGAAAGTATCGCCTTGGAAGAAGGTGATGAGATTTGGGAAAAAGAGCGAGTTGAGCCACCTAGATTTATTGGCCTCGAAGTGATTGAGAAGTGGGACGTTGGCATCTGATTGGCATTACCTCGGGACTTGGAAGATCCATGATGTGTTTCAGATGAAGCCGTGCTCTGAGTACCGATCCCGGACCCGAATCACATGTAGTCTCTTCGAGACAAATTGGGGCTGAGGCAGTTGACGTATGAAGAAGGCCCGTTAAAGATTTTGTTTCGTGAAGTGAAGGAATTGCAGGTGAAGGTCACATTTAGTCGAGTCTTGTGGAAACCATATGGAAATGAAGAAGCCACTTGGGAGAGAAGTGAGAGGGAAGCTTGATGCGCGACGTGTTATGGCGTTTGACTAAGGTAGTTCGAGGCCAAATTTATTAAGTGGGGAGAGAGTTGTAACACTTAAATACCCTAAAATTTTATAATAAAAATTATTATATATTCAGGGTATAATTAAGATAGCTTGAGGTATTTTTTAAGGTACACAATATTGGGATTAGATGATTGTTGAATCAGGAAATGAGCAAGAGTGAAAAGAGAAAATATAAAAATTGTAAAATGGGGACGGGTCAATTATAAATGATTATATGTCTAAGTGATATTGGGAGGAAAATAAATGAGTAAAGGAAAAAATTCAAGGAAATGACATGTGGCATGTAGGAAAGGGAGGCTTCCTCCTTCTTTTTTTTAAAAAAAAAATAATAAATAAATAAATAAATAAAATACGATTAAGAGTGATCGCAGAAAAGAAAAAATGGAAAGGGAGAGTTAGAGGAGAGGCTCACCTTCTCTCTAGATTTTTCGACGATCGAGACCATAGGTCTCAGGCGAAGCACGAAGGGAGATCCTTCCTAGTGACAAGGCTACAAGTAGGGACGGGCAGGGACTTCGACAAAGCTACATGGTGGAGTCTTCTCCTACTTGGTCTTCTTCTACCACACAGGTTTGGGTAGTTATCGCCTTAGGGGAGAGTTTGGTTGCATTTAAACCATGGGATGCTGCCCACATTGTGGTAGTGCGCAGCTAAGCCGAACCTTAGAGCTGATTTTGGGAGTGCAATTGAAGGGGATTTGGTAGTGTGTGTCCTTCTAGTAAATTGTAGCCACATCAGTGCTTGATGTTACTGGAAAGCTTTTGAACATCGATTCGGACCACCGCTGTAGAACCAAGTATGATGCTTTTTATTACGACGGTCAAATGGGTGCGACTCAGCCACCAGGGGTCGTCAAGCAGGGTCGTCGGTGAACGGTGGTGGCGGCGGTGAATGAGTGCGTCGGCAGGTCGTCAGGTGAGCGAGTGAGCGAGAGGTCGTCCCGATAGAAATTCGTCAATGAGCGTTGAATTTCGTCAGTGGGCGAGGAATTCGTCGAACAATGAAGTGGAATCAATGAGCGATGTTCGTCCAACGGTGGGCGCGAGGGTACGTCAAACAAAAGTGCGTCAATGAGCGTTGGTCGATCCAGCCGATTAGATGAGAATTAAATCAAACAAAGAAATCCGTCGATGAAACGATGGACAAAGGGTCGTCCAGTAAAGTCGTCGGTGAATAGTGATAAGCCAGCGGTGGCCGGCTTCGTCAAAGACTAGCTATGCGCATGACCTCCGACTTGAGGAAGGTCATATCTTCTAACCCAAGTGAGCTTTCAGGTTGGGTGTTCTTGGTCTATGGAAAGCCCATTGAGTCAGAATACATTCATATGCCTGAGGAGGATATTAGATGTCGAGCAAGGTGTTTTAATGAGCTCGTGGGCGATTTTAGTCAAATCGGTTCGGGTCCAGCTCGTCGGGGTTTACTGTGACCTCCCGACCCTAGAAGGTCATATCTCCTTACGTTTGAACTCCGATTTGGGTGTTCTTGGACTCTATGGAAAGCCCATTGAGTCAGAATACGTGTTAATATTCCCTGAGGAGTATAGAAGATGTTTGACTGAGGTGGTAGATGAGCTCGTCCGGTTCGGGTTTGCTCGTCGGTTCGAGGATTTGGGCGGCCATGACCTCCCGGCCGGAAGGTCATAATTCCCTTCGTCCGAACTGGAATTGAGGTGTTCTTTGACTCTATCCGGAAACCCATTGAGTCAGGAATCCATCTATATATATCTTGTTTAAATTGGAACTCATAATAACCTCCGAAAATCAATCCTAAATAAAACTACTGAATGCGCATGAATAATATTATTCTTTAATGGTTTTGGAATAGGGATGAAGAGGAGGAAAAGGCCAATTGTGATTGAGATTCCAAGGGTTGGAATCAAAGTGCAAAAAGATTTTGGGTTTGTTCTTCTAAATCCTATTCTCATTTCAAGTTGAAATGTTTGTTCTCTGAAACTCCTATTCCTCCTTTCAAGTTTTTGCATGTTTGTTGAAAAAGCATATTGAATTGATTTAATGATGATTCAAAGAAAAGTAGTGATTGTGAAATGTTTGCATATAAAAATTGCATGATTATTGAAAATAAATTTGTTTATACAAGCGTAAATATTATCTTATATTTTCTAGCTATAAAAGGATTTGAGCGCCGCCAATAAGTATTACAACCGTTTATTTAGCATCAGGGATAGATTAGTATACCAATAGGGTCAAATAGCGATCTTGCGAACTATTATTAATGTGTCACTCAGATCTGCCTTGGCGAGTTCTGTGAGTAGTGTTCACTATTTGATTGTTTATAACCGGTCAGCCTGACAATGAGACCGTCTTGTGTTATAAAACCATGTGATACCGGCACTGCGGCCCGGCGGGACCGTGCGTGACTTCGGCTATCCTGTATACTCCGAAGACATAGGTTAAATTAGTTAAGGGCATAGCAGATTGATTGGCATAAGCCTGATTTGGATTGGCATAAGCGATTGGTTTTCGAGGAATTTAATTGAATGTCGGAAGCGGGTATGAATTTGTGAGCTCTTGAATTGATTTAGAGATTGTAAGTATTGATTATGAAAATGTATTTATGAGATGATCAATGAACTATAATTTGTATATATATATAACAAAATATATATTGTATTTATATTGATCATCGAATGATTGAAAGTTACGAGATTATTAAATTGCATGAATTGTTTTAAAGTGGGCGGGAATGGATTTGTATAGAACCCATAGCATGAAAATGCTTCGTATTTTACCAATGTGCGGTACCCGGTGATAGATGGTGATCGATAGCGGACTGAATCGAGGGCGTCGAGTCATGCAAAGAAGAAATCTCGGGTAATGCTCAGGCAATATTGCCTTTCATTTCATGTTTCTTTGATATGGATATTTTGTATAAACAATTTGAATCTTGTGCATCTATTTTGTAAATCATTTTGAAAAGGCTTGGATGCCACCATTGTAAAATGGATTTTGTTAAATGTAAATGTTTATGGGCTTGCCCGATTTAAATGTCGCTTATGAGGCTGTGATTTTGAGTGATTTTAGTGGCATCCGGACTCGAGTTGGATCCCGCCTCGCGGTCGGGTCGGGTAAGGCGTCACGAGGCTGGACCGGGTTGTTGGGTGGGATCTGGTACCACTGAATATACGGGTTGAGATAGGGTCGTGTGGTGTTGATGTTGAGCTACTTAGGCTCGGACATTGCTCACTCTGCGAGAGCGAGGGAAATAATAAGGGGGTCGGCGGGGGGGGTGTGCAGGTGGCCGCTCCGTGCCTAAGTCGGTTCCTCCTTAGAGAAAAGAAGGCCAAGAGCTTATGAGTTTTGCGTTTGGGCGGCGTGCTTTCGCGATGGGTGGTCTGCCATTTATAGTGAGATGTTCGACCAGGTTGGATGGTGATTAGGGGGTCCTTCCATTGGACGGGATATTCTTATTTAGGTCTTTCTTGTTCGGTCAGATGCAGAGATTTAGTACGGGATATAGAAGGAGAGCTGTTGTTTGAGATAATCCTCCTTCCTTATTGGGGATAGATCCAGTAGCGATGTCTGTTATTATTTTCCTTCCTTATTGATAAGATTTGGTGGTTGGATCGGCGGGATAATATTTTGCTAGAGAGGTTATTCTATTACGTATGAGGCGATATACAATGCGATCTACGGGATATGGGGCTTCAATTCATTCGGGATTGTCCTTTGGACCCTAGCCCCCAGGCCTTCGATTTAGTAGATGCGAAGAGTGCGGGTGCGTTGGGCGCGTCACCTCTTTGGGCTTGATCGGTGGGCTATGAGCTACTATTTTCGAAACCACATCGGTTACGCCCCGACCCTTGTGTGTTGCAGGCGTGGGCAGAGAGTGCATATTCTTCTTGTATCGGTTCTGGTTTCTATTAATACGTTCGTGGTGGTTGGCAGGTCGATTAAAGCCTTGTCGCCGCCATAAGTCTTGTGATAATGATGACACTTGGGTTTTCGCGCTCATTTCTCCCATTTCCTCGTTTCCTTATTTCTTTTGTGGATATCACTTTAGTGCTTGTCTATACGCTTCCGCGTCCCTTTCTTTCTCGACTCAGTCTACGCTTCTTGACTTTCTTCCGTGTATCTCAGGAATTTGTGTGTCGTATCATTTTGGTTTCTTTTCGATTGGTCGGCGAAACACTAGGGTTCAGCAGATTGGCTTTTATTTCTTGTCGAGCTTGTCTCGGAGTCATGGTCGGGTCACTCTTCTTCTTTGCAGTTGGTGGTGACTCCTCGGTTGTTGTCGACAGCATGCAGTACGAGTCACGCAAACGTTGTTTATATCGATCCCGAGCGGCTGAAAGCGTTTCACTCACGATGAATAGGTAAAGAAAATAAACACATTACATATCTGAGGGGGTGGGTACAGCCCATGTGGGTTAAACATCTTGAATGTGGGACCCCGGTAAGGTCGACCCTTCGTATGGGAGTACCTTTGTGATCATTATCGGGCCCTCCACTTGTATCAGAAATGGGTCCCCGATGTCTTAACCTTTTATGCAGCCTCCGTGCCTGGGATGGTTTGTTTTTTTAAGGTCGCCTTTGAAAATGGCCTTTGTTTTCCTCTGCACCCTTTCATGAAAAGGGTCTTGCAACATTTCAACATTTGTCCCTCTCAACTCGCTCCAATGGTTGGGGCCATTTTGAGGTAAGGGTTATTGGCTTTAGGGATAAAGGGCTCGGTGTCCCTAGTTTGGCGCTTGTTTCTTCTCTCTTCGCCCCGGCTTGAGACCACTTAGGGGGCTTTCTTTATTTCCCGGGCGTTCGGGGGCTCCTGCGGTGATCTGACCTTCCGTCTTCGCATAGGTATTGGAAGGGCGTTGACTGCCGTTAGCGGTTTCAATTGGGAATCTGATCATACGACGAGGATGACACCACAGGTGTTCCCACGGCTTTGAGCTCACGATAACATTCGTGAGTATTTGTGCCGTTTTGGTATGACATGCGAAGGTGGTTGGATGTTTCTGATTTTGTACTATCTGTTTGTTTCCTAGAGGCTCGTTTTGAACTTAGCGCAAAAGATAACGTCATAGCCCTAGCATTAGAGGGATATCCCGCTCGTCCTTACGCGGAATTGATAAGGTCGGACATTCCAGGTCCATTTAATCTGCGGTCTGCATGTTCCTCTGCTTCGAGGTCTTTGCACCTGCTTTGCTGCTGCGGGATCCTCTCGTGGAAGCTGCTAGCGCTCCTGCAGGAGGGGAGAGATTTTGGTTCATTTGGGGCGGCGTCTCGGAAGCCTCGGGTATGAAAAGGAAAAGGCATGACCGTTGAGGAGGGAGCGCCGGTTTCGACCAAAGTTCGAGGCTGGGAGCGTCTCACCGCTGGCCAAGGCAGGAGCCCGGACATCGTCTCCTTTAGGCGAAGGCTTTTGTGATTCGGAGCCCCTAACTGCTCCTAAACTGACGAAGGGGCTAGAATCCTTTGATGCGGCCGAAGCGTCGTTGGTAAAGATTATGCACATAATGAGTACGGAATCGCCATTGGAAAAAGTCAAATGCGCACTCCTCGAGAGCAGCGAGCTGAAGAGAAAGAAACCGAGAAAGCAAGAGTCGACGAAGCAGGACTCTTTGCTCTCTAACACCGAACTTGCGGCAGGTGCGGTCTCCTCCATCCTCAGGGACTCTGACCTTGGGAGGTCGAAGGCGATGCTTGTTGACGAGGCTTTGGCCTTATCCCTTCAGAGGATTGCCTCGGTAAGTCTACGATCGTGCTTGCTTCCATCTTACCCGATGTTGGGTGGCACCATGTTTGATATCAGGGTAGCCACCTCGCCACGAAGGCACGGCCGAGGAAGGCCAAACTAAAGCGGAAAGCGAGTAAAATTGGAATTTATAAAAGCGGGGTGGCTTCTCTCGCTAGGAGCGAGGCTGAGCTGCGGGGCGGAGACGCGACCTATGACCGAAGAAGTGGAGCGACTTAAAATCAGTTAAAAACATGCACAATGCAAATCTGGCTCGACGAGAAAGTAGGGAGAGATTAAGTGGCGACGTGTAGAAGGCGAGCTTGGGGAGGGTTGAGAAGTGCTCAAGCCGCCAAAATGATTTGAGCGAGGGGCAGGAAAGGGAGGTGAGTCTGCTTAGAATGTGAGCTTAGATGGTTGGGGAGGGCTCATCACCTCCCGGGGTGAGGTAGCGTGATCGCTGAGGAATTACGTGCGGTCGATGGCGTCATGAATAGTAGCGCAGCTGAAGCGTGATCGTGAGCTTCCGAGTCTTGGCCCGGCGCTAGGGCGCTGATCGTCAGGTCTTACGACGCAAATTTGGCGGAAGGCTTGTTTGAGCAGGAATGTCGCGGATTGTCATAAATCTTCATCGGCGAGTTGGTTCTAGGCGCTCGGAGGGATGGGGTCATTAAGGCGGTGGGGACCGGGCCGGGTGCTCGGTGGGCTTGGATGGCTCGCCTTCAAGCTGAGGAAGAATTGTTGATGCATACTCTGATCTGGACTTCAATTTTGACCTCCCCAGCGACGAAGAGGCAGAAGAATCTTTTTCTACGAACTATTCTCGAGCTTTGGTACTCCTGCCGTGTGACGTTCCCCCTGCCGTCGTCAGTTCTCCTGTGGCGTCGATCTTCTCACGTACATGTTTGCATGATGCGCTTTATTTGTTCATGCTGCATATACGCTTTCTTTAGGCCGGGCAGCACGAACATATGTAGCACTACGAAACATATTTATACTTATATATATATATATATATATATATATATACTTTATATATATATATATATATATATATCCGCGTTCTCTATTGCAAGTATCATTGTTTTCTCCATGATTTGTGGCGGATTGAGGATCGGAGCGGATAGAATGGCTAAATCAAAATTAATCGTTGTGGCCGCGCTAGGCTGGAAGCTTAGTTGGTTAATCTATCGGAAGGGACTTCGCTAATGTCAGTGGTTGTTGGGGTGTGTTCGTTCATGCGGCGAGGGAAAGAGTTTGCCCGATGTAAATTGTCGGCGGGAGCTGTCCATGTTGGAGTGATGGGAGAGAGCTCGTCGGAGGAGAGCAGAATAGTTGGTAGGAGCTGAAATCCATGTGTTGAGTGATGGGAAGAGCTCGTCAGAATGAATAGCTGAGTAGAGCTCGTCGTAATTTGGTGATGGGAAGGCTACGTCGAGCAGATAGTTGAGCGAGGAGCTCGCCCGTGTTGAGTGATGGGAAGGAAGCTCCATCGGAGAATGAATAGGTGAGTAGAGCTCGTCCATGTTGGTGATGGGAAGGCTCGTCGAGCGAATGGTTGAGGCCGGAGCTCGCCCATGTTGGAGTGATGGGGAGGCTCGTCGGAATGAATAGGTGGCGCGGGAGCTCGCCCGTGAGTGATGGGAGAGAACCGTCGGAGATGAATAGGCTGGGTAGAGCTCGTCCATGTTGGAGTGATTGGGCGTGGCGGAAGGCTCGTCGAGCGATGAATTTGAGCGGGAGCTCGCCCATGTGAGCGGGGGGATGAGCGAGCTCAGTCGAAGGTGAATAAGTGGGTGAGCTGTCGTATTTGAGTGATGGGAAGAGCTCGTGGGGAGATGAATAGATTAATTGTGTAGAGCTCGTCCATGTTGGGTGATGCAGGGAGGCTCGTCGGAGCGAATAGTTGAGCGGGAGCTCGTCCATGTTGAGTGGTAGGAGGCTGTTGGAGGCAGAGTTAGGCAGAACTGCGCTATATTTGAGTGATGGGGAAGGCTATTCGGAATGAATAGTGATAGAGTGAACTCGATCTGACGGGCGCTAGGGAATCGGCTCGTCAAGGTGATGGTGAGTGAAGCTCGTCCGTGTTGGTACAAGGGAAGCTCGTCGGAGTGGATGTTGAGTAGGGCTCGTCCATGTTAAGTGATTGGAAGAGCTCGTAAGAATGAATAGTAGAGTGGAGCTCGTCCAAGCGAACTGGGGGATGAGCTCATCAAAATGAGTGGTAGAGTGGAGCTCGTCGCATGGCGGGGAATGAGCTGTCAGAAAGTGAATAGTTGGTGGGGCTCGTCCGTATTTGAGGAGGCTTCGTCGAGTGGCGTGGCGCGTGGCTGGGGCGAGGCGGTCGGCGTGGCTGGTGGTTTGACTCCCGAGGGCGGGCGTGGCTGTGTGGAGTGGGTGGGCTCGTGAGAGTGAAGCGTGGCTCGGCGGCCGGGGCGGCGGTGGCGATGGCTGGTGGTCGACTCTGAGGGCGACATCGGCGCCGGGTGGCGATGTAACTGGTACAAATCCGACTCTGACGATGGCTGTGCGCGGAGTAGTGAGCTGCGTCAAGATGAAGCGGCGTGGCTAGGCACGTGAGGCGAAGTGGCGATGTAACTTTGGCCCGGTCGACTCACGGCGTGGCACGTGCGGGAGTAAAGTGAGCTCGTCAAAGTGAGCGGCGTGACTCCGTCTTGGCCCGAGCGGAGTGGCGATGCTTTGAGCTGGTTTGACTCTGACGTGGCTTTGTGTGGGTAAGGTGAGCTCAAATCGAGAAAGCTGGGCTGTGAAAATGACTCAGAGGCGCGAGGCGGAATGGCGATCATAACACGAAGCGATGAACTCTTTGGCTGAGTGTGGCTGTGCGAGTAGGTGGTCGTCGAGTGAAGCCGGTGTGGCTCACAGGCGGCGAGGGGTGCGCAGGCGTGAAGGGAGATTCCGTTTGTTGTACGAGGCGCCGCGGAGTGTCGGGCGCGTCCACGCCTGTTCACACGGTGAGCTCACGTGAAGACTCAGAGAAACCTCTGCTCCCGTGTGCACTCTCCACTGCTCTGAGTTGGAAGGTGATGTGTGCCGTTCGCAACATGCCCCCAGCATTGCTTGATTTTTCCTCTCAGCGAGAGGCGGTTAGAATTAGTGCCTGCGGATCATTTGGATTACGCGAAGCGTCTCCTGGAATGTAGTCGGCGGTGCTCCCTGCGTGGGGAGGAATGTAGGCAGCTTCCCCAGGTCTGTCGTTCCTCCATGGATCTTTGTAACCGCACAGTAGGATTATTCCGATTCTTCCATCGGAGCGTTGATTGTGAGGCGAAGTGCTTCCACTTCGTTTGTATTAGTTTGCATTAGCCCCACCTACTGTCTGAAGTGCGCTATACATTTTGGTGGATCCTGCATCCTGCGGCGGTTAACGGCATTACTCCTGCCTTGTGTTCCTTATCGATACCATCGATGGCGAAAATCGATTATATTTATAAAGGAAGCGTCGTTCCGCGGTATTTGTGATGATGCCTTTTCAGGGGGCTGGGGCACGGGAGCGGGTAGGTCGCGGGGCCCGGACTCGGGTTGTTGCGGTGCAGGATGCATGCCCTTTTCAGATATACGGGTTGAGATAGAGGGTCGGTGTGGTGTTGGTGTTGGGCTGGCTCAGGACGTTTCCTACGAGAGCAGGGAAATAATAAGGGGTCGGCGAGGGTCTTGGTGCGTGCCTCAGATGCCTAAATGGGTTTCCTCCTTGGAAAGAAAGACCGAGAGCTTGAGTTTTTGTGTTTCGGAGGCGGCGTACCTTTCACTTAGATGGGTAGTCTCACTGTATTTATAGTAAGATGTTCAAACCGGTTTGATGGTGATTAGTGGTCCTTCCCATTGAATGAGGGATATTTCTTATTCAGTCTTTCTTATTTCGATCCGGATCGAATTTGGTACTTGATATATAAGGAAGCATTTGTTTCAGGATAATCCTCCTTATCGCTGTGGGGATGATCGTCCGGTAGCGATGATCTGTTATTATTTTTCCTTCCTTAGTATTAAGATTTGGTTGGATCGGCGGGATAATATATTGCTAGAGGGTTATTATTTTTGTATGAGACGATATACAATCGTCACAGGGATATGGGGCTTCAATTCATTCGAAGGTTGTCCTTTTGGACTGGCCCCACAGACTTCCGATTTGGGCGTGCGAAGAGTAAGGTATTGCGTTGGGCGCATCCTCTTTGAGAACGATCGGTGGTCCTCTGGCTATTTTTCAAACTTTATCAACCGATATTTTGATCTTTTGTAAAGACTACAAACTATGTATGATTTGTTTTTTAACTTTTCTAAAAGTTAAATAGTTATAATATTCAATTTATTTATTTTAAATTTTTCATACTTGTCTTGGGAATTTAAAGGCTTTCGAATAGAGAAAACCAAATGTTTGATTTTTTATTGAGAAAAATCAACAAAAATAGGAAATACCATTATTTCTATGCGTAAGAAAGTGTATGGGAGTAGATGTTTTGTTTTTTCTTGTGTTGAATAGAACTTTTGAGCTTAATGTAAATAATACTTAATAGCATTAAGTATTAAGTTATTTGTTTTTAACATTAGGTAGTGAGTAGGGATAGCGACGGAATGGATTATTTTGGGTTCGTGTAAGCGCTGCTTCTTAATGACATAAGTTTAATTTTTACACACACTATTTTTAATCGGGTTTTAGGGTTTAAGTTTATTTTCTCAAATGCGAGATGGGATTCGAGGTATTGTTACTCTGTAAAGCTTGAGAAAGATTAGAAATTTTCAAAAATGACAAAATGTTAATAAAAATAATAGAAACGATGAGGGTTTAGGAAGCTCAGAAAATTCTCTAGTCTGGATGTGAAGCGGATGTGGATTAAATTCGTCGTGAATCCTAGTGACCCGAAAAAGTTTCGGTCGAATTACGAGGACAAGCGGAAATTTCCGATTTTACAGGTGATAAGTTCTTAAATGGCTGAACGAGATTTTTACAAAAATCTCGAAAGTTATGAAATAACTTGGGCTAAGTTAATTTAAAAATAAAGTGGAAACGAAATCAAATCAAATCAGTTTACAGGACTTAAAAAAACAGGGCGAATTAAGATATGAACAAAGTATATTTGAAATAATAAATCTATTCTCCTTAGATTATATTTAAAAATAATTTTATTATTTTATTTTTACTTTAATATAAATAATAATTATTATAATGTTTTTTAATAAATAATATATAAAAATTCATAATATTTTTATTTCTTATAAAAAATAAATTTTAATATAATAAAAATAAAAAAAACAAATATAAAAAAATAAAAAATAAAAATAAAAACAAAAATAAAATGCTTGGGTGAGTTTGGGAAATTTATCGCAGCCTGGTAAATACAATTTAATTTTAAATGAGACAAGTTTGGGAATTAAAAATAAGCAATAGAGATTCGGTATGGATCTCCTTCTGGAAATCTGAAACCTCGTTAATCGTCACTGGTAGTGTATATTCTTAACTCTTTTCTTATTGAGGCGATGTGAGTTTTTTTATTGTTATGGAAAATGAGCAACTACGAATAGAAAAGCGAAAATATTTACCATTTTACATTGAAGCTTTTTTAAAATTTAAGTGATAAGTCGTGAAAATTTAAAAAAAAGCAAGCTTGTTTAATATTGAAATTTATTAAGATTTATTAAGTAAATCCATGTAGTCTTACTAATTAATTTTAAAATAATAAGCTTATCTTAATAATGATTAATTAAAAAACAAAGGCCTTTAACTGGCAAAATTTTTGTATTTTTCTGTACTTTTTTTTCTCCTTTTCTTCTTTCTTTCAAAGTTTCAGAAACAGTAAACTCAAGGTGAATCAGGGTTCTCAGAGAAGCAGAGCAGAAACTATAAATGCTGACTGGGAAGTTTTAATCTCTTTTTCCAAGCAAAACAGATTGGCAGTTGGCGTTTCTCCAATCGTTCAGATACACTTAGAGAGAAGCCATGCTAGTTACAGGTGAGCTCACCAGTGAGTCAACCCAGCCATTTTCTAATGACGGTTTGGCTATCAGAATCAGATAATTTATGAATTCATTCAGTCTAACCATTAATCCCGCATTCTATTTTCCAGGCCATTGGCAGCCTGATCTTCCGTATGAAGATCGGTATGCTTAATTTCCCCGGAAGGGTGACAAAACTATGGAACGAATGGGAAATCCGGGTGTTGGTTCTAATCAGCCTCTTGTTGCAGATTGTGCTGATAATTTTAGGCAATCGGAGGAAATATATTCCGAGAAACCGGATCAGAGTCATCCTTTGGTTTGCTTACTTGGGTGCGGATTGGGTTGCAGCAGTTTGTATTGGAGTCCTCTCCAACAGCCTAGGAGATGATTGTGAAAATGACTCACAGAAAACCAAAAAAATCATATGGGCATTCTGGGCACCGTTTCTACTGCTGCACCTGGGGGGGCCGGACACAATTACAGCCTACGCAATGGAAGATAACGAGTTATGGTTAAGACACTTTCTGGGGCTGCTCGTCCAGTTTGGAGGGGCATTTTACATCTTTCTTTTAGCCTGGAAGGGCATGCCCCTTAATATTCTGGCCATCCCAGTATTTGTGGCTGGACTGATCAAGTATGGGGAGAGGACTTGGGCTCTAAGGTCTGCAAGCAGCAGCCATTTTAGAGATGACATGCTCCCTCGTCCTGATCCTGGACCTAATTATGCCAAAATCATGGGCGACTATACTTTGCAAAAGTCCCAGGGGTTTAATGTTTCGTTCAAACCAGTGACAGAGCCTTCTGCCAAAGTGAATTGCTTTGATCCAGATGCGCCTGTTCTCGAAGTGGGATATGCCTTGTTCAAGACTTTCAAGCGATTATTTGCCGATCTCATTCTTACCTTCCGAGATCGCGAGAACAGCCGCTAATCCTTCTTCTGCACACAGATTGAAGAAAGCTTTGATGGTCGAAGTTGAGCTTGGATTCATGTATGATGTGCTCTACACAAAGGCTAGTGTGAGTTATTGTAGGTGGGGCCATCTACTCCGCTCCGTGAGTTTATCTTTCACTGTCTCAACTTTTGCAGCCTTCTTGATCATTGACAAGCATGAGTACTCCTCCATTGATCTGATCATAACATTCTTGTTGCTGGTTGGAGCCATTGTTCTTGAGATCTACGCCATTATTGTACTACTTTCCTCGGATTGGACAATGCTCTGTTTGAGTAAGCACAAAAAGGCATTCTCTTGTTGCCGATTACCTATATTACTACCAGCAGAAACGAGATGGTCGAATTCCATGGTGCAATACAACCTACTGAGTCTCTGCCTGAAAGAGAAGCCGATCAAGTGTCTTGGACCACTCCGAAAATTGCCTTATGTTCATGAAATGTGGTGGAAGTATCGCCTTGGTCAAGATGAAGGAATTCTCCATAGATTCTCTCACGTTTATGAAATGTTGGAGGAGTATAGTTACAAGAGTTATGTGACTGTTTCTACTGATTTGAAAGAATTGATCTTCCAACACCTTAAGGAAAAATCAAACAGCGCTAAGGGACAATCAAACGCCAATGCTATTTATAAGCAATTATGTGCAGGTAGGGGTGATCTTTATACCAAGAAAGAGAAATATAATTGCCATGGTAACTTGGTTGAGCGTGAGGAAGACTTCGATCAGAGCATTCTTCTCTGGCACATTGCCACTGATCTCTTGTATTATACTGATGAGCAAGACCAAAATGGAAGCTCGGTCAGAACTCCAGATTGGAGAGCGACGAGCAAATTGGTGTCAGACTATATGTTGTATCTTCTGGTCATGCGCCCCTTCATGCTTCCTGATGGAATTGGACAGATGAGATTTCAAGACAGCTGTGCTGAGGCCATTCAGTTTTTCCAAGATAACAAGGCCGACATAGAAGGAAGAACCAAGGCTTGCCAAAAGTTTCTTAGGGTGAACACTGAAGTTTCACCTCTGGAAGTGAAAGGCGATAAAAGCAAGTCTGTGCTATTTGATGCCGTCAGGCTGGCCAAGTCTGTGAAATCTCTGAAAAGAGATGGGGAACATTGGAGTAACGAAAAGAGATGGGCGATGATATGTGATGTGTGGATGGAGATGCTGTGTTATGCTGCAAGCCAGTGTGGATGGAAGGAGCACGCCCAGCAGTTGAGGAGAGGAGGGGAGCTGCTCACCCATGTATGGCTTCTCATGGCCCATTGTGGTATAAGTGAACATTTCAAAATCTCACAAGGCCATGCAAGGTCTTCTGTTGTTGTGAATTAAAAGATCGAGATGACGAGAAGGAACTCAGTCAGTTCCTGCCTGTAGCCGTGATGACATTGCCTTGGTTGAGAAGATCCCTGCTTCTGATCCCAATTTTCCTGAGATTTCCAAAGTATATTCTTTACTGAAATCCCTCATCTACAAAGACCCCACACAATGTCTGGAGGGTTGTAACAGAACCGATACTTAGTTGGGGCTTAAGTTTACATCAATAACCCTCACTGAAGTTCCAGATTGAATAAGGAAGAGTGCTGTTATTGATATATAATCTGTATATCTAGTGTCTGAAGATTCTGTAACTTGCTTATGGATGATGGAAGCATCTCAAGGAATGTAGATCTTAAGCCAAGGTATCCCCTTGTACCTCAGGAAAATTAGGTCTAAATACATTTTCAAGATCGGGCACTCGCAGTAATAGGAAGCAACTGCAAGAACTACATTGCTGTATAAAGTTTCCAACCTCTTCTCCTGGTTTGCTTTCTATTTGAGTATCAAAGGACTGAAATGAGAGTACATCTTGATAGTAATGTTTCAAAGAAGTTGAACTTGTGCTATAACTTACCATGATAAGATCAAAACTTATATCGCTTTCGTCAAGATGATCACCAAGATAGGATCATGTCATTGCCAATGAGAAAAGGATTCCTCCTCATTATCAATGTTTGTTCTACGTAATTATGGTCTCTCAATACTGATGACATTAAAGCCTGTTAGGAATGGGTTGGGCTTGTCGGTCTCTAGTAAAAGACTTGACGATGGGTTGGACAATCTTTCCCATTAGAAGGAAAGCAAGAAAATTGTGAAAAGCGGGCTCTCTAGTCTTTTTTGGGTGATTTGGAAGGAAAGAAACAAGGTTGTATTTGATAATGACATTTTTCTCACCCAATAGGCTGAAACAATTCTTCATTATGTCACTCACTTCTTGGGTAGGTTTAATTTTTGAGGGGGAGTACTCTATTGTAAGCTTGCTATTTGTGTATCCTCTGTTTATAGCCTTTTTGGTTGGGTGGTAGGTTTTTGTTTCGCCAACCTTTTTTTGCTTCGCTTTGTTCCCCTCTATACTCTAGGGCTTGTCCCTTTTTGTTAATATATTGTTCAGTTTACTTATCAAAAAAAAATACTAATGACATTAAAGCATGTGTATATGTTAAAACATTAATGAGACCACTCATAAATCAATATTTTCACATACTAATTAGACATCACAGAACACTAATCTTAGAGAAACAAAATAGCATGAAGAGCTCATGAAAATCGATGTTCATTATAGTATATAAACACCAAGAAGTTTTCAACAAAGTAATGGGATTAAGGGTAAGACAGAGTAGCAATGTGGTTGTGAGCCACAGTTCCAATCCAGAGCTTTCCCTTCACCTCTCTAACTTCACTAACCAGCTTCATCACAAGGCCTTTTCTGTCTTCAAGAACTTCTAATATCTCTCCCTTTTCATTGAAAAGAGAGATGACTGTGTACATCGTCATCCCCATCAACCTGGCCAAGATACTCAACTTCTTTGGCAACTTGAAGTAGACGCTTCTCAGCCATGGATTGTGAGTTATAACCTCCTGAGCTGGAGTTCTGCAACAATCTATGGCAACCCAGAATTAGCCTCTCTCGTTTAGCCTAACGTTGTCTGGAAAACCTGGCAGGTTGGCTACAAGTTCCACGTTTCCGGTTTTGGGACCTTCTAGCCAGTATTTCATCAGCCTGTGAAATATTATACCATGCTTGTATCATGAAACTTACTAGACAAAAACAAAGAAGCTTAATCTAAATTAAAGAGAGTTTATACCAGCAATTAGTAGTCTTGAAGAGGAGAAAGCTGTGGTCCCCAGATAACTGTACTCCATTTGGGAAAGCCAAGCCGTCCAGGACAAGATGAGTTGTTCTAGTGGGCGGATCATACCTCAGAAGCCTACCAGTGGCTTCTCCTTCCAGCAATATAAAGAAATGGTTCCTGCAATAACCATAATCATGTAACCAAAAACTCCACTTGCCTTCAATTCAAATTGATCTCTACACTTACACCGTTGTATCTCTTGCTAGTATCAGTAAAGAATATGGAGCCATTCTTGTGGATGTCAGGGTCATTTGCAAACAGTATAGGCTTCCCCTGAACATGAGTCACTAAAGGAGTAGTAAGGCCTCCTTCAGGTCCTACAACCAGGAAGCCATAATAGGCATCGGCTATGTACAGATCTCTGGTCTCTTTGTTTGTGGAGCCTTAGGCCAAGGGGGCGACCACATCGTTGCTCTACCTTCCATTGCTTAGATGTTGTTGAGTCAATTCCCTTCTAGCTTCTCTGACCTTTTAAATATCATTTTTCACCATGATTAGCACTAAATCAAGGACAATTCAAGAGTAGCTTGTGTGTACTTATGCTTCCAATTTGTATAGTTGATTACAGTAACACATAGTTTTGAAGAAAAACAGGACAAGTCCTACTCCATATGACATTTTTCCTAATTCAAATGTTTCATGTGGATCAGAAAATACTTTGAAGTAATTAGTAGAACTTACCAGTTTGCTGTCACCATTGCAAATGTTTCCCACCCAATAGTATCTCCCATCCATCTCACAATCTGGCCATCGGCTAATCCAGTGTAAGTGCCACGCCCAAAAATGTCACACTCCAAAGATTCAGGGCCTAAAACTTCATCCACAAACTCCAACTTCCCATGTGCTAGCCTGCTTCTGTTGTGAAAAGGATCCATGGCTTCCTAATGGACCCATGTGAAAAGGATCCATTATAACAAAACCCAACAGTAGAACAAGAAGAAGGAGACAAGGATGCTGCAGTAAAGCTTCATCCTTGAGTGGATTTCTCTTCTTCATTGAGTGGGAGAGATAACAAAAAAGAGATGCAGAGATGGTATGACTTAGTGGGATTTCCACATGTTATAGGCTCCATCAAACCATGCATTATTTGTGATAGAGCTTTGTGGTTGGAAGTAGGTTGTGTCTTGTTGCCCATGTTTTTCACATTCTCTTATTTTTGAGAAACAAAACAGAAACTTACTGTCCTTTGTTGAGAAAGTATGTAAATCTCCTAGCCCAAGCATACCCTTTGTAGATGACCATTAACTAAAACACTACCTCACCACACAACTATAATAGAAATGAACTGAAGTTCTGTCCTTTGTTGAGAAAGTATGTATGTCTTTTAGCCCAAGCAGACCCTTCATAGATTGTGACTAGTAACCAATACATTACCTCGCTTACAACTATATTTGAAATGGACTGAAGTAGAGATATTGATCAGTGAATAATCATTTGGGGTTGTTCATTTGCATTGTGACTTCTTTCTTTCCTGTGGTCCTGATTCGAAAGTCTTAACAAGATCAATCTAAGGTTTGGTTTGATTTTAATTATAAGAGTTAGGTCCTTAGCTTTAATCTATCAAATTATTACATCTTGTTGCTCACAAGCTCCAGTCTGAGCCACCATCCCTGCATTCCACTTACATGCTCTAATCTAAGCTTAACTTTTCTTTAAACCATTTTATTTTCTGTTTTTTTTTTTTTAAAGAGAGGAACCACTAAAAATGTGGGCATTGGATCATGGAATATACCCGAAAACCAAGCAATCACAGAAGAGTAAGACATAGGCAGGGCACTTCACAATGAGGATCAGTAGCAGAGTATTTATACACAAAACAGAAAACAAAAACAGTAGGACATGATATTGCAAGATGCGAATACTATTAATGATTCAGTTACCAGAAAAAGTTGATTTCATATGGAAACTAAGAATTTTATCTCAAATAATCCCAATTCCCAGACATGATAACTAT
Source organism: Tetrastigma voinierianum (assembly GCA_016808115.1). Lineage (NCBI taxonomy): Eukaryota > Viridiplantae > Streptophyta > Magnoliopsida > Vitales > Vitaceae > Tetrastigma > Tetrastigma voinierianum. Next base: position 126,111 of record JAEQBH010004739.1, read on the forward strand.
GTTCAAATAGAAGAACTTATCACAATGAGGTTCAGTAGCAGAGTATTTATACACGAAACAGAAAAAAAAAAAACAGTAGGACATAACATTGCAAGATGCGAATACTATTGATTCCGTTACCAGAAAAAGTAGATTTTATATGGAAACTAAGAATTTTATCTCAAATAATCCCAGACATGATAATTCATGTTCAAATATAAGAACTTGATTTAGCCCTTACCCATCTATCTTTGAGATTGAAGCCATGACTCCAAAAAAATTACATTTTATTATTAATTAAGAACAGAGAAGTTAGAACCTAGCGCAGTGGCTGACAAGTTCTACCTGCAGTCCACAGCTCCCCTGAACAAGCTTGGCTTATTCAAACTATATAGTCTTAAAGAAAACTATACAACATTCACAACTAAAGGTTCATTAAAGCAGGCTTCTTGAATGCATAATTATCAAAAAAATAAAAATTTGCATAAACAAAATAAATTCCGATAAGAGGTAAAAAAAAAGATTAATTGAAGGGCTTAGACCAGTATTCAATGAGAAGTGACAAAACCCAAAGAGGGACAAAGCTACTCTCAAACAGTAAGAGTGTGAAACCTCTTAGCTCTCTCAAAACTAAACTGCCAAAATGAGGAAGCAAAAACACTTCAAAACTTAGGCAAGAAACTTCACAAAAAGGCTCCATACCTTGATGGAAATTGAACTGGACTAGATTCCAATAAAGCTGTGCTGAGATCATGGAGCTCTTTTTCAGGATAGGAAGCATATAACAGATAGAGTGAAAAGTTACTTCAAGTTAGCACTGGAATTTTCTATCTTGAGATAGAAACAAGTCTGTGATATTTGATGCCCTCAGGCTGGCTAAGTCTCTGCATTCCATGGAGACGAGAGAAATTGCATGGTCACTTTCCTGGGAAAACACAATGTATCTAATAAGATTTATGTGATAGTTGTTAGGCAATACAGTTAGTCACCTAGTGTCATTAATTGGTTGGGTTTGCGCATCCAATATTGTTTATAGAATTCAAGTTGAAATAACTATGACCAGTAGTGCCAAACTTGCCCATATCGATCATCCGTTAAAGAATTAAAGCTTTGATCTTTTAAACTATTGGAATCATTCCTATAGACTTATCTTTACTAACCCTGGTTGCAGAGATTGGGTTGTAGTCATGATTAGACTCTAATTATTGTCACACACAACCACAATAAATGAGAAAAGATTCTCTGCCTTTTGAAAAATAGAAAAATGAGAATCATTTCAATTTATTACCTAAAATTGAAAAATAGATTAACTGAGAAATATCCATGATCAGAAATATAAACCCGATTTACAATAGGCTCTCAAACTCTAAAAAGCATTGTATAGACATCAAATATAACTTTTTGAAGTGTTTGTGTTAGAGATGATGAAAGTGGTTGAGGCAATAATAAAGGAAAAAAATTTTAAAAAGGAAAAAATAAGGAGAAAAATTAAAAGAAAAGAGAGGAAAGGAGAAAAGAGGTCAAGGGTAATGTTCTTAGAATGAGACAAGGAAGGTGGTGAGTGTTAAATGGATTGGGAAAAAAAAGGAAAGAAAAGTAAATGAAATGTTAAATAATGGGGGAAATGTTTGGTTTTACTTGTTGGTTATCAGATTTGTTTGCCATTGTCAGTTGGTCACAGCAGTGGAGGGGGGAACAAGGCTAATAAGGCCAGCTTTATCTTGGCAGAGTATGAAACGAATACTGAGTTTTGTAGGGGGCTTTGTCCTTTGCATCTTCTTGTAATGTCCACAATATCATCTCTCCGATTGTCATCCTCCTCACATGATTAAATATTTATGACTTCATAATTTATTGACGGTTTCCTTTCATTCATGATCATCCTCTCATCATTTTCTTAGACATTTTGCCTGTTTTTCTTTCCTCCTTGGTTTTGGGTTGAAAAGCAGGGACTGCATCTGCTTCATTCCTTCAGAAAAATGCAGCATCAACACTCTACAAGGAAGATAAGAGAGGAGGCGTGTAGGATGATGGTAGAGGAGATGCTGCGCAGAGAGTCAATGTTGACGATGATGGACACATCAAATAAGGACACGGTAGATTGGGCGAAGGTCGACGACACACGAGATATGGCGAAGATAGTGTTGTTGAGGTCATAGAGAAACTCTATGTTGTTCCGATTCAACCTGCATTTTCGCTGAGCTAACAGATGTGGAATGGATACAACGGAAGTTGATTGAAGCTTCGCATAATATAGCTATTCCCCAAAGGAATTAATGGAGGTTGCCTATGATTTTGAAGATGTGATTGACGACCATACTATACTCAGATCAGTCTCAAACCAACGGAGAATAGAAATCTGGGGGAGGTTCCTTCTGTTTATCAGAATTCATAGGAAGCTGCAATTAATAAAGTTCAAGATCCCTGCTCTTCCTCGTCTCCCCGAATGGATCCCATGTAGCGGCAAATGCGATAACTACATTGAAGAAATTGTTTGGTCTGAATTCTCTTAATGATACAATCCGGAGTATGGCAACAGAGTTGTTTCCAATGGAAGAGAAGGTATCAGCTCTACTAGCTCTGGAGGCACCATCCCATCACCAAGAAGGCAGCCATGCGAGTACTAGACAAACTCAGGTCTCTGAATGTTATCTCAAAAGCTTAGAATGAGTAGAATTGGACAATTGCGGAATGGTTTGGATCGAGGAACTGTCCCATGTTTCCCTGTCTGCTGTGATTGCCATTGAGGACTTCATCAATAGAAAACAACAGTTCATTGAGAGAAGTTGGATGAGACCTTTCAGGGGATTTCCCTCTGGTTTTGGCATATTGATATTCTAGGATAAGCTCGCTGTGGAGATGGAGAAGATATACGCTAAGATCCAAAACCTCTCTATGCACAGGCCAACAGAATTCAGCAGAGAGAGTCCAATTAGATGCCCAAAGCCTACTGTCCCATCCCCACCACTGCCAACAACACAAGAGCTTGATCTCGCCAGCTTTAGTGATGATGTTCAAGCAATGATAACACGGTTGCTAACAGATTGACAAGAGTTCAGAGTGATTCCAATTACAGGTATGGAAGGCATAGGAAAGACAACACTAGCAAAGTTGATATTTAACCATAAAGCTGTTATAGACCATTTCCCCTTTGCTCTTTGGACGTCGGATGGTTGTCAATTTCATCTACGCCACAAGGATAAAATAATGGAGTACGACCTAAGTCAAGTGGGATATGCTTGGAGTTATAATATAGAGATGATGAAACTTTTGGAAGCTTTATTGATTGATGATAGGTTCAAAATAATACTTCACGGCGCCCACCCGTCGTACCTAAGAAAGAGGCAAATCTAACGAAACATCATGCCATTCACGAACCCTGCGGAGAGACATGCCCACGGAGCATTTAGGCCTTCACCACATTTAAGCCTTTATGCCACTGCATTGTTATTCAACCCGACGCCCAAAGACCAATTATGGTTCTACAAAATAGTAAAATGTAATAAATTCCTAATAATATATTATTCAAGTTCGTACCCAAATCTCACCAACAAGTAAAAAATAATAATAGATCAACATCAAACTGATCCCCCACATGAAGGAAGATCATCACAACAACCGCTTCTTTCTATATCCATTACCAAACTGACATCGATGAATAACAAGAAATACCCCATCCAATGGGAACAAATTCTAATCACCATCCAACCCGGTTGAACATCTACTATAAATACAAGTCACTCCCATCTGAAAGGTACGCATACCATATGCAAAAGCATATCGCCAATACCGAGCAGCTTCATGTTTCCTTTTCTCTTTAAAAACCGACTTAGGCATTCGGATGCCACTCGCGAAGCCCTCGCCGACTTCTTCATTCTTGTTTTTGCAAAGGAGCGATACTCTTCAAAACCCAGCTGCAAACTGCAAGATTGGCAATGATCCCTACTTCAGCGCCCGCGATCCAAAGATCCCATTGCTCAAATTTACCGCAGCCTTGATTCGCCCAACGGCTCACACGCCCAAAATTCCTACTTCCGCTGAAAAGGCATCACGCGCTGGTACTGGCCAGGAACGACGCTCCCTTTATAAATATAATTGATTTCGCTGATCGATGGTATCAACACTAACACGCTGTGAGCAACACTAATCCTCCAAGGATGCAAGATCCACCTGGCAATGCAAAACGCCGACCTCCCGGCGTGCTAGAAACAATGCAGGCCAACACTGATGAGGTGGAAGCACTCGCCACTCAATCAACGCCCGACATTAAGAGCAGAAACAACTCACCGCATGCATCTAACGACCCGGATACGCCGACAAACTCAAAGAAGGTCATGACATTCCTCTCAGCGAAGGACGTAAGACAATACTTCCAGATTCCCAAAGGGCTGAAACCGGCAATCCGTACCGAGCCCGGAGCACGACCACATCTAGCCCCCCGGAGAGGAAGGCAACCATAACCCTCGAGAGCACGCCGGGAACGAGAATTGCGCCATCCCCGCAAGGAGCTGTGGGAACAATCGATGGGAACAGAGGTTCAAGAACTCTAGCAAAAGCTTACCGCGTGAAGAGGTGGTGAAAGGACGTGCTCCTCGACACCATGTGACACCTTGGTACAAACAAACCGAAACACCCTATGTACCTGCTGTACCCACTTCCCCCTTCCGTACCAAGTTCGTAATGCTACGGTGGAAGCGTCGACGGCATTTAGAGATCTCGCCGATCATCTCAACAATTTACAAAAATCAAATGAGCCGCATGGGTATCAAGATCCAAAGGCGAAGCAGAGCTTTTTATCACCCCGAAAAGGCCCGTAAAATTTCGCATGGTTCACCGTAATTTCCAAATCGCCATCAACTGCCATTCAGTGGAGTTATCCATTGCATTCGCCTCTCACTTTATCAGCCAGGACGCACAGTAGTGCTCGCTATCATCCGCCGACCATCGCGGTGGCCTCGCAAGAAAGCCTAAGGTCTTATGTCCAGCTGGACCAATGCCGAAATCTCTAAAGGTAGATATACTCGATACAGGCTGCAGAACATCGCCTATGGTCATTAGGATTCACCGAAAGATCAATGTTTTCCATCTCCAAAACCCCAAACAAGCACGCGCAGGTGCTCGCAAAAGCAGAGAAATATATTAACGGTGAAGAGGCCCTCATATCCAAGAAAGAGAGCCTTCACAAAGAAAAGAAATAAGGTATAAACGACGAGGACTTAAGCCCCAAGAGACAAAGCGACTGGGTGAAGGGATCTCCAAAGAAAATGGAGAACGACCCAAAAGGCGAGGAACCTCGTAGATCGCTTCGTCCATCGCAACCGCAGATCGACGACTTACTTCGCCTCAACGCTTTCACCCCTTACCCCCGTCACAAAGTTCGCGAGAAGTACGAAACGAAAGCACCCGAGGTACAACCTAAATGAAGTCGACCAGCAACAAGAGAGACAACCCAAGTATTGCGAAGTTCCATAGGGACTAATGACAACGCATCGACTCCACTCCAGATACAACCAAGAGAGAAATAGAGTACTTGATACTCGCGCAGATACCCCTCGACGCTTTATATCCCCGAAAATCGATCTCGTAATCAAGCTTCTCGTAACCGGTGTTCGCCCCAAGAACCACACCACCCCGCGCACGACGACCAAAGACTAACAATCCCTAGGTGAAATCCAGGTAATCTCGTGAGGATTCGCAGGAGGAGGGGAATCCAGCTCAGCTCGGAAGGCCCATCTACGCAGCATTAGATCGATTGCAGATAGCGAAATTCAAAGCAAAGGTCTAAATCCAATGCGGCTTGACATCCATCACGCCTCCTCGACTCCGCATCTGGAGGATGCTAACACCCGCATGATCGACCCATCGTAGTTCGCGCGCAGCTTGTGGCCAACAAAACAGTTCATCGGGTGCTAATCGACAACGTGAGTTCAGCCGATATCATCTTTAAGGCACTTTGATAAAATGGGCATCAAGGGAAAACTAGGAACCCACAACACACCCTACTGTTCTCCGAGGAAAGAGTATTACCTCTAGGCTCAATACAATTGGTACTACATTGGGAGATCCCCATGCCGTTTACCGACTACGGCAAGATTCCTCGCCGAGACGCCCCGCCCGCTTATAACATAAGCTAGTCATGTGCACCTTCTCAATGCAATAAAAGTCATCCCTTCCGCATATCACATGATGATCAAATTCCCTACCGTAAACGGGGTAGGAATGGTTCGAGGAGACCAGTGAGTGGCTAGGGAATGCTACTCAGCATCCATGAAACAAAAAACGGTCGACAACATATACGGATGGATTTGATGATGACGAGGTACTCACTGACTCGAGCCCTAAGAACCGGAACCGTATTGTTGGATGACGACCTGAACATTCCAGCCTATATCGGGGCTTCCAAACTGTTCTAAGACCCTCAAAACCACATTATCCATTTTTAAGACAAAACAGACGCCTTCGCATGAAAGCAGTGCACATGGGAGAATGATCCTACAGAATCACCCATAGGTTGAACGCCACCCGCCCTTAAGCCAATCAAACAAAAGGAGAAGCTTCGCGCCGTAAAGGCAAAAGCCATCAACGGTTAGAAGTCAACAAACCCTGGCAAAGAGCGATCAGGAAGTAGAACACCCCGAATGGCTAGCCAACGTCGTGACTCGCCAAAAAGGCAAACGCAACGACGACTGATCGACTTCACCGACATCAACAAAGCCGCGCTCCAAAGGACGCTTCCCCACACGAATCGACCATCGTAGGCGCACCGCGGCCATGAACTCCCCGCCGATGGATGCCTTCTCCGCTTACAACCAGACGCATGGACCTAGGTGACCAAGAAAGACGCCGCTCGTCACACCGCTAGTGGAACCTATCAAGCATCGTGGTGATGCCGCTCGCTCAAAAACGCAGGAGCTAATGACGTAGGTCAGAATCCGATGTTTCGCAACCGCTAGGCACAAAATGGAAGTGTACATAGATGACATGTCGGTAAATCCACCTCACCGGGCCCGACATAGCCGCCCATCTATCCGGCGCTCCGCATCTTGAGAAACTACAACATGGAACCGAATCCAACTAAGTGTGCCCCTGGAGTATCACCGAAAAATTCCCGGTTTCATAGTCAACCACCGAGGAATCAAGCAAATCCGCATAAGATAAAGGTTGTGCCGACATGCCTTCTCGCCATCAAGCATAAAGGAAGCTTTAGCGCCCGACGGAAGATTGTTGCCTGGGTCGGACTGTATCCAGTGGCAAGATAAATGCCAAATTTTCTTCCAAGTCCTAAAGAAGGCCTTTCAATGGATGCAAAGTGTGAGGAAGACACCCTTAAAACATTTAAGCTCCCCCATTCTAGTAAGTCCTATTGAAGGGGTCCTCACCCTATACCCGGGTCGCATCGTAATTTCTCAACCAGCTCCGTCCTCGCCGAGACAAAGAGCACGAAGACCCGGCTTACTCATTGTAGCCGTCGAGGAGCCGGGAGGAGAGATACCCAAGATGGAGAAACCACTCGCCCAGGAACCGCAGCCCTGAACTCGCCTTACTTCCAGGCTCACACCATAGAAGTCCCAACGGAATACCCGATGAAGCAAGTGTTACATAAAACCAGAAGTCTCCAGAAGGTTGATGAAGTGGGCCATAGAGCTGAGTGAGTTCGACATCAGATACAAACCAAAAACCGCGATAAAAGGGGCGTGTCTTAGCCGACTTCATCATGGAGTTCACCCGCGAACATGCCTAACGCCTCAACGAATGACCTCCGATCCGAAACTCTCCTCAGAGGAAGCTCGAACGCACAAGGAAGCTGAGCAAGTCTAATTCGACCTCCATGAAATAGACACAGAGACGCACTGCATTCGATTCCAAGCCCCAACAACGAGTGGGGTCACCATGAGGCCCCGCTCACAGCGTGCCCCAACCTCGCTCATTCACCGGAAGGACTACCTGAGGTCCGCAGTCGACTCCCGGGCCAGTAAGACAAATAGAAGACACTCACGGCTTAAAAGTGAAGGATGATCCTATATCTTCCAAAAGGTAATGGCAGATTTATTAAAAATTCGCATGTGTTCAAAGGCTCTGACATGTCCCTGCAGCGTAGAACTCCCGAGCCGACGCCTTGGCAAACTAGCTACAAATTTCTACAGAAGACTCACCGGGTCGACACCTGTCGACACCCGGCAGAGCCCTATCGACTTCGCGATGGAGGTTGCCCGTGCCTGTCCGAGCCGAGCTGATGGACCCCCATTTGACACTATATAATAGACTTGACGTCACCTCGACGAATTCAAGGAAGCAATGGTACTAAGGACGGTGGTCCGCAAATTACTAATCATAAGGGAAGCTCTGTGATAAGCGAGGTTTCTTCACACCAATCCTCAAGTGTATCGCGGGAAAAATCAATACGTGCTAAGGGAAGTTCACGAGGGTATATGCGGAAATCACATCGGAGCTCGAGCCTTGGCAGAAAGGTCTCAGACAAGGATACTACCGGGCCTACAATACTAAAGATGCAACCGACTAGTCAAGAAATGCAAGATCTATACTGTGAGCACGCCAAGATCTCACGCTCCCATCGTAACCCTCGACGCCAATCACAAGCCCTCGGCCCTTCCAACAGTGGGCTTGACATACTGGGACCTCAGCCTCGGGAAGGGCCACAAGTTCATCATCGTCATAAAGAGATTACTTCACCGAATGGGCGTAGGCCGAGCCTCTAGCACAATCACGTAACAAAAGATACGCACTTCAGGTGGCGAGCTATCATATGCGTGCTTGGTATCCCCAAGAGCCCTAGTGTCTGATGCCAACGGAAAGTAATTCACAACGCCTAAATTCAGAGATTTCCTCGTCTCGAGCTCTAATTAAGAATTACTACTGGTCCCTGAAGACATCCGCTAGCCTAACTGGCCAGGCCGAGGTCACCATCGAACCCTTAAGGCCGCTCAAGACCAAATTGGAAGATCTCAAAGGAAAGTGGGTAGAAGACCGAGGTGCTAAGGGGCTTCACAGACAACACGTAAGTCAGTCACCCGAGAAACCCGTCGCCCTAGCCTTGGCACCTAAGCAGAAATTTCGCCGAGATCCGAATAAATCCCTAAGGATCGACTAAAGAAGCAGCTGGGAGCACAATGACGAGGCTCTTCGTCTAAATTTGGATCTCTTAGATGAAAAATGCGAGCAAGTTCTAAAACGTACAGAAGAATATCAAAAGAAGACAGCAAGGTACTACAACCAAAGAGTCAAACCTAGGAGCTATATGCCAAGTGATCTGGTCTTAAAAAAACTACTGCCAGCAAGGAAGAATCCAGCCCATGGAAAATTGGGCCCCAACTGGGAAGGCCCCTACATCATATCTCGAGTCATCAGACCAGGCAATTACGAGCTCCAAATAGAGGAGGGAAAATTTACAAAGATGCCCGACAAGTGAGCATCTAAACGCTTTTATCAAGAGTAATCTTTGGCTCAGAATCTTAAATGGAGATTTACCAATTTTCAGTTAACGATTCGACCATTTACTGGTTATTCAGTTAAGACGTCACAAACAACTCAGACATATAATGCTCAGAAAAATTACATGCAATAGAATGAGAAAGCCTATGACATAAAAAGGTAAATTTCTTTATTCCGATCAGACATTTAGCCAATCCGTAGTGTGTCGATTACATCTTGGAAGCACTCGCATACAGCCTCTCAAAAAAAAAAATACTTCGTGAAGAAAAAGGAAAAATGAAAAAAATGCTTAAAGGTGGAAAAGAGGAGAAGAAGAAGAAAGGGATGGAAGGAGTTTGTACGAAGTGGAGAAACAGATGTGGAAGAAGAGGAAAACAAGAAAAAGGGATGGAAGGAGTTTATGCAGAAGAAACAAAAAAGGGGAGAATGAGATGTGGAAGAAAAGATGAAAAAGAAGGAGAAGGAGAAAGGAGAAAGGAAGAGAAAGAAGAACAGAAAATGGAGAAGGCAACGCAAGAAATGCATCTCCCGCCATTCCCTAGCACTGAGCTGAATGCACCACGACCCCACAAAGCGCAGAACTGCAAAACAATAAAACCCACGCATGTCCACCAACTGAACTCAACCAGAATCTCTGAACCTCTGAAGACAACCGACTCGATCAGCTTCATCTCGCCCATTTCCAAGTTAGACTTCATCAAAAGAAGCGTGCAATATACAAAGTATAAACTCCACGCAAGTTCCAGCCGCCATTTATAAGAAGGCCAAAGCACTCAAAAAGTCACATGAACGTTCCAAATTCTCCACAAATCAGCATTAAAGACAGTCGCACCTTTCCAAGAAAATCGGTCAAATGGCCTGACGCAGCAGGATCATTTTCACGAGTTCACGCCACTGAGGAGTCAGGCACGCTACCGAGGAGTTAGGACCTCACCTCAGTTACATCGCCACTCTGGCCACTGAGCCCAACAACAACACCACTTTGACGAGTTCGCCTACTCTCGCACGTGTCACGCTACCCGAGGAGTTAGGATCACCAGCTATATCGCCACCTCTAGCCACGCCCGGAGCCCACTCTCACTTCACGAAGTCTGCCTACTCTGCCAGTCACGCCATTTGAGGAGTCGATCAGCTCAAAGTTACATCGCCACCGCCACACCTCGGCCTAGCAAACAATTCGACGAAGTTCGCTCACTCGCACGTGTCACACCACCCGAGGAGTCGATCGCCAGCTACATCGCCACTACCCACAACGCCCGAGCCCAAAGAACACTTTGACGAGTCTGGCCTACTCGCACAAGTCACGCCACCGAGGAGTCGATCACTGGGTTACATCGCCACTTGGCCACAACGCCGGAGCTCAAAGATCTCAATTTGACGGTCTGCCTACTCTACACGTGTCACGCCACCCGAGGAGACAGACTACCAGCATCGCCACTCTACCACGAGCCCGAGCCCGAAGAAATTTCACCTTGACGAAGTTCGTCTTACTCAGACAGTCACGCTTACCCGAGTCGACGCCAGTTACATCGCCACTCGCCACGGGGCTACCGAGTCTACCACCTTGACGAGTTCGTTTACTCGCACAGTCACGCCTACCCGAGGAGTCGATCGCCAGCTACATCGCCACCGCCACAAATACCGGAGCTCCAGCCAGAAATTTCACTTTGACGAATTTGTATACTCGCAGACAGTCACGCTTACCCGAGGAGTCGACACCAGTTACATCGCCACTCACCACGCCCGGCCGAAAGCAACACCTCACTTTCGACGAGTTCGTCTTCCACTGCGACAGTCACGCTACATTCGAGGAGTCGATCACCGTGCCACATCGCCACTGGCCACAAATACCGAGCCCGCCACCACTTGATCAGTCTGGCTCATCTTCGCACTCCGGTCACGCCACCCGAGGGAGTCGATCACCAGCTATATCGCCACCGACCACAGCCGCCGGAGCCCGCCAAATTTCACTCGACGAGTTCCCCACTCGCATGCGCCATGCAAATTCTAGGAATCGCTTGACTCGCTAAATCAGCCGACGGAGCCCAACAGTTCACACTGACGAGCTCAACGATTCTACACAGGCCATGCAGCCTAGGAGTCATTTCAACTCATGCAAATCATCCAACGGAGCACAATAGCTCGCATTGACGAGCTCAACGATTCTACACAAGCCATGCAGCCTAAGAGTCATTTCAACTCAGGCAAATCCATTGACGGAGCACATCATCTCGCATTGACGAAGCCCCACCCACACAGCCATGCGCCTAGAGTCATTTCCAACTCGCAGTAACCTGACCGACGGAGCACAAGAATTCATCGACGAAAGCCTCACGATTCCCACACAAAGCCATGCAGCCTAGGAGTCATTTCCCCAACTCAGTAAATCAGCCGATGCACTCAAAGAGCCTTAACATCTCAACTCAGTGCCCAATTCAGACTACGTGCATAAGAAGTCGATTCAAATTAAGAAGAACGTTAAAAGAGCACACAAGTAGAGGCGGCATGTAAATGAGGTGCAAAATGAGTATTCATCAAGACAAGGCTACATATATTTGGGCCCAGCCCAACAACGCAAAAAAAAAAAAAGTATAAAGCCGAAGACGGCAGCGAAGACTTGCGCAGAGATTAGGCAGATCGTAAGGAGAAGCAAGACGGTGAAGAAGGAGCGGGCCCCACGGTGCCCGACTCTCCAGATAATCGCCAGAGAAGGACCCTCATCCTCCTCGGGCCACTAGGAAGGTCAAAGTTAAAGTCCAGCCGGAATAGGCAAGAATGTTCTTCCTCGAAAGGTGAGCCACCCAAACCCATTGACAGAGCCTCGCCTTCTCGCCTTCCATCAACTTGCCTCGCTGAGCCACTAAAGTTATTTGCTAATGAAGATCCCCACGTAACCCGCGACACTCCTCATTCAGGCGTTCCACCGAGCTGACTGCCTCGTTAACCTCGCGACGAGCCTCGCCTTCCAACAAATGGCCGCCTTACTCGAAGATCGCCTTGATCGCATGCCCTTCCCTGACCGCCCGCCGACGTGAGGCTTCCTCGTCCCAACCATCCGGTTCATAATCGGGCGAACTGCAGCCCATCCCTAGCCTCCATCAAGTCGTTCTGCACAGCCCTCAAGTCATCCCGAACCTCCCGAAGCTCGCCTCTGGCCGCTCAGCCATTCCGGCCTCGTCTTCCTTGCCCCCGCCCCACGGTACCGGCGGTATGGCTCTACATCGTGACTCCTGAGCTTCACTACTCATTACACGCCAGACCCGCCCTCGCTACCACCCGCTCAGATGTGAGGGAAGCCACCCTTGCCTTATAAGCCCGGGCCGCTTTAGCATGACCTTCGTTTATTTTGGCCTTTCTGGCCAAACCCTTCAAATGAGTAGCCACCTGCACATCCAACATAGAATCAACATCCAACGCAAGCTCGAAACTCATCTCAAAATGGAGTCAAATATGACAAGGTACGGGAACTTACGGAGGCGACCCCCTGGAGAGATAGGGCCAAAGCCTCATCAACGAAAGCAGTTAGAACCGACCTCTTAAGATCGAATCCTTAAGAATGTGACGATCAAGGCCGCCGCGAGCTCAAGATTTGAAGTAAAGAATCCCCGCCTCCGCCAACTCAAATCCCTTTGGATCTTTCTCTCGCCTTCCTCCCTTCGAGAAGGCGACTCTAACCTTCTTCGCTGGCGTTCCAGACTGCAATGGGCGTGATCGCCTAACGGCCCCACCCGAGGGACCCGCTCCCGCAAAGCACCTGCACGGGGACCGGCGAGCTCAAAACTATAGGAGCCATAACCCGCCCCGATTTATGGATACAGAGGACTCGGAGAAGATGACGATGCCCCCAACTTCGAACTTGACCAAAGCCGTCTATCTTTCAACAGAGTGCGAGGTATTTAGTTTCCACTGGCTTCGAGACACCATCTCCAATCGGGGCTCAGCTTCCCTAGTGGGTTTAGCAGCAGAGGGCCCAACAGGAGGAACTTTTATGGTGGAAGGAGGTGAAGGCCTCAGAGCAGCAGATCGAGTGGACTTCGAACTCGATGGGCCGGGAACATCCGACTTGATCAGCTCCGCGTAAGGACGAGAAGGACACTCAGCTAACGCCAACGCTTATGGCGTTATCTTCAACGCCGATCAATTCGAAGCACCCGAGAAGCTACGTAGACAGCATGCAATCAAAGATGCCGACTCACACACAAGTTATAACTAAATGTAACTAATTACGAAGATTCTCGGGGTAGTTCAAGCCACCGAACGCCCGCAGTGTCGCCCTTGTCGAGAGGATCATATCCCACCATGGCCGCTAACAAAGAAGTAGCGTCCCTTCCACAAATGCCCTATGGAGGAGTGGAAGATCGGAAATCACCAGAGGAGCGAACGCCTAGAAAATAAAGAAAGCTTGGATGTCTCCTTCGGGCTAAAAAGGTAAAGAAGCAAGGCTATGCTGGGAACACCGAGCCCCCTGTCCCTAAAGAAAACCAGCAGACTAACCAAAATACCCCAACCATTGGGCGCGAGTTGAGCGGGACACACATTGAAATGCTGTAAAACCCCTTTTATGAAGGGATGCAAAGGAAGCGAAGACCGTTATCGAAGGCCACTTCGAAGAAACACACCATCCTAGGCACAGAGACCACATAGAGGGTCAAAACGTTAGGGGACCACACCCGAACGCCAAAGGGAGGTTGATAACGTCTGGAAAAGATGGCCCCATATAAAGGACCGACCTTGCTAGGTCCCACAGCTGTGCTTACGCCGAACGGCGATCTCGCATATTCACCCCCTGTGGTATTTAATCAGCGTTCACTTTCCCTGCCCTTTGTCCAAGGGAAGAGGAGGCACCTCGGGCACTGGTCCAACTCCGACCAAACGGTCGAAGACACCGCCGGGCTCGCTCAACCGCAATAGCCGAAGAATCACCATCGATACGAGCGAAGAAGAAACGACCCGACCTATGATGAAAGCGGATAATGAAAACAAAAAATTCACCCCCAAACAACTCGTCTTATAGCCTAAAAGAAATCAAGAAAAACAAAGACGCAGCTGGACCCGTAAATACGATTAAAAGGATTTATCCCAAGAAGACAACACAGGCAGATTCCTTCGCACAAAATATTCAGATGGTAAGCACTAAGAGCAGGCGAAAAGTCCGAACCTCGCTTAAAGGCAAAGAAAACCCCGTAGCAAAGGGCACACAAGATGCAGGATGTCCGAAAGAAACAAAAGGAACCTAAAGGAATAGAAGAAATGAGAGCTAAAAACCAAGAGTCATCATTATCACAAGACAAATGACTGGCACCAAGCCCTAATAACTAATCCAGCCCCGAGCGCATTAACGTGAAAGCCAAAATCGGCGAGACACGCTATGCCCCCTTGCCCACACGTCAAGGCACAAGGGCCGAGGGGCAACCGATAGGTTCAAAATAAGGCTCACAGCCCACCGCTGCCTGAAGAGCAGGTCACCCCAATCTAAAAACATGAGGCCCGTCCGCTGAACCCCAAGGGAGAGACATGCCCATTGGAGCATTTAGGCCTTTCTGCGCCACATTTAAGCCTTTGGTGCTAGCCCAGAATAAGGGCCCAACCCGATTAGCCCAAAGACCAATTATGGGAAGTCTCCCACAAATACAGAAAATAGAATAGTCCCTAATAATATATTATTCCGCAAGTCCAGCCAAATCTCACCAATAAGGGAAAAAGATAATAATAGATCGAAGATCAACCTGATCCCCAATAAGGAAGGAAGATCATCACAATAAACTGTGCCTATATCCATTACCAAACCATATCGATAATAATGTAAGAAATACCCATCCAATGGGAACAAATCCTAATCATCATCCAACTGGTTGAACATCTACTATAAATACAAGGTCACCCCATCGGTGAAAGGTACGCATACTCATACGCAAAGCACACACACATTGCGCCCAAGCAAATTCTTTCTCGTAAAGAAACCCACTTATATCGAGCGGCCACCCCGGCGGCCCTCGCCGACCCCCTTCATTCTTGTTTCGCAAAGGAGCGATACTTTCAAACCCGTCAGAAACGCACATTGCAGCGATCCTACTGTACTCGAGCCGATCCAAAAGATCCCATTGCCCACCCCACCGGGTGATATCTTGATCCCGCCTAATCAAGCCCACACGCTCCACCCCGCCCGGCTGAAAAATGACCATCAATTGATAATGTGTCTCATAGTTCCTATGATTCCTGTGTCTCTCAAAGTTCCAGATGATTCCCACTTCTTCCACCAGATGGTACGATTAGTTCAAAGCATATCAAACGGGAGTAGCAGGGTTTTAACTACTCTTGACATGAGGCTACCTCCAAATCTCAAAATGAAGAGTGATCCTCACCTTCTACGGTTACGTACAGATGAGGAGAGCTGGGCATTGTTTACCTATGCTTAAAGATGGGTATACTTCTTAACTCAAAGCTACAAGAAGATATCGTAAAAGATGGGGCTACCATCGCTGATTGTAAAATCGCGTAAGAACTCACACAAGGATGCAACCATTGAGGATCGGTCCACTGTACTTCCAACAGCTCAATCATCACCGACAACAACTCATTCAACACCCTTCTGGGCATCCATAAGGATTAACTTTGCCATGGGAGATGTCTACTTTATTTTGCTTTATTTCCTCAAGATTTTGATATCTCGGTGAGAAGTGTTGAGTGCCGGTGTTTAAGGACTGCTTACTTGGTCTATTTTCTGTTTTTTAGCTGATTCAAATCACTCGTATTTTTAGGAATCAGCCTGCTTGTTATTTATGTTTTTTATTCCCTTATTTTCAGTAATTTGTTTCCTATTTTTGTATTTAAAAAATGTTGTAAGTCTCATTGAAGATTAGAATGAGTATTCCCGTATTCATTTGCCATTCTTTTTTCTCTTAGAAAATTTTGATTTACAACAATGGTATCGAGTCAGAATTTTAAGGGACCTAGCAGTACAGATCACCCTCAAAGAAGCCATGGATGCTAAATCAAGTTTTTCCGTAATTGCCTTCTGTTGATAAATGATAATTATAAAATTCGGGGTTGTGATGAGACGATTCAAGCTTTGACCATGGGAGGCTGTGGAAGAGGATTAAGAATTACTCCTCTTCCAAACAATCCGACTATGGCTCGATACATCACAAGGAAAAAAGAACAAGGAAGTCCAAGGCAAAGCCCGTTGTTTTGTCGCACACACTCACTCGCATCATGTCATTAAAATCAGCAAAGGCGATCTGATTATCTCAAGACAAAATACGAGGGAGATGAAAGAGTAAGAAGAATGCAAGTTCTAAATCTGATTCGAAGATGAAGGAGACTAAATCCATCAAAGAGTATTCTAATAGGTTGTTGAACATTGCAAACCGAGTTAGATTACTTGAGTCTTCCTTGCAAGACTCAAGGATAGTTGAAAAAATCCTTGTAACGGTGCCTGAAAGATTTGAGGCCTCCATTACAACCTTAGAAAACACTAAGGATTTGTCTGAGGTGACACTCAGAGAGTTTTTAAAATGCCTTACTGTGCACACAGAGCAAAGAAGATCAAGGAGAAGAAAAGATAATTAGGCGGAGCATTGGCAGCCAAGCATGAAGATAATTATGAAGTAAGTCGACCAAGTGCAGCTAAAGGAAAGAATAAAAATTAGAAGAAATCCTATCCACCTTGCCAACATTGTGGAAAGAAGGGTCATCCTCCATTTAGATGTTAGAGAAGACATGATGCTAAGTGTTCCAAGTGTAACCAACTTGGACATGAAGCAGTAATTTGCAAAATAAGGGAGCAAATGTAAAGAGGAAGAGGTAAAAAAGTAGTAATTTCAAGAAGAATATTACTGTTTGTTGCCACTTGCTTCACTAAAGATGAATCCAACAAGCCGTTGGCTCATTGATAGTGGTCGCCTTCCAACCACATGACACAACAAAAGCCCCGTTTAAAGAATGGTGTGAAATCACTTCATCAAAAGTTCGAAAGGGGTGATGGTAAGCATATTGTTGTCAAGGGAAAAGGTACAATTGCTATCCCAACTTGTCATGGCATTTCAAGTTAATCAATGACGGTTATATAAAAATTTGTTATGGATCGGGGAACTATTTGAGGTAATACAATTGGTTTTATAAAGGGATATAAAGTACTATTTAACAATAGTTATTGTCTAATTAAAATGCAATTGGTAAAGATTGTAGTCTGTAATTGAGATGAAAGAGAAAGCTCATTCTAAATCCATTGGAGAGAGCAAATTAGACTCTCAATGCCTCATGTTGAAATGAAAGTTGTTGCAAGATCTGCCATCAATGGTAAGTGAGTATACCTCTAAACCTTCTAATCAATTTTTGTGGGAGTGAATCCGAACTCACACGAATTGATCGCTTCCATCTACTCCACATCAGAGCAATGATATTTCTGTAGAACATTAAGATGACAATGTTGCTGGAAAAATTATGAATGAAGGGTATGTTTGGATGAGGCATCCCAGGTAGATAAAAAGATTTCTATTGCTGCAACACAAAAGCAAAAGTTTCCTACAATTATTCCCATGCTGAATGCAGAATCTGTTCACACTGCAAACAAGTCTCTAGTGAAAAGACTATGTCAAGCCTTGAATTTGATGAAACAATAATCAGCCTTTAAAGACATATCCTGGGCATTATCGCCAAGGTTCAATTGACACTACAAAGATAGTTCGCTTATGTTCAAGCAGCCTTGGTTTGTTAAGCATCTTAAAAAAAAAGCCCCCTCCCCCCCCCCCCCCCCCCCCCCCTTTTTTCAAATTGTCCGCACTCATCCCGATGCTCGAAGACAAAGAACTTTAGTGACCTATAATGCTAGTGTACAGAGCAATAGAGATTTTGATAAATGCTTTCAAATCGTGGCAAGACTTGGTGTTTCAAAATTCTAAATAAGGAGAAGTGTTGAGTGCCAAAGGTTAAGGATTCGCTTTACTGGGTTCATTTTCTGCTTTTTAGCTTCTATTCAACCACTCAATTCTTTTAGGAATTGTCTCAGCTTGTTATTTCGCTTTTTTATTCCCTTATTTTCAGTAATTTGTTTCCTATTTTCGCATTTAAAAAATGTTGTAAGTCTCATTGAAGATTAGAATGAGTATTCCCGTATTCATTTGCCATTCTTTTTTCTCAAAAAATTTTGATTTACAACAAGAAGATTGATAACATTATGGGTTGCAGAGAACATTGTCCAACCAGAAGGCGAAAAAGAAGCTGTAGAAATATTGCAGAGAGGTGTTTGAATTTGTTGATAGCCAAAGGAATGGTTCAAGTGACAAAGAAGAAGCTTAATGGGAATGTTAAAACAGTCCGCCTGTTGGATGCCTTAAGACAGTATTGGTTATCCAAAGCTCAACAAGCCATATTTCTTAGAGTTCATGCTAACACAAGATCTGAGTTGTCCCTGGGCACCGACAAGATCTGTCGGTTTGTTGATCGCCTTGACAGGGATGATATAAGCTTTGATCGTATTCATGGTGATTACAACACAAATTCTACCTCTTCGACACCCTACTATGAAGATGTACTTTCTTTCCTATCCTTTGATACTCGGAAAGAGAGTAGACCAGGAGATGAAGTGGGGAACTTTCTTCATCGATGCATATCTAGTGGTTGCTTTCTAGTACTGCTAGAGCTTGATCTTGAAAATGTATTTAGACCTAAGTTACCTGAGGCAGTTGGTAAACTAAATCGACTAAGGTACCTTGGCTTGAGATCTACTTTCCTTGAGACAATTCCATCATCCATAAGCATACTAGCATCAACACCCTTTCTAATTCAATCTGGAAGCTACAAAAATTGCGGCACTTGTATTTGAGTGATAGCTACCGAAGTAAGCTTATGCTTCAACATGTTACCAATTCTCTTACAACCCTCCAGACATTGTGTGGTTTATTTATAGATGAGGAGACACTGATAAGAGATTGCCTAGATAGGATACTTGATATCAAGAAATTAGGATTAACAATATCATCTATAGAAGAGCAGCCAGTGTCATTAAGATTGCAGGAAATGGCTGATTGGGTCCTAAAACTAAGTCAATTTCGTTCTTTAAGGCTCAAATCTATTGATAAAAGTAACCAGCCATGGGATCTAGAATTGAAGCCTTTGGTAGGCCTTGTGAATCTTTCTTGCATTTACTTGCTGGGGCGGTTAAGGAGACCATCTGTTATTTCCGAATTCCCAAACAGCCTCATTGACCTCACCTTATCAGGGTCTGGACTTGCAGAAGATCCAATGCAGACATTGGATAAGCTTCCCAACCTTGGAAGTCTTAAATTGTTTGCCAAATCTTATTTAGGGAAGAACATGATTTTCTCTTTCAGTGGCTTCCCTCAGCTTCGAGTTCTTAAACTATGGAAGTTGGAGCAACTGGAGGAATGGAATGTAGAGAAAGAAGCACTACAAGCTCTGAGAGATTTGGAGATCAGGCTCTGCAACAGTCTAAAAATGCTTCCTGTAGAATTTCTAAACAGAACTCTCTTGAAAATTGAAGTCATACCTGCACAGTAAGTTTACTCTTGAAAATTGGTTTATGACATGCGTAAGATGATATGATTTTGATTGCATAGTAAACCAGCAATCTGATACAACTTTGTGTGTTTCCTTTTTCTTGATTAGGCCGTGACAAGCTATGCGGGAACGTTGTAGTGCTAATTCTTCTTGTTGAGCTTTGCTTTTCATTTCCATGTTTTGCCATTAGAAAAAATATTTGTTAGTAGATTTTATAACTTGTATGTATGAACTTCAGAATTAGGTCATCATGAAAACCATGGAACCAACTCAATGGAGTTCTGGGTTTGAAAGTCATAGAATTTTGCTTTGTGATTGTATTTGGATTAAAAATTGAGTAATTTCTTGTTTCGGTTGATGTTTGTGGGGGGATTAATTCTTCAGCTTTGTTAGAAGTCATGATCCTAATATATTAGAGTTTTGAGTATTTTGGAAGTGTATTAGGTTCAAAGTCTTGAATTATGCAATATAAAAAATTAATGCATCTTGTTGCTTAAATGCTCTGTCCATGTAGTCCAGATATAATCTCAAACCTTACACCATGTTTTTTCTTTAAATTCAAATGAGAAGGACCACTACAGATATGACCTTGTCAAGAAGAGTCAAAACCATTGAAATGGGAGGATTCATACTGAAAGTGATCATGAAAGAGTTCTTCCATTCAAACAAGTCCTCTGTCATCTAAATTCCACACACACTGTATCATTCTGAAGAGCCTTTGTCAACCTGAACTTTTCTATGACAATTGAAACACTTGTGTCGGCTATGTTATTTAATATTTACTGACTGGAGAAACCCAATTTATTTCTTCAGTTTCTGAAAATGGCTCTGAGCATCTGGTAGTAGAACAAGAGAAGGAAGAGCAGCAGGGATCTTAAGTTTAATCCACTCCAGCTTCTTGTGGAGTTGATATTGATCAATGACATTGCAAATGAACAAAATGAATCCTTCAAGAATTTATTCCTCTTCTTCTTCCTTTTCTTGCAGATTTTAACATAGGGAGATCATAGGCAGCATCTATTAATTTCTCACTGAAGCCATACAATTGCCCAGTAGAAGTTCAATTATCTGAGAAGAGAATTATAATATCAGCATAATGAGCAGCAGAACTTGACCTTGTTTGATGATTGGCAAGCAGAGCACAAGCTTATTTCCTTAAGCTTGGTATGAGTGTCAAACCAGATTGATCAATTGATCTAAAATTCAAAGCTACTTTCCAGAACTTGATCTGGAAATTATGTTCCTAAACTTAAGGAGAGCAAAATTTCATCAACAAAAGATATGTTGTATCAGCTGGGTGCACCCAGATAATATGTCTGATTACCTTAATGATTTTTATGCAAAGATGCCTATATACTAGCCATACCTATTATATCAGATATTTCTATAATGAAGAACAATGGAGGACTACTCAAATCTTTATGGGGTCAGCCAGACAGGACAATCTCAATGAATCTTACAATGGATACAAATTTTTGTTGGCTTGGCCTGTTACATAGCCTGCATGGTCCTTTCCCCCACCCTTTGTCCTTTCTGGACTGGTAACATAGGCTCATAAGACAGCTATAGACAAGTAGAACAGAGCATTATGAGTGGTAGATATAGCCATCATTACCACAGCGTATCAGTCCCACATTGGGAAATGATGGAAGTTAAAAAATCTATATAAGTGGATCTCACAAAAGCTGTTATAGCCGACCTGGGGCAGGGAACGTGATTGGGTTTTTTAATTTTGGGAAAAATATGACTGTAACGCTTCTGAACCATCCGATTTTACCACCCTTCATGCGTGTCAGTTGTCAAAAATGATCCGACCCAGAAATGGGGCTGATCAAGGATCGTTGAACTGGCCGGTCGGTGGTTTTGTATCCAAACATTTGACTTATTACTATTATTTTTGTTTTTGACAACATCTGACTTATCTAATATGTGAAAAAAGTAGTATGTTTGCGAAAGACTTTGTTGGAGCAGGACTGAAAAAATAAATAAAAAATGTTACCAAAATTTCTTGGGTTGAGTTGCGGGCTAAGTCGCTTTCTTTGAGATATTTCGTGGCTATGCCCAAGGTTGTGCAAGAAGTTCAACAACCCCATCGTCCCCAAGATAAAACAACCCAAAATCTCCTCTATTGCAAGCTTCTTTTGTATAGAAAAAGGTTAGTATACCCACACCCTTCGTATATTGCTTGGAAGCAATATAAAAATTTTGGAAAAATTTTTTCTAGGGTGATCCGAAAGTGGTATCAAGTTTCTCTGTCTCCGTATCTTAATATGAGAATAACTGCCTTTGTTTTATAGGCTAAAACGAACAACGGATGGATTTTCTAACAGATAAAAAACCATGGGTTTAATGGGGAAGTCGAAACGTGGAGAGACTATTTCATAAAATACAATAAGTCTCCTATTTACTTGGTAAAAATAATAATAAAAAAAGGGTATCTTGATGATCAAGACTTTAAAAAAATTAATTTAAAAAAAAAAGGATAACGCCATGTAAACTATATTTTAAAATTCAAATATTCCAACAATCCCCCACTTGAATTTTTAAAACAGTTTTAGTCTTTAAGCAATGTAATATAAGATCGTGCATAAGTAAAATTGTTTTTCAACTTGAACCATTACATAGCAAAAATGATTCAGATTATACTAGAGTAACTCGGAGTTTTGAACCATCTCTGACAACATCCCACACACAATCCTAATAGAGTGTGGTTCAAAAGCCCGTGCTTTACGGCCATGCACGTACATTCCACACACAACTCACGTCAATCTTATTTGAATATCAAAACGTAGAAATGAAAAGCAAAAGACCAACAAAAAGAAGTAGATCAACCAAACAAATTCAAGCAGGTAGTCATATCCATTGCTTCCTTCCCTCATATCTTAATTAGTCATCCGCCTAATCAAATCATAAAAAGCTTAATGGTCATGTGTCAGATTGATGGTTATACCAAGCAAAATTAAATATATTAAATTTTGAAAAGATTGTGTAGTGAACTTACAGAGAAGGTTTGACCTTGAAAGAGGTTATGCACTGAGCTTACTGATCAGGTTCCACAATATCAATCTTCAATAGAGGACTCCTGTCTGACAATTCTTCAGGAACCGCTACGGGCCTTTCAGAGTACCTGATATCCAAATCTCAAAGGGCTTGTAGTGCTCCTTTCTCGACCTTCCATTCCTCCAGTTGATACAGATTCCATAGTTTAAGAACTCGGAGCTGAGGGAAGCCTCCCTTTGAGCAATGCATGCTCTTCCCCAAATAAGATTTGGCATACAATTTAGACTTCCTAAGGTTGGGAAGCTTATCAGTGATTGCATTGGATCTTCTGAGTTTCGACCCGGACAAGGTAAGGTCGATGAGGGCTCAGCAGAGACTGAGACGTGATGGATTCACTCTTGTCAAACAAATAAATGCAGATTTCAAATGACCTGTTAGAGGCTTTAATTCCAAATCCCAAGCCTCCCATAATCCTCGCTGATCGATTTCACCCCTTAGAGATCGAAGATGCTGAATTTTGAACCCACTCAGTTACTTCTAATTGAGACGAGCCAAACCAATTTCCTAAGATTCAGATAACCTGTTTAGGCCGTCTCTTACTGGAAATCCTCATCTACAAAGAGCCCACACGATATCTGAAGGATTGTGAGACAACCAATACTTGTCGGGGTTTAGTTACTTCGATAACCACACTAAGGTATAAGTGTCGCAGCTGTTGCAACTCCCATATTGAATCAAGAAGAGTGCTGACGTTGGTATGCTTTATATCTAGCGTTTGAAGATTCTGCAACTTGCTTATGGATGAGGGCAACTTCTCAAGAAATGTAGATCTCATGCCAAGGTACCTCAATCGAGTTAGTTTGCCTAATGCCTCAGGCAGCTTAGGTCTGAATACATTTTCGAGATCAAGCACCTGCAGTAATAAGAAGCAATTGCTAGAAATGCATCGCCCTAAAAAATTTCCAATATATTGCACCGGCTCAAGTGTTTCTTGATTATCAAATGACTGAAAAGAGAGGACATCTCGGTAATGCCGAGTCAAAGAAGTTGAACTTGTGTTATGGCCACCATGAATATGATCAAAGGTTATATCATCCTTATCAAGATGATCAACAAGACGACGGATCATGTCATTGCCTGGGAACAACTCTGACCTTGTGTATATATGATTTCCAAGAGCTGTGGCTTCTTGAGCTTTTGATAACCAGTATTGTCTTAGGGCATGAGGCAGGCGAACGGTTTTAACATTCCCATTAAGCTTCTTATTTGCCACTTGAACCATTCCTTGGGCGATCAACAGATTCAAACACCTCTCTGCTACATCTTCTAGAGCTTCATTCTTGTCCTCTATTTCCACCATATCCTCTGCAACCCAAAATGTTATTAATCTTCTCATTGGGATATCAAAATCAGGAGGAAATATAATTAGAGAAAAAAGGCATCTCCTCATGTATAATGACAAGTCATATAGATCCTGTAAGTGCCGGTAGACTTTTTCCTGGTCATGATAAGGCTGTTCAATTGCATTGGACCACTCTTCAATGGTTGCATCCTTGTGTGAGAGTTCTTCTGCAAATTTATCGATCAGCAGCGGCAAACCCCCGCATCTTCTTACAATTTTCTTTTTCAGCGCGTGTAGTTCTGAGGATATGCTTACCCTGAGAGCATGGGTAAACATTGCCCAACTCTCCTCATCTGTTCGTAGTCGCAATGGGTGAGGATCAGTACTACTCATGGATGTAAGATTTGGAGGAATACTCATTTTGCGAGTGATCCAAATCATTCTGCTCCCATTTGATGTATCTGCAATCACTTTCAACAAGCTGTTCCAATAATGGAAATCAGAAGGATCATCCATCACTATAAGACATCTGTTATCAATGAAGAAAGCTTCCAGTTTCTGCATCATTTCTTCGTGTTCATTGGAACACACAGCATATCTCGTGACACTCATCTTGCAATTCATCAATTTTTTTATTATGTCTAAGAGAATCTGACGTGAATCACCTATAGTTGAAGAAGCAGTGGTAGATGGCCAAGCACGAGATGGGAAGTGATGCGCAACAACTTTATTGTTGAAGATCAACTTTGCAAGGGTTGTCTTCCCGATGCCTTGCATACTGCCCATAGTGGAATCACTCAGGCTTTGATCAGCTGCGAGTAATCGTGTCGTCATTGCATGCACATCATCAGCAAAGCTGGCGAAATCTGGTTCTCCTGTTACAGGCTAATCATCCTTAAAGCTGGTGAAACCAGATTCTTCGAGTTCAGACTCTGACGATGTTTGAGAGTCTTCAACACCAAATTCTTCGGGTTCAGACTCAGACCTCGTTTGAGAGTCTTCCCTGGGCCTGGTGATTGACGATTGGATCTGGCATATAATTGATTAATCCCGACCAGCACGAAGTTTAATTTAAAAGATATTCATCCAAGCAAATAGAGTTTTTACGCAGAAGATTTCAAAAGAGATATATTCTTATAAAGCAGAGGCACTATATAGATAAATTCGTCCACAAAAATTAGGTCGCCAAAGGAAAAACAAATTGTTTACATGTCATATACAAGATTGGTCAATATCATAATTTTAGGATTAATTACACAAATTGTTTCTATATCTATATACAAGATTGGTCAACTATCATAATTTAAGTTAATTACGAATCGTCAATATTGCGTCTGGCTCTTGAGACCTTTCCCCTCAGGATTGGTGCATAGATGTCTATCGTATAACTTGTCAATTATACCATAGAAACACCTTCCACGAAGCGCCTTTATGAGCACTCTCTTCTTTAGCTCTTAGTTGAATAAATGAGGGTGTATAATCTTTTAAGCCGGTTTCTCGCCGATGAAATGACGTCCAACTTCAGCATGTTGAATGCGATCATGTTGAACGAGTTTTGTGTTGAATGGCTGCCTTATTATCGCAATAGAGATTCATAGGTGTAGCGTATTGTCCAAAGTCTCGGTATATTCCTTATCCATAACAGATTCGCATACACCATAGGCCATACCTTGAAATTTAGCCCGGCGCCAGTCTTGCTACTACCTTACACTTCTTGCTTTTCCAAGTGACAAGATTACCTTCCACAAAGAAGTAAAGTAACGTCACGATTCCCGGGTTGTTTGATACTCTTGTCGAAAATCATGTATCCTTCAATATTCGAGTACAAATTTTGAAACTCATAAACCTTTTCTGGAGCACTCTTTAAGTATCTTAAGATCCGATAGACTGCTTCCATATGTTCTTCACTCGATTGCATGCTGACCGCTCTAGCGCTCACCGCTATATGATATATCGACGCTGTGTGTGATAAGTAGATTAATCTTCCAACTTGTGCCGTTGATAACGACCATATGCAGTGGGGCAGTGCAGGAAATTCAGAACATGATTCATTTCCATGGCGTCTCTGCGGTTTTGCAATCAAGCATTTCGGTTCGGTTAGAAGATCTAACACATATTTTATTTGTGAAAGCAAGACTCCATGTTTAAGTCTTGCTACCTCATTCACGCATCTTTAGGATTGCCCAGATCCTTCATTTCAAATTTTATTCATCTCACGTAAAGCTTTCACATTCGCATGGGTCATCTCACATGTGAGAGACCATATCATAACACCCAATTTAAAGCTGTTACTTTTCCTTCTTTGTGTTTGCCAACCAGTGTGATCTGAGTTACTTTGCTTATGCTTGAACTCTTCATTGTAGTCGAGAATCTCCCGACCATGCTCTAGGTGTTGTTTACGACCCATCTGATGACTTTTAATTCTGAGGACTTCACCTTTACACTTGAAAGTGCATTTTTTAACTCCAGTGGTAGCTCCATATAGACATCTTCTTCCAAATCTCCATTGAGGAAAGCCTTTAACATCAAGTGTTGCGAGGCGATCTCGATTCTTCTTTATAGATATAAATCAAAATTGTATTGATCTTCATACAGTTGCAAAAGTATCTGATAGTCTATCCCATACCTTTGCGCATATCCCATACATAACTAGTCGGGCTTTATATCTATCAATACTTCCATTTGGTTTGAGTTTCTGCATGACACCCATACGCATCGGTGTAGCTTCATTCCCAAGCGGTGGAACAAGTTCCCCAGCGCATTCTTTTGTAGAGCCTCCGTCTCTTACGTTCATCGCCTTTCTCCATTTTGGATCAGCTTGATGCATCTGCACATTACTAGGAATAGAAGCTGTGGACAATTGATTAGCAGTAAATGCATACGTTCAGTCGACCTATGAGATGACACATAGTTGTTAGTGGGTATTTGGTCTTGGCTTGGTCGAGTTCATCTTGTTTTTGGAACTCCCCTATTTAATCTTTGTGGATATCTAGGAGCTGTATTTTCTACAGGAACATATGTTTCATTAGACTCTCCAAACATAGGATTCATACTTACTTGAGAACATTAAGTTGATTCTTCGATTAATAGGTGCAGTGATGACTGCGGGGTATCGGTGGTGATTCTCCCGGTTTCATGGTGTGATCCACAGCCTTGTTACCTGGCTTATGCCAAATGTTCATTCACATTTCGACTCAATAAACTCATCCTCCACCACTCTGCTTGTTGAATGTTCTCACGCTCATTAAGCTCGCTCCTTTCATGCATTCTCTTGGCCAGGCTCTCCCCACAGAGAAATTTTTAGAGACTCCCCAGATAATCAAGGCTCTAATTCTCGGAAAGAGGCATCTAGAGTCACATGTAGCTTTCGGGTTTGTGGATCATAGCACCTATATCCTTTTTGAAATTCAGAGTAACCAACAAAAACACATCGTTTTGCACATGGATCGAGTTTATTTCTCAAGATTTTGGGGATGTGAACATATACGATACATCAAAACTGGGGTTGAATTCGAAGATAGGAATTGAAGAGAAGTAAGGATTGCAATTTCTGTTGAGGAGTTTGAGTCTATTACTTGAGAAGGTGTTCGGTTGATGAGGTAGGCAGCAGATTTCACAGCTTCACCCCAATAAAATCGAGGCATGTTCATGCCGAAGAGGGAGGCACGCACTACCTCCAAAAAGTTGTCTATTCTTTCTCTCTGCCAATCCATTTTTTTGTGGAGCATAGGTGCATGAGGTTTGATGATGAATTCCATGGTTTCTCAAAAAATTTCTGAGAGGGGCATCCATAAACTCAATACCATTGTCGGATTGCGAACACGAATCTGCTTTTGATCTTGGAGTGTGAGTCGTTTTGTGAATTCTGGAATGCTAGACACACATCACTTTTAATAGGTAAAGGGACACCCGAGTCATTCTAGTGCATTCATCAATAAATATCCTGCAATGCCCGAGCTCGGATATAGAGTGAACCTTTGCGGGACCCCCGAACATCGGAGTGAATAACTTCAAGGTTACGAACTTTTATTCGGACTTGGTGAATAAGAAATACGATGGTTTCTTAGCCAGTTCGAGTGTCCTGATAAAAATTCCTATCATTCAATCCTGAAAAGTTGTAGTTTGCAATTTCTTAAGATAACCAAAATGTTCTAACCTACGGTGCCATAACCATATAGTTGTTCGAGCCTTGTCTTTACTGCTAGTTTGATTTGCCTGACTGATTTTCGATCCCCCATTCTCTGGCAACTCTAAGTAGTAAAGTTTGCCCCATCTAACACCATAACCAAGAATCTTCCGGGTTAGAATGTCTTGAAAGACACAAAATGAGGGCAAAAAGTTACAATACAAGCGAGAGTTGAAGTAATTTGGATAACAGACAAAAGGTTGTATTCAAGAGATGGAACAACGAGGACGATGCTCCCAATGTAGAGTATTAAACGAGATATGGTCTTCCCGATTAATGGGAGGTGCTACCATTAGCCGGTGGAAATAACTGATTGAGAAGAAGGAGAAACTTGATTTTGGCCGGCGGAGTCCCGATCATGTGATCGGATGCTGTATCAATAATCAAGTTTTATTCTTAGAAGTGCGAGAAAATACGGATGTTTTACCAATAATACACGGATGGGCAACATTTGATGGCGGCCGGTTGATTTTCTTCTGACGATGTCATCATAGCTTTCCCAGCAATCTTTTTACGAGGCTTCTTTGAGAAGTCCCACCACTCTGAACTCACAGCAGCTTTACGAGGGTGATGGGTTTCGAGGAAAAAATACGTATACGATGGTTTCTTGCAGACTTCTTTGGGATCAAGTACGCTCACGATCTCACATGTCAGACAATAGAGTTTACTGCGTAAATATTTCAAAAGATATGTATTCTTCTCTAAAAGCAGAGGCAATATATAGATCTGATTACGTCACCAAAATTAGGTCTTAAAAAAGGAAGCACAAATTGTTTATCATATACAAGATTGGTCAATATCGCTAATTTAAGGATTAATTACCGAATCAATCTAATATTAGCATTCTGGCTCATGCGAACGATTACCATCGACTTAGATTTAATTGCGTTCTTGTTGATGAAGTATAATCACAACCATAGCAGAAACAGAAACATCCGGACGAAAACCTCACATCCAGACCATTAATGCTTTATCATCCAAATCTATTGATTCTAAGCCTCTTAAAAAACTTCCCAGCGACTCCAATTCATCTAGTACCCGTCTTGTCTTCTTCTTAGTATCGGGATGAAGTGCCTTCATATCTAGCAGAGCTGATAGCTTCTCTTTTAATGGGGAAACGACTGTTAATTTCCAGCTGGTTCTGACTAGGTAATGAGAACATGGGTGACCACTCCATTTCTTCCAAGTATTTAGGAATTTCTGAAGAATATGGTATAAGAACTTTGGCAGGACGAAGATGAGGGATCTTAGACTTGATCATTTCAAGCTTCTTGTGAATTCTGATTGATAAAAAGCATCTCTCCCAATTTCCTACCCTTCTTTGCTTTGCAGCTGATCTGAGTAAAAGGTCATCAATGACATCTTGTAGCCTTCAAAATCATGGAAACGTCCATCAGATTCTCTGTGAAGTCTTAACCATAGATAACCCCAAGACGCATCAATTTGTTTTGGATCCAATGGACATCTTCTTCAACTCCAACTAAAACTCCTGGTTCTTGAATCAGCACCACATTCAGTTTCTCCATAACTCTTGATACTGCCAACTCAGCCACACCTCGACCGTTGGCAAGCTTCCTAAAGATCTCATCAGCTTCTTCTCTTCTCCCTTCCCTCAACATCGTTGTCGCCTCCTTCCGCATCCCCCGGGTCGAGTTTATTCCCTGAAACATATTCCCCATCGCCACCTCCATGTTGGAGTTTCCGTGCAACATATTCTCCTGTAAGGAAAAGAACAAATGGTTTGACACAAATTTTGATTCAAAAGGATATTCATAATTCTGAACAAATGAAGATTTTGCTTTTGAATTCAAGCAATCGGGAACTTGCATCTATTAAACCATATAGACTGGATGAGTGGGTGTAAGAACTGCAATTGCCAGACAGATGAAGGAAAAAGAAAATGAAAAAAGAAGAGAACAAAGGAAATTAAAAAGAGAGTTCTGAAATGTTGGCTTGTTAATATAAAGTGAAGTGAATTGCTGGGATTTGTTATATTCAGCATCTCTTATCCTACGAATATTAATTATGATTTACTTATGCCTAGACTTGAAAAAGGCCTATGAACTCTTAACCCTGTCATGAGTTTCCAAAATAGATAAAAGAAAAGTTCACAAAAACTATATTTAGCAACCGGTCTTTGGAAAAAGTTTCGGAGAGCATATTTATGTTTCAGTTAAAGACAAATAATATTAGTGTCCTACGTGTGATAACAATTCAGTTGATATCGAGGTGGTAGAAAAACTACCACACAACAATTACATGCATGGAATATCAACTTGGAAGAGATTGAAAGTTTATTAGACTACCACTCTCTGCTTCCATTCAATAATTATATAATCTCCTATTTACTATAATTATTTGCCTTCATCCATCTACATCAACATTAAAAATACTTTCTAGACCTGGAAAAATCAAAATATTCTCAAATACTCAAAATAGAAATTAAATAAAACAAATAAAATATTCTGCCACATGATTTTAGAAACTATATATTAGTCAATAATTTCTAAATCAGGTTTAACTTTGGCATTACTAGTAACATGATGGTCTTTGATAATGTTATTTTTTCCCAAGAAATATTGAAAAACTCCTTTATAACATTTCTTACTTCTTAGACAAGCCTTATCTACGAGGAAGAGTACTTTATTGTAAATTCATTAATGTGTATTCTCTGGTACTCCTGGGATGGTAGGTTTCTGTTTTCGTCTTTTTTTGGTTCTTCTTGTATACAACTTGTATACTCGATGGTCTGGCCTTGTTTTGTTAATACATTGTCCACTGTACTTATCAAAAAAAAAAAATTAATAGTAGACTGATGGGTGAGAGAAGACGAGAAAAATAATATAATGAGCAAAAACGTAATTACCTGGGGTGAGCGGATGAAACAGGGGAGGAGAACAACCTCGGCTTGAGATGATCAATTAAAAGAAGAGCATCGGGATGAGCTTGATTAGCTGCACCTAGCTAGGCTTATATATATATGTATATTTGATATCCTCAACTCTGATTTCCATGCCAAAACATAATGAGAAGTATTTAATTGAAGCGGCATCTTTAATAAACACATTCAATGATGCTTTTTTAGACATCTTTGAGCATTTTTTATTAATAATTAGTATAATGACATATTAGAAGCTTGCCTCCACAGGCATTTCTATAAAAAAAATTAATATTTATATTTTCTTATCAAAACAACAAATTTTCTATATGAATATTATCAGTGAATCAAAATTTGCTCATTAAAATATCATCAAATATTAACATATAATAGCCAGGTTTAAACAATTATACAATTAACAAAATTACTTTGATACAATTAACACAATCAAGACAACTAATTTCATACAATATCTAATTCCTTTTTAAAAAGAACAGGCACTTGTAGAACTAGTATTAAGATATACTTTATACTAAACATGGTTCCACCTTCTCTAACTAATGACTTTTTTAACAAATCATTTTTCTTTAACAACCTTAAGATAAAATATAAGAAGAATAGAGACCTGTAAATTATATATATAGTGGATTACTCATATGCAATAACACTTCGCCACTTCAGTTAAATCTCACTTTCTATAAATCCTATATGAGAAAACTATGGAACCAATATAAAAGGAAATATAAATAAATTTGAAAAAATAAATAGGGTACAAAATTAGTTAATCAAGAAATGGGATATTAGCCACTTTAGTTTTAGAAACTTTGAGAATCATAATTTTTGGCTAGAAGAAGAATTTGAAAATAAAATAACCAATAGATTAAAAAAATGACAAAACACATAAAAAAGTTGCCACATTAGTGAGTTATTTATTTCCAAATTGAAAGTTAGAAATTTAAACCTCCAAAGGTGGTCTTATTTATTTTCATATACAATAAAAGAGTGTGATACAATCATATTAAACTAATGAAATAAGTATGGTTTCTTTTAAGTCTGTAAAAAAAAAAGTGATATAATCATATTTAAAACTAATGAGTAATACATTATAAGTTCAATGGAGAAGTGAGGCGCAATCAGTTAGAGTGGGTGAGGGGTAGTGTGTGAGGGTGCATGGTGGTTATAGTGTGTGGGAGTGTACATGAGTGTGTGTGAAGGTTCTTATTTTTTGTTTGCATTAAAGAATTATTAAATTAGGCATAATTAATTGCACAAAATTATTACACAAGCCGGGTAAAACGGTGTGATGAAGTCGATCGTGGATTGATCGAGGATGTAGAGATGGTTGACAAGCTTGACCACAGCTACTAAGTGCTCGATCTTCGAGTCTGTAAATACGATTGTTAGGGGATAAAATTTGAAAATAATATTGGAGTTAGCGGCTAGTTTGGGCGAAAGGAGATTAAATTGGAATTTTGGGATGTAAAAAGGACATTATGGAGTTCAAGAGTAGGGTTAGGAATTGATGCCTTTATCTTGGCTGGATTTGGGAACCATCGGTGGGATACTTGTAAGGGCTGGTCGAGTGCGGGGTTGACAAGTAAAAGTGAGCACATATGAGTAGATGCTCCTGTATCCACTATCAAGTCCCAATATTTCGAAAGATTACGGTGTTAAATGCATAGCTTGAAGGAGTACCAGCAAAATGTTCAAGATGAGCAAAATGGGCTGCATCAAGGACGTCGGATGGGGTTGATGCAGGAGTCACAGCAGCATGTGTTGAAGTATTTTGGAGAGGAGTCTCAGCCATGTTAGCAGCATGTGTGCGAGCTTTATATTCCTTGTACCAGTCAG
Source organism: Tetrastigma voinierianum (assembly GCA_016808115.1). Lineage (NCBI taxonomy): Eukaryota > Viridiplantae > Streptophyta > Magnoliopsida > Vitales > Vitaceae > Tetrastigma > Tetrastigma voinierianum. The sequence goes on from JAEQBH010004739.1 coordinate 159,315, forward strand.
GATAACCATGGAGACGAAAGCAAGTGTCCCTCACATGGCCATCATTATTGCAATAGTCACAATGGCCAGTGTTTCTTTGAATCGGATTGAGAGCGTATCCTTTGCTTGAAGAATGAATTTGATTCATAGCGGAGTCCATAGGAAGATCGGTCGCGAGAATTTCCATTGCTTGACTGCTGGTTTGGTGTGATCGGAGTAAATGACGATATTTTCGAATTTTCGATGAATAGATCGGAAAATTCTACGTTGTTTTTCAATTCTAAGTACCATGAAGTAGACTTTGTTTCTTGAAGGCGGATCTAGCGGAAGTGTTGACTACGAATACCATCAAAGGAACTCATTTAATCCCATGAGGAATTGCAGGTTGATTATTAGAGAGGATGTTAGCGACCCACTGAAGATTACATGGTCGGCATGAGCAGTTAGGAACAGGCATCAAACAGTTTAATTCATCCCAAGCCTTTCTAATTTTGGTATAATATTGAGAAACACTCATTGTTCCTTGAGAGATCGAAGCTATTTCTCTTTGAATCTGGTAAATGAGGGGACCATTACACTCTCCAAATCTTTCACCAAGTTCATCCCACAATTCTTTTGCAGTGTTTGTATAAAGAAATGCATCCACAATATCTTTGGAAATAGAGTTTAGAATCCAGGAAATTACCATACTATCTGCTCTCAACCACGCTTCATATTCTTTAGAATTCATATCAGGTTGTATACATTTACCATTGACAAACCCTAGCTTCTACTTGGCAATCAAGGCAATCTTCATCGATCGACTCGGGTAAGGTAGTGATCAGGTGGAAGGCTTGATAACCAAAACCATACGGGATGATCGAGTGCAGAAACATTGAGCGAATTGAGCCATATCCTGGTACGAGAGAAAACCGACATCGTTGTCAAGATCCACATCATCTATGGAGTTTCCGTTTTCGGAAGTCATTCCGGGCGATGAAAGAATAGAAGAAGAAAAAGGAATTCCGTTCAGCGTGTTGTAACTAGTATACTCACGATGCCATGAGCGCTACTTATAAGAAAAAACATATCTTAACGATTCTTGTGTCATCATTATGTGTTATATGTCGTCCTTAACTGGATGTATATTGTGAAACTGTGCGATTATCCAAGGTAGGTGTATCAATAACCTTGTATATATAAAATGTCAATGAATGTGTTTCTATTAATCAATATAACTTCTTTCTACCACTCATAATATGTCATGGTTTGTGTTCAATGTCTGGTTTCTTTAAAAATATGTCCAGGTAAGGATCTTCCACCATAGATTATAAATTGGAAGTAAAGCCCTTACTTATGATAGCCTTTGAAAATTTTAAAATAAGATTTTAATGTTGCAGAAAGAAGTATGATGCAAAATAACTTGTTAGCATGTTAAAATTGTTGCTTAATTTAAACACTTAATACCAAATATACCTTGTTTTCATAACTAAGACTTTATCTTATTATACAATGCACCATATAAATATGCATGTAGCTATTAAAAACACATGTATATATTGTATTCATTTAAATTAAGTTGTCCTCCCTTTTCAATAATATACAAACAACATAATATTCAAAAGAGAAGCTAAAGCAACTTTATTTAGAACAAAGATAATGTAAATCAAATTCTATTTATAATACATTTATCAAAAATAAAACTCACCAAAACCAACTAGATAAATTATGACCATCTATCTTCATATATATATCAAATCTTTAAATGTCTCTATGCAAACCATACCATTAACCTGACCTGTAGCCAAAAATAAATAAACAAATGACAGTAATTATTAGTTGAAGATGAAATCCATGTAATAAAATCTTATAACTACAAACTTTAATCTTACCAAAACAACTCATTGTCTGACCAAAAAATATTAATTAATAACATTCGTATATACATCTTGAAATCTCTATAAAAATACCATGCATCAGTATTTCATTAAGCGATACCTATAAAATAAAATAAGGAAATAAAATGATATTAACTATTAATTATTGGTATATGAATTGAAACCCATGTAATGAACAAGGGTTCATTGTCCTCAAATTCAAGGCACCAGCGTGTTTCAAGTTCCTCTCTTGGGATAGTGGAGTTTGATGCTACCTATTCTCTTGTGTGATGAGCGTAACACTGACATGAATACCATTGCTTCCTATAAGGATTTCAGGTGTCACTGAGATACCATTAGTGGAGTTTTCATATATGCTTTCATGCGTTCATATTTTGAATTTGTCATATCATATACTTTATCTATTCATTCGATGTATTCATATATTCTCTCATTTATGTATTTACATCATTCATTCTTTTCTTCGCATAGCATTTTCCAGGTATTTCATATCGTATCCTTATCCATGTATGCTCTGTATGCTCTGAACTCTTTGTATTCTCTTATTAGGCGTATGAAAATAACTAGATAGTCTCGAGGCTCAGAAAGAAACAAAAGCAAAGAAAAAAAAGAAAAGTTTGAAACGAGTCCGGTTCACTACTTATTTCAGCAAGGTTGTGAATCACTTGTCCTCCACAGGCATAAATCTAGATTCTTGACTCAATGGGCTTTCCATAAGTCGAGCACCTCAACCCAGGAGTTAGGATGAAAAAGTTATGGTCGTTCGAGTTAGAGGCACAAAATTGGAAAATTTTAGCACATGGTGCGAAATTCTCACTGATTCATGGGTGCGAAATTTCGCACGGTTCATGAGTGCGAATTTTCGCGCAGTTCATAGTCTTGAATTTTTCGCACTCTTGTTCATGGGTGAAATTTTCGCCCCATGTTATAAAAAATTTCGATTTATATCTACTTTGAGACGGCGCCAAGCTTCGTCAGGCACAAAAGTTTTGAGGTGTTCTTGGACTCTATGAAGCCTGACAGTAAGAATCTGGAGCCTGCCTGTAAGCAGAGTTCTAACCTGCTGAAAGTGAGTAACCAATTGACCTTTGTTGAGCCATTTTCTTACCTGCATTTTCATTTCCACATAGCTCTGAGATCCCAGGCTTCATAACGATCTAATAAAAGAATAAAAGTCTAAATATCTTAAAATGATAACAAATACCAAAGAAGAAAAACCAATCGAAATCGAAACCAAGAAGGAAACCAAAATAGGAAACCAAAGCAAAGCAGGGGCATGTTTATTAACCTGAAACCAAAATAAAGAAATCATTGGCGAAGTAGCGGGTTGCAGCATCCGTCTAGGCCCTTAATTCCACATATTTAACAACTTTGGAACCGTGGTGAGGTTGTTGTCTTCCTTCTTTCTTGCCCCTCCTTCTTTGTCATCATTTTCTCACCCTCATTCTTATGCCTTCTTCTACAATAAGACTAGGAAGAAGAACCCATTTGATAAACTCAAGGAGCAAGTCATTCTGAAAATGTGCATAGGGAAGGAGAAACCATTTTATAAGAAACCCAACAAACAGATCATTTTGAAAAATAAGAATGTAAGAACTCAAAAAATCCTAACCTACCCACTCTTATAATTCGAAGGAGAAAAAGCGAAGTTTTTTCTCAAACCCTAACTACCCATTTCAAGAAGATATATAAAAACCCCGAACCCGATTTCTCACCTTCAGATTTAAAAGAAAATACTGCAATAGTAATAAAATCCTTCAAAGATCCCTCATGAATAAACCAATGTCCAAACAAGCCTTGGAGTGCACCATCGAAAAAACGCGAAATACCGGTAAGCGAAAACATGTATAAAGCATCAACGAAATACTTACAAAACCTTTGCTTAATCTCGGAGATCGATCATGATACATTGATTGTTCGCTCATTTGTTCATATACCAATGCCATGGTATTAACTAGTAAGCATAATCGCATGCGATTTGATCATTCATTCTTCTAACAAAAAAGCATTTTCGAATAGTCGAATATATACAAAGATATCTCATTGAGTAATTTCATCAAACATGGCGCGCTCAACCTCACTCATTGCGCATACATACGCATGAACATGTTGAGCACAATTCATATACAAGCAACAACAACAAAAGGACATTCGAAGCGCGAATCATTTCTTCAACATTCATTCTCCTTCAGAATGTCTCGAAAAATAGAAGTAAATCACAAACTCAGAATATTCCGCCCTTCCCACCCCTACTTCTTGGCATTCCACATCAGCATTGTTGTATCCGCGACCATGTTCAAATCTCGCCTCGATACACTCAAAGCCGAAAACGAGTCTCCCCCAATCTTAATCCCAGTTGAAACATAATAGTTCAAGCAAAACCATAAAAATCCAATTCATTAAATTCAAATTTGAACCTTTTAATTCAACTTCAGATTTACTTTCCCTGCCTCTCAACCCATAATCGGCACCTTCCTCCGAGATCTTAGGCCCCAGGGTTGTTCCTCCGAACACAAGATTCCGTCGTATTGCACTTTCATGGAGGTGGTTTGTTGGCTTCAAACGTCTCTACTATGCCTTTTCATGAATCTTCCTCCCACTTACACTTTCCAAGATTAACTCACAAATCTATCGTGATCTGAGTCTACGCTGCTGAGCACTTAGATCTCCGTGGCATCAATATGTGAAGAAAGATCATATGGGTTTGTTTGGCGGTTTGCGGTGTGGCCGTGGTGAGTCTGGCCGGTGATGGTGTGAATTTAGGGGTTTATTGAGCCTCTTGAGATCTGATGATGTGAGAAAAAGGAAGGAGGAGATTGGCGGTCTTTGAAAAATAGGAGGAGGGGAATCTTGCTCTAAAAAGAGGGAAATGGTGTGCGTAATTAAATACCTGATATTGACATATATTGTCATAAGTCAAGGTTCCATCATCGAATCATGGGTGAGTTTTATGTATGTCATTATTGCTTTGAAGTAAGTTATATATGTCATATTATTCATTATCCCCAATATTGACATATATTGTCATAAGTCAAGATAATATGTCAAGAAATTGTATTTTCTTGTAGTGCTTAGTAGGTTGACAGCAACTAAGAAAGTAAAATGAAGATTTTATTTTATTTATCTAACAACTACCAGAAAATAATCCTTTATCTATAAAGAAGAGTAAAATAACCTAACAAATTCAGTTTAGCCTAACTATAACAGCTTCTAGAATAATCACATATTCTACAGTAGTGTGTGAGGGTGCATGGTGGTTATAGTGTGTGGGAGTGTACATGAGTGTGTGTGAAGGTTCTTATTTTTTGTTTGCATTAAAGAATTATTAAATTAGGCATAATTAATTGCACAAAATTATTACACAAAAATCAATCACATTTACAAAAAAATTAGGCATAATTAAAAAAGAAAATTACACATAGCATTAATCACATTTAACTTGTATAAAAATCTGGAGCACAAAAATTTTGGGAGGATGAACAAGTTTTTTGTGTTTTTGAATAGAAAAATAATTTCTGTCATTTAGATATTCCTTATACAAGCAAATTGAAATGGCTAAAACCATAAAAAGGATTATGCCTTTAGATAAATAGCATAATGACTCAACTCAAAGTCTATATATTTAATGGTTGAGCCTATATATTTCTTTGTGTGTATATTAAAATAAAGTATGACTTAAGTTTTAAGCGTATTGACAATTATTGATTTGATTTGTGTCTGCGATTGGCTCTCTCAACCTTGCACAACAAATAAGCGTCCTTTTCTGACGGCGAAAATCAAATCGTCCTACTTACATGACACAACCACCCGTCGCACCAAAACGATAGCAATGGCATCTACCTTGCTTTCCACTTGTGTCGCGCGTACATAAAAGAATGACAATCATACCCACACGAAGGCAATGACTAAATCACAAAAAAACGAATAAAAACCTAAATATGTGTGAAATAACCAATTTTTTAATAAATAAAATGAAGGAAATAGTGGTTATTGAGTAAAAAAACGATGGAAAAATGTGTAGAAGGATGATTTTAAAATAAAATGGCCAAAAAAAATCGCGCTTCAACTTAAAGAAAAAGCTAGCAGAGAAAAAGGAAGATTGTAAGAAAACCTCGGGAAACATATAAATCAGATTAAACATCTTGGATTAAGAAAGGAGAAAAAAGAACTAAATACATTGAAAAAAACTAGGGATGTCTAAGCATGAAAAATATAAAATAAAGACAACTATAAAAAAAAGAATCACAGGCCTCAGGAAACTCATGAAATCTGCTCAAATGAAACCAGATCCAAATACCATTAAATACAAAAATAAAAGATAACTATATAAAAAAGAATCTAGGCCTCAAGGAAAGCTCATGAAATCTGCACAAATGAAACCTGATCAAAATACCATTACCCGAATATCCGCCTCCACAAATACCAAGGGAGAAGAAAAAAAAACAAAAAGATTTGCTTCGACATGGATGGATTCAACCAATACTTCCATAGATCCAGTAACATCAAATAAATAAGGATCCGCAAAAAAAAAAAAAAAAAAAAGGTTTGCATATGCCGAAGCTAATTAATGGTGTATGAGAGAAAAAACATGAGCCAACAAAAATGTAGAGAAAAAACAAGAGAGCATACCATCGTCTTCCATGGACTGGCTGTGACTGGACGGCCGATGAGGGGACTAATCGGGGAGAAGGAAATGAGGAAGGAATGGGAAGAAAGAAAGGGGTGAGGGAAAAGGGAAATGGGAAATGAGGGGGAAAATTAGGCGGGTGAATGAAACTTAAAAGTTTTTGGTCTAAGGATCAAAAACTTTGTAATACTTAATAAAATAAATAAAAGTACATAGTAAAGACTAAGAGACAAAAATTTTGTATTTTTCTGTACTTTTTCTTTCCCCTTTTCTTCTTTCCTTCAAAGTTTAAGAAACAATAAAGTCAAGGTGAATCAGGGCTCTCAGAGAGGCAGAGCAGAAAATATAAATGCTGGGAAGTTTTAAGTTCTTTTTCCAAGCTAAACAGATTGGCAGTTGGCGTTTCTCCGAACGATTTTCTAATGACTGTCTAGCTATCAGAATCAAACAATTTATGAATTCATTGATCTAACCATTAATCCCATTCTATTTTCAGGTATTGGCAACTTGATCTTCATGAATAAAAGAGGGTCAGTAATGGAAATTTTCCCCCAGAGGTTGACAAAACTTTGGAATGAATGGGAAATCCGGGTGTTGGTTCTGAATGTTGACTATGGGGTATTCAAATAGAGTAAAATAACTTGTTGAAGTTTCAGTTTTGAAACATGCAATGTATACTAATACAGTAACAAGTAAATGTGAAACAATTATACAAAAGTATTACATTTAACAGTTTCTGATATATACAAACTAGATACTAATCCGATTGCAAAAGCCGAGAAAATGTAGTAGAACTATCGTGAATCCAAGGCTAGTGTTTGAAACTATGTCGCCCCAGTGATTTCGCCCCCATTCTTGGTGCTTGTGGAATACCGAGCGTCTACCATTTGCCTCCCAGGATACACAGATAGAAGTAGCACTCCAATCTATTTGTCCAGCGAACCAAACTATGTTGTGTATGTTGAAATAAACGCGAGAAGCTGAATATTTTAAAACTGTTGATTGCTTTGTTAGGAGTCAATAAATGCGACCCGAGAAAAAGAATATGCCAAGGAGATATCCTTAAAAATACTTGAAGGTACAACGTGGAAAACCTCCCCCAAAGTGAGAAGAGGAAAAACCACGGGACCTTTGTCGGAGTCCACCCAAATATCCACTCCCCTATAATAATTTGGTACAAAACCTAATTCTAAACTAGGTTCAACACCTAGCTTTCCGCCCTGTCGGAAGATGCCTTAGATCCAAAAACAATGAAATCACATCTACAATATATGAATAAAATTAATAGGCAAATCTGGCCTCGAATCAAAACATATTGATGAAGATCTCACCCGTGCATACGAATGCGGTACATTACTGTATAGCCAAAAAAATTGCGGCTACTTGATTTTACGCTCGAAGAAAAAAAAGCCCGCGACCGCGCCTCCTTTTACGCTCGAAAAACGCCCGGCACCAGCACCACGGTAACCACGAAGCCTCACACCTCTTTTCTTTCTTTGAAAAAGCGCTCTGGAAAAAGCGCGAAAAACCAATTGCTCCTCGATTTACGCCTCTCGAGGTTTTATTATAACATGCGTAGCCCTAATGAACCAAGAAAAAATAACAAATGGGCCGCCAAGTAGTTTAGGCTGGACCCACCTTTGCAATCTCCCTCCGACCCGACGCAAGGAGATTACACTCCTAACATCTCGGTTAGAGTCCATGCTAGAAGTGACCGGCTCGCTTCGGCTTCTCTTTGGTAACAACTTTGTCATCATATCGGAGGATTAAAATGCAGTGAATCTTCTTAAGCTTCATAAGCTCTTTTCAGTATTTGTATATAAGTAACCAATTATATCTCACATCAATGTGCTTTTTAATACGGGAGATAGTGCAGTATTCTTGCTCAAGTGCATAGCACTCGACTATCACAAAAACCTGACATACTCATCTTGCATCAAACCCAGCTCTTGGAGAAATCTCTTCATCCATAACATCTCTTTTCTTTGCTTAGGTTGTTGCTATATATTACGCCTCGATGGTAAGACAAAGCGACACACTTACGTAGCAAATGCCATGAAGCGGCTCCCAGCAAAAGTGAATAAAAACCAGTCGACTTTCTACCGTCAAGGTCTGCCATATCGGCATCTGTAAAACCTTCTAACCTTGGTTTTGAACCCCCAAACTCAGATAAATTTTGAAGCCCTCGAATATTTGAAGATCCATTTCACCTTGATGCTCCTTTCTGGATTTGAGAGAAATCCCCTGCTCTTTGTACTAACGGCATGTGCAATATCAGACCTTGTACAAACCATACAATACATAAGACTCCCAACTGGCGAGGGAGTGGGAATAGAGGCCATCTTTTTCCTTTTCATCACATTTGTAGTAGAAAGCGTAACCGCTAAGCTTAAAGTGATTAGTAGAGAACAATCTTTACTTGACTTGGCATCTTTCATATTAAACCTTTCAAGCACACGTTCAACATACTTTTCCTGTGACAACCACAACTTCTTTGCCTTTCTATCTCGAGTAATTCGCATACCCGACATTTGTTTCTGGACCACTAAGTCCTTCATGTCGAAAGGACTTGAACAACCTCTCTTTCAACACAATCAGAATTTGGATCATTCCCCACTATTAACATATCATCAACATAAAAGTAAAGAATAATGAAGTTACCATGCGTAAACTTCTGAAATAAACACAATGATGCATCTGTCCTCTTATATAGTAGCTCGCATAAAAGGAATCAAACTTCTTGTACCCTTGCCTTGGCGCTAGCGACTATAGAAACTTCTTTAATTTGCAAACCATGTGCTCCTTACCTTTTACTTGAGCCTCGAGGTTGTGACATGTAAATTTCTTCATTCAAATCACCATGAAGCGGTCTTCACATCTAGCTGTTCAAGAAGCTCGAGAGTCTAAACTATGATCAAACTCAAAACAACCTCTGATAGAAGACATTTTCTAGGCGGAGAGAATATCTCGTAAAGTCAATACCCTTTTACACTTGAAAACCTTTTACTCTCCAGCGAGCTTTATACTTGACAATTTCCATCACTATCTTTCTTCAGCAGACACCCATTTGTTCATAATGCGCTTTCTACGCCCTTTGGAAGTTCCGCAACTCATATTATCATTCTTTAACCAAGTGCATTTCTTCTACTGGCTTTCATCCGACACCTTATGCGCATGAGTACGTACTTCTTGAAAATTCTCGGCTCCCCTGTAAGCCATCAACCCTACGAAGGATACTTGGATGATGGACGACTCTCCACAATGATCCTTAATTTGAGGTTAAAAATGACTTGTTGAGGAGGAATTTGCTACCTGCTCCACTTGACTTGATCCTCTACGGCATCCATCATCAACCCGCATCTCACGGTGCTTAAGTCACGGAGTCATCTCTGCTCCCGTCTATAGTACTGTTGCAAGATATGAATCTTCATGGGATCAATAACACCGTCTTGATAGCTTTAGCACCCGATGTACCAGCGTCTGAAATAGTCGTCTTTCATAGATATCCCATCTCTCACTTACGAAAATCTTCTTTTCACTTTGGATCCCATAATACGTACCCCAAACTCTTCATTTCATAGCCAACAAGGATACATGGAAAAGCTTTGTCCATCAAGCTTTGACCTCGCTCTTCAGGGACGCTGCAAAAGCGCACTGAAACAATAAGATGATTACCAATAACCTCCTGTCATACCTTCTACGGAATGTCAAACTCAAGGCGAGAGACTATTTATCAAGTAACAAGCAGTACGAATAGCTTCACCCCAAAACACTTTGGGTAGCTTTGCCATTTTTAGCATGCATCTGACCTTCTCAACAATAGTGCGGTTCATCCTCTCTACAACACCATTGTGCTGTGGAGTACCAGGAACTGTCTTCTCATGTCTAATACCATGTGTTGAGCAGTAGTTTCTAAACTCCTTTGATGTATACTCACCTCCATTGTCAGTACGAAGACACTTCAAAACTTTCTTGTCTCTCTTTTAACTAAGGCATGAAATTTAAGGAAGCGATAAACTTGATCTTTGGCCTTCATGAGATAAACCCACACCTTTCTTGATGCATCATCGATGAGATGTGACAAAGTATCTCTTCCACCAGGACTCCACCTCAGAAAGGGACCACAAACATCAGAATAAACTAGTTTCCAAAATATTAGATTCCTTTTTGAAGATTTAGAAAAAACTCCCATAATCATTTCAATAAACAATAATCACAAGGGTTAAAGTCACCTTTAGTAAAGGAATGAGAGCCTTTTGGCTAGTATATGTAACCCTTTCTCACTCATGTGACCAAATCTTTTGTGCACCTTAAATTTGAGGGAGGAACCATCTTGATTGCATTCAATTCATCTCCATATTTTCACAAACATCTTATAAAGTGTGCTTCTAACCTTGCCTCTACTTGACTACTAAAGAACCTTCATTAGCTTCCATTCACAATTGCAGTAATTCATATCCTTCACGATCGAGACTGACTCCGAGAAATAAGATTAAGGCGTAAGTCGGGAACATGCCGCACATCTCTCGGAGTCAATGAACAACCAACGTGCATGCGTATGCAAATAAATACCCGCGATCTTAGTATGTTTGGTGTTACCCATCTTCTTGATACCAAAGTCTCTGGCACATCTGATGTGAAGAACTCCTTATTAGGAGTAACACATTAAGAGAATTTCTTTATTATCGATAATCCCTCAGCTTCTCATTCTACCTTGAGGCAAACATTCTTCATCTCCACAATCATTGCCACATCTTCATCGGATAAGCGGTACGTAGTATTTTTATTTTCATCTTTCCTGCGATTTTTGCCTTCACTGACCAGTTTTGCTGCCATTTCTTTTCTACCTCCTTCCTTACCACAATGATAACACTTTCTTAACATAGACTTTATACGGATTGCGACCTGCTTTGGATTTACCAGACCCTTAGGTTCTACATTTTTACCTCTACTCCCCCATTCCTACGTAATGAGGCCTCGGTCTCGGAAGATAAATAATATTCTTCCTTCGGCTTCTTCATTAAACAAAGCGTCTTTTACCATATCCATGGTTAAATTGCCATTAGAATTTGAGTTACTAAGTGAGATAACTAAATTATCTGACTATCGGCAAAGAACTTCGAAAATAACAATGCTTGCAACTCATCTTGATCTTAAATCTTCATAGCATTTCTTGGTTCACCAACCCTTGAAAGTCAACGGTGTGCTTTCGACTCTGTTGTGCCCATTTTATGCCAGTTTACTAGCCTTCTAATCAAAGTGGCTTTGTGCAATGCTTGATCTTTCGTTCGTACATGGATTACAATTTTTCCAAGCTCGTGTCGGAGTCTCTGTGACACGTGATGAAACACACTCAGGTCTACCAACATCGATTAGAGCTCTTGTTTTTCTATGCGAATCTTCCGTGCCTTGACATATCTTTGGGTTTACTTTTATCCCGTCAATAGGCGCATACTAAATCCTTGCAATAAAGAATATCTTCCGATGTGGCTTCCGGATAGAATAATTAGGCAGAGTTAGTCTAATCCTTATGTCGAAATTCCTCCATTTTTAAACCAACACCGACCACGATACCGGTTCTTAGAACTTTGGCTCGATACCACTTGTTGGAAATAAGCGAGGCGAATATTTTCCTTGTTGATTTAACACGGTAGGTCGATAAAAAGATTTTGTTAGAGAAAAGAATATCACCAGGAATAATCATGAAAATAACCAGAGAGGAAATTTTAACGTGGAAAACCTCCCCCGAAGTGAGAAGAGGAAAACCACGGGACCTTTGTCGGAGTCCACCCCGAATATCCACTATAATAATTTAGGTACAAACACAATTCTAACTGGGTTCAACACACAACTTCCCGACCTGTCGAAGGTACACTTCAGATCCCAAAAACAATGAAATCATCTAAATATAGTAGAATAAAATTAATAGGCAAATCTAGCCTCGAATCAACAGTTGATGAAGATCTCACCCGGTCTGCATACAAATCGGTTGTTATAGTACAACAAAAAAATTGCATTGCAGATTTTACGCTCCCGAAAACGCCCACAACACGCCTCCTTTTACGCTCCCGACGCCCGGCCCTGCAGCCCGGTAACCACAGTGACCTCACACCTCTTTTCCTTTCTTTGAAAAAAGCTGCTCTGGAAAAAGCACTCGAAAGAAAACCCATTGCTCATACGATTTCTCTTCCTCCTCAGGGTTTTTATTATAACATCACAGCCAGCCTAACCGGGCTTAAAGAAAAAAAATAACAAATGGGCCGCCAAGTAGTTTGGGCTGGACCCACACTACAGTGTACTCTCAAAATGCATTGCCTTAAATGCCGAAAAATCCATGCCTTAAAGCCTGTCTTAGTGCACTATTACTGGATGACTGAGAAAATGAATGGATGGAGAATGACAATCCTAAGTATTTATAGACCTCTTGATGCCCTTTCGGACAGTCATCATCCTAAAAGACACAACTCATCATGAAAAGACACAACTCAAAATGAAAGTCTAAACAGCACCTCTTCATAAACGGACACAACTCAAACTAAAAGACTAAACAACTACCTACTTTTCAAGAGAGATTGGCCAGGGCTGTTTTAAATTCGATTCTTACTCGATTTGAGCAAATGAATATACTACATTATTCTTCCCACTCAGTAGAATATGAACTCACAAAATATTGTTCAAAATAACAATCGGGTCCCACATTAATCGGGTCCCATTTTCACAAAATATTCTGTGAAAATGACTCACATAAAACAAAAAAAATCATATGGGCATTCTGGGCTTTGTTTTACAGCTACCCCCCGAGGGATGGACAGCCTACGCAATGGAAGATAACGAGTTATGGTTAAGTCACTTTCTGGGGCTGCTTGTCCAGTTTGGAGGGGCATTGCATTCTGCATATTCTTTTGGCCTGGAAGGGCATGCCCCTTAATATTCTGGCCATCCCAATATTTGTGGCTGGACTGATCAAGTATGGGGAGAGGACTTGGGCTCTAAGGTCTGCAAGCAGCAGCCATTTTCGTGATGCCATGCTCCCTCGTCCTGATCCTAGGCTTAATTATGCCAAAATCATGGGCAAGTATGCTTTGCAAAGGAACCAGGGGTATAACGTTTCATTGAGATCAGTGATTGAGCCTTCTACCGGAGAGAATTGCTTGGATCCAGATACACCTATTCTCCAAGTTGGTTATGACTTGTTCAACACTATCAAGCGATTATTTGCAGATCTCATTTTGACCTTCCAAGATCGGGAGAAGAGCCAATCCTTCTTCCACAATACGACTTGGAAGAAAGCTTTTGCAGTGATTGAGGTTGAGCTTGGATTCATATGATGTCATACACAAGAGCATGTGAGTTATTCATGTAGATGGGGCCATCTACTCCGCTTTGTGGATTTATCTTCCTGATCTCCCATTCCGTAACCTTCTTGCTCATCGACAGGTATGAGCACTCCCCCGCCTGATCTGATCGTAACATTCTTGTTGCTGGCTGACCATTGTTCTGAGGTCTCCATTATCTGTTTTCTTTCCTTGGATTGGACCGTATACCAGTTGAGTAAGCACGGAATGGCCTCCTCTTGTTGTAGATTACCGATTTTAAAACCACTCCAGAGATTGCTTTGCGTTGATGGAATGTTGGAGGAGTATCGCCTCCACCAAGATAAAGGAATTCTCCTTAGATTCTCTTACTTTTATGAAATGTTGGAGGAGCATAGCTACAAGAGTTATGTGACCTTTTCTGATGCTTTGAAAGGATTGATCTTCCAACACCTTAAGGACAAGTCGAACAGGGCTAAGGGTGGAGCATGGAGAGGCTTTATCAATATTCTTCTCTGGCACATTACTCCACCAATCACAGCCATTCTGTCGTGATGATCAAGACCAAAATTCAAGCTCGGTTAGAAGTCCAGATTAATTGTAAAGCCACGAGCAAGTTGGTGTCAGACTATATGTTGTATCTTCTGGTCATGCGCCCCTTCATGCTTCCCGATGGAATTGGAAAGATGAGATTTCAAGACAGCTGTGCTGAGGCCATTCAGTTTCTTCAGGACAACAATGCCGACATAAAAGGAAGAACCGATGCTTGCCGAAAGTTGCTTAGGGTGAACACTGAAGTTTCACCCCTGGAAGTGAAAGGCGATAAAAGCAAGTCTGTACTATTCGATGCCGTCAGGCTGGCCAAGTCTCTACAATCCCTTGAAACAGATGGGGAATATTGGAGTAACGGAAAGAAATGGGAGATGATGTGTGATGTGTGGGTTGAGATGATGTGTTATGCAGCAAGCCAGTGTGGATGGAAGGAGCACGCCCAGCGGTGAAGAGGAGGACGACTTGTAACACGAGGTATCACACTTATTAGTTTATAACCGAGTTTAGGGTATAATATAGAATAAATTTGTATTCTTGAAACATTAAGTCTTAAATGTGAAAAACCTTACTTGGGATTTTTAAAGAAGTCTAAAAGGATAATTAGTAAATGTCGAATCTGAGGAATTCAGGGCGTTATGTTGAAAGATTATATGTTAAAGAAGAGTAGAAATATATTGATAAGTTATTTTGCAAATTGAATTATATGTGAGGACTAAATAGCAAAATTGGAAATTAGGCCAAAAATGGGATAAAGCAAAGCGTAGCGTTATAGAAGAAGCGTTCTCATTTACGGCTTTAGAGAGAGAAATTTGGGACTGCGGTTCTTGAGGAGAAGAACCCATTTTTGGTTTCTTTCTCTCACATGGTTTCAGCTATCTTTGCTCAAGGAAGGGGAGAAGAGAAGGAAGCTTGGGTTTGAAGGTTTTAGAAAGATTAAAGTACGAACTCTCCATTTCTTTCATTCAAAATACCCTAAATTTTCCCCTCTCTTTATTTTATTTGTTTTGAGTTGGGTTTAAAGTTGGTTTTGATTGTTATTTGGTTCGCGTCCTCACTGCGAATTTTATAAAGAAAATGTCGGCGTTTGCGAGACACAAAATTTTTCCAAAACCCACGTTTGTTTCTTGGTCATAATCAGTCAATAGTCATCCAAATTGAGTGATTCAAATTGAAAAATAACCCTAAGAGGTAAACCTACAAAAGTATAGAAGGTACCAAGAAGCAAACATGACCCTAAGTCCCCTGTTTTTGCGACTGAAGTGAAAATACGGTGCTCGTCAGCTATCCTCCGCTTTCGCAGACAATTCGTGTTTATGTCATAAGTCAGTTTCACTCATCCAAATTGAAAGGATTCTAATTTCCTCTAGGTAAACTAGACTTCTCAGAAAAGAACTCTTTATGAAAAAGTATAGTCAAAATTTAGTACCTACTATTAGGTGTCAAACGGTCGGGTTGCTCGAACAAAGACAAGTTAAATCTGCGTGACTCGTGAAAACATGTAAACCCGAACACTAATTCATGGTTAAATGTGCTGGAAACGGAAATAAATTCGCGATCACCCGAACCCGCTTGCGCCTCACCCAAACCCGTTTAACTCGGTTAATCGCGGCTCTGCGACCGTGTCGCTGAATTCGGATGTGCCTAGTCGCTACCATTGGTAAAACTGCAGCAGAAACAAAGGTTAAACGCAGAACGCAAGTTATAAACTTTAGCATGTCTCACCAGAACCGCGACCCGTTTGTCGCGATGTTAAACGGGTTGACGTTTATCACCGGCTGCGTTAAGTCTCACCGAACCCGTTTAATCAGCGATTAATCGTGTCGATTCATCGTGTCGTGTTAATTTTTGAACGGGCGCGTTGTGCGAGTCGTGTAAAATAATTACGTCCTTGAAACTTTTTTGTCTCGGACCCGTATTACAAAAGCTGGAGTAATTCCGATTGTTGAAATCGTAACTTAAGTTATCTTACAGTCCAAATGAGGTTATTCAAATTTCTGTACAAACTAGACATCTGGAAGAACAACTTTCATGAAGAAAGTATGGTCAAATTATGTCTCTATCATATTTTTTTTTGGCATATACACTTACTCATGAAAGAACAACTTTCATCTGGAAGAACAATTTTCCATTTTGGCATATACACTTACTCTTTTATGACCCTTGGGTCCTCATTTTGACATTTTACCAATTTAACCTTAATTCTTGTATAATTTTCGGGTTTTATCATTTATTTTATTCTTTGCATATAAATTCAGGAAAAAACAATTTAACTTATTTATACCTGACATGTTATAAAACTGCTAGGGTATTTTTGGGGCGTTACATGCTCGGGAGATCATCCACCATTGAGCCATAACCCAGATGGAACATCAGGTGTGCATATACCACGACGCTATCGTAATTTCTTCAGAGTACCAGTGGTGGCTCGCGCAGAGAAGTATTCCATCTCGTTCCCCGTCTATATGAGCAAGGAGGCTTTCTAGTCGGTGGTCGAGGATGGGATGTTCATCCGCAACCATGACTTTTACCGATCAACCGAACTGGTACGTGCTGCTTTACTTGGTTGCCACTTTTGCATGGTAATTTCATTCTAACTCCTCTTTACGAGGTTGTAGCATTACCATCAGAAATATGGCCCGCCCAACGCCAAGGAATTTCGGTCTCAATTTAGATGATCTTAGGAAGCGCAGGTTCATGTCAGTAGTTTGCAATCGCCTTAGACACTTCTTTGGCCAAGGCGGAATCCAAGGTGAAATGGTGGAAGCGAAGCGAATGGGTTGCCAATAAGATTGAATGGCGGAGAAAAGGGACAGGCCCAGCGGGGAGGCTAAGGTGGCTTGTGCGCGACCATACTTGGCCCAATTGAGACCAAGGCAAGGGCAAAGGATGACTTGACTAGGGTTCCGAGATGCCTTAGCGGCTACAAAGGAAGATGGGCGCGGGCTGGAGGCTGAGGTTGCCCGTCTGACGGTTGAGCGAACGTCACTCTTACTAGAGCTCAATGCATCCAGAGATGAAGTGTCTACTCCGCTCGTTCAATCTTATCCTTGGTGCGGATAAGATTGAACAAGCGGAGAAAGAAAGGGACAAGGCCAAGCAGGAGGCTAAGGTGGCTTGTCTGGCAGCCATAGCAGTAGGTGAGACCAAGGCAAGGGCAGAGGATGACCTGACTAGGGTTCGAGATACCTTGGCGGCTATCGAGGAAGATGGGCTATCGAGCAGGTTGGTTTTACCTCAAGGCGGCACCGGTGGCCTTCACTTCAAAAGGATAGGGAGGAGTTTAGTCAAACATCCTTTGATTTGTCATCGTAAAGGGTGTTTGGCCGATTGAAAATGGAAAAGAAAATGAAAGAAAGTGGAAGAAAGGAGGGAAGCCGGCGGCGAAATTGCAGTACTATCTCTCTATTGCGAAAGAGTAGTTGATACAATCCTTGGCTCTAGCAGCTTATATCACGACTCAGTGAAATTACAGCGAAATAAAGCTATTCTGATGATAGTAGGAAAAAGCAGCTGTAACAAAAGCAACAAAAGCGTGAAATGCGGGAAACGGGATGAAATGTGAACAATGCGTGGGATGATAATTGGCGGGCGGGAGCATTTATTAGGTTGACTCAAAATTTGTTGTGCTTCATTTTCATACATTTTCTACTCTTCTTTCCTCCTTTGGTCTCGATCTGTCTTTAGTTTGGCTGAATTCTTCATGCTTGGATCGACTCAACAATTTTAGCACGATTAGCTCGCCAAAAACTATAAAATTTGCCACAAAATGGTAAATGAGAATAGTAGGGACATATTGCAAATCGAGTTAATTAGAATGATTAGTACCACAAAAGCACTCAAAACCTATAATAAATAAAGGGTTAAAAATAGCACTTTTGGAGCCTTAATCACACCCCAAACCTACATTGCTAGTCCTTAGCGATGAAAAAAAAGAAAGAAGAGGTATCTGAAAGCGATAACAAAATTATGTTCACAAAATTATTTATTTCAAGGTTGTGAAGAAGTAATGCCTAACCCTCAATGAAAATTGCAGACTTAACCTAATAACTACCTCGAGGAGAATTAGATATGCTGGAAATTGAGTATCAAAAGTCTGTACCAGTGAACTTGACAGAGACTTCTGAAACCTAAGTTTTTTGTTTGATCAGTTCTCACTTGATAAAATGCTAAATTACTCTCCCCGACCAAGCAGCTACCTCACACCTGGCCACCTAACCAACCTAAATGAATCAGGACCACTCTTATTCCTGACTCTTTATTGTTGTAGGGGTGCAAATCTTGAATCGACCTCACGAAGTCCATGTAGGGGATCTGGTGGCTCCCGACCATTAAGGCTTAGGGCACCAAGTCATAAGGATCTTTCGACCACTAACTCTTCGGGTTTTCACCCTTCAAATGATTTTGACTCAGGAACCTGCAACGCTGGCTGCCCGTCCACGTGTAGCAGGCTTTGAGTGATGGCTCCCGACCGGTTGGTTTTTGACACTTAGGGATTTAAGGCTTTCACCATATACCCCTCGGACCGTGCTTGGGTTTCAAGGCAAAGCGTTGCAATTTTTCTTCTTTTCTTTTTCTTTTTCTTTACTTTTTCTTTTCTTTTGGAAGACACACTGGCCTTCTATTCATGGGGGTCCTTAACCTAGTAAAGGTAGTCAACGAAACTAGGGTAGGTTTTGCAAAGTCTAGGAGGTAGGCGGTTTTCGACCTATTGTTGAAAAGCGATGTGCATTGTGTGGTTATTTAAAGGAGTGGAAGAAAAGGTCCATGATAAGGATTCAGCTGTCATCCACTCGATTAGTGTGGCATCAATCCCAACGTCAACGAGTTTAGACCAGTTTCGATTTTCGGCTGCGGGTTAGGCAAAACCACAAAAGTGGGTGCAGTTTTGAACAAAATAAGTTGTATTGACAGACCTTCAGGACTATCTAAACTCTTGTACGGAGGATCTGTAGGGCACTTCAACGGACTCTCGAAGCAGGCTCGTGATCAGAAATCCAGAAAGTGAACCCTAACTTTCTATAACCGGTTTACTCGTTTAAACTCAGAAATTAAGAATTTTCTTTTAATTGAACAGGGAGTGATAAATTTTATGACTTTTGTTTCAAATATTTTTATAAAATTTTTCGTATGCTTAATTTGCATTTTGATAAATTAAAGGTACGTTAAGAAATTTACTTCTATTAAAACCTCGATTCCTCCCACATTCTTTATTCCCAAACTTGCAATAGTTATTATCATATTTCCACCAGCATGCCACATCGACACTCGATTCTCAATTTATAAATACAAACTTAAGTAGAATATATCTGAATTAAATCATATATATGAAATGCATGGATATTTACAAATATACAATTTCAAAATCTAAATATATGTTGTTCAATTACATATCCATCTCGTACATAAGTTTTACATCTTAGGTCATAAATCGCCCCTATATAGACAACAAAATGATGACGTCACGTAAGTCATGATATACGCAATGAAATATGAATAGCTACAAATGAACAAATATTAGTCTGACGAAGATATATATACGCATAACGACAATTTATCATTTGTTTTTTATGATTTCTTTCAAAATCCCTATGTATATCCTTTAATTATTTTAACCATCACGAGGCGATTTAAAACTAACGACGTGAAACACTAAGTCGTCACCATTGATACGTTCTGAATTTCTTTGCATGTCGCACGTGGCGCTAAAACATCAGCGACAAGCCTGTCACGGAATTTCTTGCATCGCGGTGTAGTGCTAAAACTACAGGCATCTCGGCGGAATTTACTGCATCGCCACGTAGTACCAAACTATACAAATAGCCAACTACGTGGAATTATGCGCATACATGACGTAAACGCCACTCTGTAAATTAAGCAACTACGGGGCTGAGAATTTTCTGCATCGTCGTAGTGCTAACTTTTATTGTGGCGACTATAGATGAATTTATTGCGTCGTCACATAGCAGCTAAATCTCGTTATATCTTAAGGGAATATACATGGGTTTTGAAACTACATTTACTTAGTGTTAAAAGCACAAAATCTAACTTCGTTTGAAACTTACAAACTCTCTTTCAAATATTTCCTTTTAGATTATAACCACCTATTCATTACCAACATCAACCATTTACATGAAATTGGAAAAGATCTTAAGTGGCGAACCACTTACCTTGAATCCGCGTCACTCCCCGTCAAGCGTCTCTACGAGGATCGTGGACGTCGCTCCCGTGCCCGTCACCTACACAATATTCCTCATCATTACTAGTGACAAAAATTTCAATTCTATTTATAAAGGTCGAGAATCTCGATTAGAATCTAAAAAAAACCACTCATTTTAGTGACCTTTTTTCTAACAATCCTCTATAGACTTCCTTAATAAAAAAATTATTCAGTGATGTTTAAAATTATGCTCTCAGATCGATCGTATATATCCCGATGGCTTGTCCCATTTTAAATTTTGATTTAAAATTAAGCCTACAGGCCACTCCAGCCACATAACATAGGATTCTGACTATGTTTTTATCTTAGGTTGGTTAAGCTATTTGAATACAGCTCTTGATTATCGTGATTTACGGGGTCTTAAGCTTACATGAGTGAGTAGTGTTTCTTCACTCATTTTAGCTATGGTTATAATGTTTCTTCTCAGTGGAATCACCAAATGTGAAACCGGGAACTCGAGTTATGCTCTAAACAACTCGGATTACTGTGATCAGTGATGCAGGAATTTCAACTGCCTTAAACCACTTTGAGTGAATTTATAGGCGGCAAGTCGAGGGTGACGGTCTGTTTGCTTTATGTTTGGTTTTGTGAAGTGCAATTTAATTATCGCTTGAATCTTCAAATCGGATAAGAAATGAAGCGAGTTATATGCGAAAATCAGCGGTGGCTGGAAACGAGCATTTACATGTACCGATGCGTATTAACGAATTTTGCGAGAATGTGGGTTTTTCTGCACTTTTCCATATTTTCCTTACCCTGACTCAACTCTATCTTATTATCGCTCAAAACCATTTACTATGCATCTTGCTTAATCTCTTTCTACTCAAATCCTCTTTCCTTTCTTATCTTATTTCAAAAATCTATCATGGATGCTCTGACCCTTATAATATGGATCTGGCTTATACATAAGCTAACATGTGAATTAGTTAGGGTTTATTACCTAGCCTAACTCAATTCTTCTTAATTGAGCCTTGACATCTCGAAAGAGAGGATTTCATATGCTTCTTGTACTCTTTAAGGTTTTATCTATGCTTATAATTATTGGTTAGGATGAAATCCCCAGCAAAATACTAGGCTTGGGCAGATAGCGTCATAAATTCAAATATGATCAGAAAGTATTAAATTATAAGTTAGTTAATCACCTTTTGGCTTTACTTCTTCCTTCTCTCTTAACTTTCTCTTCTCTTCTTCTTGTTCTTAACCTTGCTTCTCTCTTTTCCTGCCCCTCTTTCTCTCTACGGTTTGGTCTTTCTCGAATGAGACCAATTTTTTGATATTAAATCGTGTTTGTTAAGGCCGTGTTTGGCCAAGTCAAAAACCCTTTTTTTTTAACTTTCATTTGGTGTTTCTCTTTTATTTATTAAGTGCTGCTCTATTTGCCTTTAATCCCATAACTCCTTCTATTTACATTTTGTTTCAAGCATTTTAGATATTAACCCTAGTCTTTCTCATTTATGACCACTAGGTCTCAAGTGTAGTAAATGACCACTTTACCCTTATACATAATATTAGTTGGTCTCTTTATTTTATTTAGAAAATTAGTTCATTATTAATATCTGCTAAACCAAGTCCGAAAACTGCTAGGGTATATTTTGGGGTGTTACACTGTACACCTGTCTCGGGACCGGGACGTTACAATAATTTAGTCGTCAACCTTAAATTTATAATTCTCTAACGCCATGAGATTCAATTAATCTAATATAGAGATTTATTTTACCTCTCTAATCCATCTTTTAACAACAGGTTATAGATTGAAGCTGGGTTTTACATGTAATAGTATAAGCGAACGCGAAAAAAACCAGCAAACCCTTGAACATCGCAAAATGGAACTGGCTGAAATAATAACGTAAATACATGCCACTTCCTTTGCTAACTTTCCCCCCAACCAAATGTCTCACTGTTCGCAATGGGGCTCGGATTGGAAAGTTAGAGAAGGAAGTGTTGCCTCCTTGATGAGATGTGCTCGTTTTGTATAGGAGACTTCGTAGCTTTCCATCATTGCTTATTATTTCAGTTTGGGGGCTGAATAAACAAGTTAGGAAAAGAAAAGAGAGGAAAAAAGTGACCCGGAGTTAGACATTTTAGAAAATTTACACCTTCATGTCAATTTCAAAAGTGTTCTTTCTGGCTATATTTGGATCCTACGCTCTACAAGCTTTCAGCGGTACAAAAAAACCTAAAATGGGTCGGATGAAAAGTTATGAGAAAACAAAATGAAGGTGATGCAAGTTACGAAAATTATGATCTTAAAATTTTTAAAAGCAATTTTGAAGAACAATTTATATATATATATATATATATATATATATATATATATATTGAAATAATAAAAATAAAATGAAACTTTAAACTTACTGTGCATTTTTGTCTCATGGAGAGAGCCTTCGTTTTTTGAAATTCTACAGCTTCACCTGAAAATGTCATGAGTTGCGAGGAATTCGCAACTTGCGGGATTACAAAATTTTATTTTTTCTGTCTCCCACTTTGCATCAAAATTTTGATAAGCGCAAAAATAAACACGAGAAAAAATTAAAGAAAATTCTGAGAAAATGAAAATTAATCTAAAAACAAAAGTGTAGAAATTAGAAGGAATCTAAAAAAGAAAATTAAAGAAATCAAATAAAATAAAATAAAATAAGACAATAAAAATGAAAACAAAAGTGGGAGACTATAGTCCCCACTAAACCAATCCTCCAATGCAGAGTTCTTTGGGCTAGTGGAGCTTAAATCTTAGGGTTAGATTAGCCAAATCCCGAACCCGACACCGATAAATCCCCGTATCTTAATGCAGGTATGAAATGTTTGTCCTCTTCTTTGAGGTAGTGGCAAAAATCTGAGGAGTGGCCACTAACTTCTTGAAGTTTTTCAGTATAGGCAGTGATGGGGTGGCCTTTATTAATTGGAAGTGTTTTGGGTGTGGACAGTGCTCTGAGGTGTGGGCGTATGTAGGCGGAGTCAATAGAGACGAGGGTAAATTGTTGTTCTTCCTTTGCTTCCTCGATCAGGCAAACGGAGTTGCTACCCAACTACTCCCATAGGCGAGACAATGACCTGATATGCAGGATTGAAGTACATCACTAAGCCTTCTTGTAGGCAAGACCTTTGCTCCTCCTTTGTGGTGTCCTGGGCCTCCCTTTGGAATTTCTTCCTCTTGATGAACATTTTGATGGGCAAGCTTTGAAATTGATGTCTGCAGGTTGTCAAATTTATGATCAATTCCACTTTGCAGCCCATCTAATTTTTGATCCAGAGAGTTCTCCACAGTGTCAATTTCCTTATTGGCCTGGACATCCACTGCCCTCTGTTCCTCTATGAAGTTATCCACTAATTTGCTCAAATTCAGGATGGCTTGTTCAACAGGGGATGAGGTTGGTGGTTGCTGCTGCTGAGAAGTGGGGGCATAATATGGAGAAGCAGGAGGTGCATAAGTTGGGGTAACACTGTAGAAGGGTGTACTCATCCATTGGTCTCTATAGTCTCTCATGGACCTACATGTATTAGGATTCCTCCCCAAGGGTTGCTGATTATGCCAAGGAAGGCTCCTGTAATCCCTCATGGACATGTATGCCCCTAGGGTTTTCTCCACCCCAGGCCTCAGCTGTATTGCTCTCCCTCTTCCATTTGGTCACTGATTCGAGCCCACGGGCATGATCTGTAGTAGAAATAGACGACCGCAGACAACACAACAGTCCTACAGGAAACTTTTTTTTTTTTTTTACAGTGAAATGAAAATAATAAAAAAAATTGACAATAATATAAAAGAAATTCACCAATACTCGTGATGAGGATCACAAGTGTTTCACAAATCGTCAAATGCACTTAGGCACCATCCCCGACAACGATGCCATTTGATTCGTTTATGCCAAGTAGGTGTTCGGAATCAACAAAATTTATAACCTAGGATTCCCTACTGCGCGTGGCAAAGCTTCTTTGCGGTATAGTGGCTCCTAGAAGGTCGGAACACGAGGATGGGTTTCTTTGTCTGAATGATTTGCGGTGATTGAAAATGGTGAATTTGATTTGGTTTCCAAGTTGGGTAAAAGCAGGGGAGTTGATGGTTTGCAAACTAAAAAGCTAAATAAGGAAAAATGTAAAATATAACCAAGTTTCGAGACCCCTTTGGTTTAGGGTTTAAAATGACCAACATGTCCTCGGGTCTTTTTCCTCGCATTGAGGGCATGACATATAGTCATTTCACAGAACAGTTCGTTTAGCTTTAAAACCTAGACCACAGAGTTTTCCTTTTGAAAGATAGCATTTGTTTAGGCATAAATGTACATACAGGTGAAAACATATCTCTCAAAGCCCTACCCTCTGATAACTATGAGACGACTAGCGGGCATCGGTGGATGCAAATATCCACTAAGCGAAAAGCTTGCAGAATACACATTAGGGAGAGCATGCTTAAGAGATTTTAACCTATTGTGAGAAGCAGAAACGTGAACAACCATAAACGCTCACATGAAAGCAGAGAGCGGTTGGTTTACCTGGTTTGGCACCGGTGGCCTTCCACCCGAGGATGGGGTTTAGCCCGAACATACTTTGATTTGTCATCATCGAGGTGTTTGCGGTTGAAGAAATGGAAAAGAAAATGAAAGAAAGTGGAAGAAAAGGAGGAAGCAATGGCTTGACGCACTTTGTCTCAATGCCCAGAAAGAAGTGATTGATACAAACCTTGACTCAAAACATATACGGCTCGGTAAGGGAAATTACAAAAAAGCGGAACTAAAAGCTATTACAAGGATAAAATGGGAAAAAACCAGCGTAGCAAAAACAACAAAGAAAATGCGGGAAACGGGATGAAATGTGAGCAGGTTGCGGGATGAATAGTGGTGGGCGAGGGCAATTTCGCGAGTTGTGACCCAGAATTTGTTGTGCTTCATTTTCCTTCTGTTTTCTCTTCTTTCCTCTTGGTCTACATTCTGATGCGAGTTTGACTCAAATTCTTCATGCTTAGATGACTTCAGCAATTTTGGCACGATTAGCTCGCAAAAGCGCAAATTTTGCCACAAAATACGTCCATTAGAATAGTAGGGACCTTAATGTAATCAGGAGTTAATTGAATGGTTAGTACACAAAAAGCACTAAAACCTATAATAAATAGGGTTCAAATAGGGCACTAATCACTTACTGACTCCCACAAATTAGAAGTCACTTCTTATGATTATTTTTTCCGAGGATACGAAGATTGCAAGGTCGAACGGCTATGATGGCTTCATATTCTGCCTCGTTGTTTGAAGCGGGGAAACCCAAACTTATGGCCTGCTCTATAATTTCTCCAATCGGGGTTTCAAGTTGCAGTCTCAATCCGGCTCTCATCTGTCGTGAAGCGTCATCCACATTCGGAGTCCACCAGCCGGAGTCGTCTGGTTCCATTTCTTGTTGAGGGATTTACGTAATCGGCCCGGTCCCCGCCCGCCCGATGCGGCCCGGAGTTTATATTGGATATTGAACTCACGCAATTCAATTGCTTACCGATCCATTCTTCTAACAGGTCAGGCTTATGTATAGTGCTTCTCAGAGGGAGGTTGGTGAGTACGGTAATAGGATGCGCTTAGAAGTAGGGACGAAGCTTTTTAGCAGCTACCCTAAGGGCCAATGTTGCCTGTTCGAGGCGGGTATATCGGGTTTCTGCTTCGGACAAGGACTTTCTTATAAAGAATATGGGCCTCTACTTCCGGTGTTCATCTTCTTTGAATAAAGTTGCACTCACTGAAACATCAGAAACAACTATGTAAAGATAGAATGCTCTATCCTTTGGTGGTTCGGTGAGGTGCGCTGATATCATGAGGGCGGTCATTCTTTATTCCGAGTTGATGCAGCAGCCCTTACCCAGGGTGGTAAAGAATGGCTTAAATCGGTCTGGCGTAAAGCGAGATGAATCACCTGGCATGACCGGCCAGTTAGTTCTTGCACTCTTTTGCAGTTGTAAGTGAGATTCCATAATGGCCTTGAGTTGAATAGGACTGGCCTCAATCCCGCTCTACGTCACCATGAAGCCCCGGGGAACTTACACGAATTGACTTGAGCATACACTTCAAAGCGTGAGTTTCATCTTGTTTCTTGTAGCGGCGGCTTCGAAAAGTTTCTTGTAAGGTCGCCGTATGATCGGGCGTTCTTTGGACTTGACAAGCATATCGTCGATGCAGACTTCCATTGTCTTGCCGATCAGTGGCTGGGTATCTTGGTCACTAGTCTCTGATAGGTTGCTATGGCATTCTTTAAACCGAAAGGCATTCCGTTGTAGTAGTATAGCCCGTGCGGTGTAATGAAGGTCGTTTTCTCCGCATCAGGTGGGTGCATAGGAATCTAGTGGTAGCCGGAGAAGGCATCTAGAAATGATAGCATCCCATGCCCAACAGAGGCATCAACTATCCGATCTATTCGCGGCAAGGAGAAGTTGTCTTTTGGGCAAGCTTCATTGAGGTCCGTGTAGTCCACGCATGCCCTCCATTTACTGCCCTTCTTTGGGATGACCACTACGTTGGCAAGTCATTCAGGATACTTCACCTCTCTGATAAAACCTGTACTCAGAAGATTGTCCACCTCTGTCTGAATAATTTGATGGCGATCCGGGTGGAAAAGCCTTATCTTCTATCGAACAGGTTTTTCCTTTTGCAATAATGTTTAGTTTATGAGAGGCCAGTGTTAAGTCGCTTTCGGCCATGTCTGAGTGACTCTAGGCGAATACATCTGTGTTTCCTAATAATATGCGTCGTAGCTTCTCTTTCTCTTAAGCTGAATATGTGAAGGTGTGGACGGATGTGAACTTCTCGGCGAGTCGGTGCTCTTGTCTCTAGAGGATCCACAAGCGCGGATCCTTTTCTTTTGCCACGGCAGGCGGCAAGCGTAGTTGCTAAGCCGAAATGTGATCCCCGAGGGGAAGACTTTCTAATCCCCTTTTCTCTTTCTATTCCTATAAGGATAATTGTTTAGGAATTTGTCGATGCGGCTAATGGTGCTTAAAGGTCGACACACCTGCCTTTAGTGAATAATTGACCATCTAATGATACGTTGAAGGAAGGCAACCGTCGGGTGTAGCTAGGCGAGCCTACTTTTGCAATTCAATAAAGATACAGGTCTTCGACATTGAGAACAAAACCTGTTGGTGGTAGCCACACGTATGCGGAAGTGTGATGTCTCCCGATTAATGGCAGTTGTTGTGCGTTGAGTAGAAAGGATTTGTCCAGGCCGGAGTTCAACATATGTGAGGCTTCATACGGTTGAAGAGACGATTGCGACAAGTGCGGGCCACGCGGTATCTGTAACACCACATTGCACATCAAAGCTGGATTGATACGAGGTGAGTACAAATTGCACCATAATGGGGCACAATGACCTGATGGGTTCTCTTGGGTGAAAAGATGTGGGGCGATCTATAGGCGATTTCTTCCGGCTACCCTTGTGTGGACATCTTGCACTTCTATTTTTTTAAAGTAAGTTGGTGCCATCTCGAGAAGCTTCTTGTGGTAGCTTTTTATTGGTGATGTCGTCAGCGGTCCTCCTAGTATATAGTTATGGCAGTCACGGACTCGAGACCGGTGCCCATTGTGTCGGTGTGGTTCATCTGCTTTGTAGGTTATATTCCTCCCATGATCGACTTCCCGGATATATTTTTTGAGGTTACTCGCTTTAGTGATCCTTTCCACCATGAATTTTTGGAAGCCCCGACACCTATTGGTCTCATCCCCGTGATCTACAGCGATAATCATCGTGCAGACGGGTTTCTTTGAAAGTGCATGCACGGATTGGCGCGAGCATTTGAAATCTTTGCCAAAGTCACCGGGTGAGGGTAGCAACCTCTCATAGGTGATATTGAGGGTAATTCACGGGGCTCCCTCTTTTACGTGGCTGATCTCGGTCGCTTTGAATTTTACTGCCCTTCCCAGGAGTGCGGCCTCTTCCTTCACCTTCTTTGCTAATTGGCTTATGATCATGATAGTTTGAGTCATTTGCCACGGATGTGTTATCTTCGAGTCAGAATCTCCCATCTACCTATGCAGCCCACAATTCTTCCATTGTAGCCGACGGGTCTAAAGAAAATGAGTTGAAGAAAGGGGTAAATGGTGTAAAGCTTCTCTTTAAGTTCTAAAGGACGACGTCCATGCTATAAACCTCTACCTGCTGGACGGCTTGCCCGAACCTCCTGGGGAAGTCCCGTATGGTCTCCTCTTCCTGCTTTATTATAGTTTGCAAAGAACTAATATTCTTCCTTACATTTGTACTGGCCAAAGATCTGAGGGTAGCGTTGCTTCGTTGGATAATTTATTAGATGCTGGCGGGGCTTATGGAACAGGCTAAAGTGGGCCGTGGAGGTGTGAGAATACTTTGCATAACGGATGGTCGTTGTCGGTGTTAGATCGTTGCTTGGTTGTAGTGGAACGCATGATCACATAGGGTCGTAGGCCGGGTCGAACATAACTGGGTTGGCATGATGAACCTCGGTGGCTCGCTGTCGGATGTGTTGCCCTTGGGGGAGAAGAAGCATGTCGTCGGGACTTAGTCGTTCTTGCGGTAAGTATGGTTTGTGTCAAAGAAATTTGGAGTACACAGGGGGCATGGGCGATGCGCTTATGAATGTCTGAAGCGTTCCTAGGCACTCCATTTGGCTAGTTATGTCCTCGGTTTGTCTCTTTTCGCCCATCCGGAGCGGGCCACTGTGGCGTTGTTAGATCTTTGGGCGGCGTGGCGATCTACGGCCGCGACAGCCTTGACTCGACACCCGAGGTGTCGAGTGAAGGGTTATTTATTTATTTTTTTTTCCGTATAAACTTTAGCTAGTTCATTCATATAATGTTAAACTTTTTTAACACATGTATAATGCAGTAGCGTAGTTATAAAATATATATACAAGCTCCTATATGAAATGTTCAACGTTACAATGTTACGACCAGTTTACAAAATTTCATATACAAAATAGACCTAAAGGTCTTCCATTTAGGCACTATTGATCAGTGGCCTTTGGCTAGCGATGTGGATTACGGTCCTCTAATTTCCTCGCCTGTCTGCTACGGATTGAGCAACGTGTCTTTAAGCTTTGCGGCAGTAGAATATGACCTCTATTAAGAGTCACCGCACTTCTATACAAATGCACTTATAAAACATATAACATTTACATATTCTTATCATTTCTCATATATATACTTGCATAACCGGTTCAGCTGTATCATCTTCTATATACTTTTCATGTCATCTTGCCACTTCCTTCTTGTTCTTATGCTTGTATACTATCGTCGCATAAGCGATTATTTATCCTTCCTCCTGCATCAATGTCCATCTCAATTCTCTACATTCATTTGCATATACTGTCATTTTCTTTTATGTTTATGTGCATAAACCTTAGAAGTGGATCTGAAGCTATCAGGAGCCGGCGCTATACTCCTTTGTGTGAAACGATGTCCTATAAGAACCCCAAAGCTGTTATCGTGTGCGAGACAATGACCATCTATAAGGAGCAGAAGAACGTGTGGTGACGCTTCCGGGGCCATAGCCAATCCAAACGGGATCTATCTCATCAACGAAGCGGGGCCTGCGATATCATAACTTGTATCTTTGCGGACTTGTTTTTCCACTAATAGGCCTTAGCATCTATCCCTCTACGGAGTTCCTAAAGCGAGCCAATCAAACGTGTATTTATGTTGATATATATATCTCATATTCCCAAATAATTATTGTCATTCGGTAATCATATGTGATATATATACAATCATTTATTTATATCTTTGCATTTTTCATATCTCATTATCTCACTTTACACATTTACATATACATATAACAGATCATATACGTATGTCATATTCTATACTTGTCATATACCCATGCCTATATATGTTCCATACATATAATTTACACAAGTATATGCAATATATACTATCATTACTTTAATTTGTATTCATTCTCATATCTGTAGCTTTATATTACGGTTCTCATATTTCTCTATAATACATATATTCCTACTATTTTTTATCATGCGTGCATTCCTCGTTCTTATATTCATCTATGCCTATCATTCTCGTTAATACATGTACTCATTACCGTAACATCTTATATCTTGTTAAACATATTTTCGTACTTTATTAGACTATCATATCTTATGACATATACCTATACATTTCTATACTTGTACTTTATCAGATTGTCCTATCTCCCGTAGGAGTGAAGAACATAGACTTCTTCTTTAATACCCTTAGGTACACCCTTACATTATCTCAAACTATTTACCTTTTTTTCATTTCTTATTCGGATACACATTATAAACGACCGTACTTGGGCCAGGAATAAGAATGAATGAGACTCGATTACAATATACTCAAAGGTCTGATGCGGTGCGGGCGACGATACTGACCCGCGTAATAGAAGTCTTCGAGCAACTAGCGGAGTCTTAGAGCGGTCATATCTGTTGCTGCTTCCACGTGTGAAACCCAGTAGCGCTAGTAGGGTGAAAGCAGTCGTATATGTCTTGTCATTCAATATTCGGTCTTAGGTGAATATACAATTATACTTGTTCTCTGAGGCTTATCCATTTTCTTCTTTTCTTCTATACTCCTTCCATATCAAATCTCGTCTATTCTTTATTTAACACATTGTATCTATATCTTTTCTTATCATATCATGGTTCATTTAAGGTCATTTATATTTTTCTTCCTGTTCATATCATCATAATAAACTTATATATATTTGTACTTATACATATCGAAACTTATACTTGTTTCGATCTCGTAGGAGTTCAGAACTTATACCTATACGGAGGTATACACGATACTTGTACTTTTATCTATCTTATATATATCCCTATCTTATATTATGCATGATATACTATGATTATCATATACCTTCTTTATTTTCCTTATTTCTGGACTAATATAGGTTCCACTTTTATCAAACCTTCTTCATGGTTTATTATTCTTGACTCAATGGGCTTTCCATGAGTTCAAGAACACAGCGGAGTTCGGACGAAGTTATGACCTTAGGGTTGCTTAAGCGGAGTCATACGTAGTCAAATCGACGGCCGGCGGCCTGACCTCGTTAGGCTCGGTCCACAACACCTCAGGTCATTACCTAATATCCTCGGGCATATGAATGGATTCTTGACTCAATGGGCTTTCCACGAGTCAGGCACGAGAAGCAGTTCGGACGAAGAAGTTATGACCTTCCGAAGTTGGAGGTCATACGTAGTCAAATCCTGAACTGGTTGAGCTGAGTTGACCTCGTTGAGCTTGGTCTAACACTTGGTCGATACCTATCATCCTCAGAGCATATCAGATAGTTCTTGACTCAATGGGCTCCATAGAGTCTAGAACACCGAATCGAGTTCGGACGAAGGAGTTATGACATTTGAAGTTGGAGGGTCCTCTGTGTAGTCAACTAGGCGCAGGCGCGCTACAAGATGAGGTCTCTGAGCTGGCCACGACTACAAGGATGAGTCTGCCAAATATACCTGTGAGGATTAGGTCTGGAAGGCCTGCGCAAGATGGTCTACTGTGACCTCACCGCTCATTAGGCCCATTGAGTGAAAAGACCATAGCAGTACAATTCGGAGTGAAATTCAAAAAACCAACATCAGATCATTGATGTCGGCTGCAATTCTGAAGGACTTATTGTGGAATTCCCTTTATTCGACCCAGCTTCTCGTTCTAAGAGTGCATTCTTTGAGTATGATAAAATATGGAAATTTGGTAGTTTCAACTTCTTGGTAGACCCTTCCCGAAAAACACATATATAGGATCCTTAGAGCTCTTCTCAACTCCTTTATGAAATGAGGTGGGGTTTCCAAACCCAAACCATACATAAGATAGAGGTTCGAACCATATATTTATACTTTTATACGAAACACGACAAACCCATACTATTGCTTCCAGCTTATCGATGCTTTTCCGCATGCGAACATAGTTCATACCAAAACCATACTCGATTCCATAGTTATTCTGGCCAAAAACATGTCGAAAAATCTTGTGATCATAACCTTCTTCTTCTTAACTTCTTCCTTTGCTTCTCTCTTATCTCTTATCAGTGTTTGCTCTCCGCTCTCGAGACCAATGAGATATTTCTTTTTGGTCTTTACCTTCATTGATCTTTATCATTTTTATTCGACTTTGGCCCTCCAATAACACAATATTTGCTGAATCGATTTATGATATTTTCACCATAGCGCCGAATCTTCTTTTATTATTTGTAATTTAACTTATGCATATTTCTACTTTTTGTTTTATCTTTATTTTATTCGGGACAAATATACTATTACTTTTATTATCTTATTCAACGTGTTATCGAGCCGTTCAGGGTATAATTTGGGATATTCACGGACACAGCCCGCTCTGCTTTTGTTGGGGAGAGGTGCGGCGGGTCTTTGAGGATAGCTCGTCATCGTGGGAATATCCCCATGTTATCGGGGCGATGAAGCTCCTTTCCTTTAATACATTCGATCGGTGCCTCGCATTTATCTTACACATCTTTTTGCCAAAGATCGTGCCTTTTTCTACTTAGGCACGGGCGATCGTTTCACGTCCTTGAATCTCGGCACGATCTACCCAATTCCCTCGTCGACTTACTGCTCCTCCTGTTTCTTCTCCATGTCTTGACACCAATGAAAAAATTGATATTCAAGCGACTGGATCATCGAGTTGCTAGTCATTGCACCTGTGTCAGACAAATCAGATGTGGGGAGGCGAACCGTTGGAGCTAGTGGTGGCGGAGGGCTACTAGATAGCTTTTAGAGCCAAGCCCTTGCATGTCATCGATGAGACTTTTTGTTCAATTCCCACAGACGGCACCAATTGGTTTTACCTAGATTGTCGACCTTGAGGACATCAATGGCCTTCAGTAAACCCTCTCTGAAAAAGGGAGTTCGGCTGATTGTCTGCATTGTCTCTTCGATGGATAAGTCGGCCGAGGGTGGAGAAGAGAAAGAAGAGTTAAGCGCCAGTTGGGGGTTGCGTACCTTTCCCTCGTGGGGAGTCTTTATTTTATACTCGGGCTCTGGTGCCAGAGTATCAATCCGTGATTTTGATAGATATATAACATTATCAAAATACTGATTTTTTTTTCTTAATAAGGATTAATGCTAGAGATTATCCTTCGAGAAATAAGGGATAAAATCTGTTTTTGCTTATCAAGGATTATCCTTTGGGAAACAACCTTATTAGGGATTAATGCTTTTGAAATGTATGAGATTTGGACATAGGGAGATCTGTGGATAAATATCTTGCGGGTAATCTCTTCCCTAATATAGTCATCCATAACACCTTTTTCGTATGAGGTAGGGTAGTCGGTTGGGGGACTCGGGATCCTAGACGGGTTTTAAGATTGCACCGTCTGATAAGTTCCCGTGTGATTTTAATATAATTGACCATTTCATAAGGTGAGCCATATGATGGGCTTGCGTAAGCGCCAGGCTTATTAAGTAGTGGGTCTGAGCCTAAAGACCACTGTACTCACAGCTGTGATTGGACATTTGGACGGTCGATAAGGAGACTAATCGTGGAAAAGGAAATGAGGAAGCAATGGGAAAAAAGAAAGGGGGGAGGGAAAAGGGAAAAGCAAAAGGGGGAAAATGAAATGAGAGGGAAAATTAGACGGGGGAATGAAACTTAAAAGTTTCTGGTCTAAGGATGAAAAACTTTTTAATAATTAACAAAATAAATAAAAATACATAGTAAAGACTAAGAGCATCTCCAAAGGGCTCAACAAATAACTATTTTTAGCTATTTTGTTGAGCCAAGTGAAAAACTAGATTCTAATCCGCCGCTACCCCGGGCCGCTATTTCAAGCCTCTCACCTTCTCCCCTCAACAAATGTAGCGAGCGCTTCGTCAAATAGACTTCCCTCTGAAATCTCTCGCCAATGTCTTCTCGATCCACCTGGATCCAAATGACACCAGCAAATTACAAAAACCTGTGCATTCGGGCTTTCGTCTCTCTCTCCCGTTTCATAGAGCCCGACCGGCCGAACCTGACTGCAACTTCTGTTTGTTTGAGAGGAGCGAAAAAATTTTCCGGGGAAAAGGTTATACAGAGGTTTCTTCACTGAATCCCTTGGAGAGAGAAACAGGTTATACAGAGCAATTAAGAAAAACAGGGAGAAAAGAGAGAGAGAGAAAGAGAGAAAGAGAGAGAAACCGTCGCTGTTAAGGTCAAACACAACAAACCCTTACCAAATATCATCTCATTCTCTCTTCCTTCTTCTCCATCGGATGCTTTTTTTCCGACGCAGAGCTCTTCAATACTACTGGCCGACTTCTTCTTCCCTGACTTCCCACATATCATGAAGAATACCAAATCCAAGCAGAATAATGGCTTCATCCCCACCCTCTTCGAGTCCATTTCCAGATAAAGACAAATATTCGCCTCCGCTCGGAGAGCTCCGCTTCCGCCCATCTCCTAGCGATCCCCGACGAGCCGAGCACTCGTTAATCATTTTGCTATTTTTTACCGATTCTCGTATTCTTTCCTTTGGATTTTGATGATTTGTTGTATTTGTCATTGTATTTGGTTGATGATTCAACTAAGGAAATGATAGTTTCAGACTATTGTTGCTTTTTGGATTTTGACTGTTTTGAAATTTAGGTTCTAGATCAAGTGTTTTGTAGTTTTTTTGGGTGCCTGTTGGAAACTTATCTGCTGGATTTTTTTGGTAAATTGAGCTGCGGTCCCGCTGTTTGATGAGCAAATGGGGGAAAATTCGGCACTAAGAAATGCACGAAAAATAAAAGAATTATGTGAGTATTTGTATGTAATTTGTGTAAAGATAAACTACTCCAAGCAAAAAAATGTAGGTTACATTTTTATTAGTATGAATACTAATTTTAATTTTTTTCTGAGTAAAGTATGCCATTCATGGTTTGGAATTTAATCATTGATTATCGGTGTTGTTTGTTTTCTTTGTTTTGGACCGCAAATATAAGAATAAATAATACATCATTAAAAATTTAAATATTAAAATTTGATGACAGACACGACATATCATCATTATGGCGCTTACGTGTTGCACATTTTTTAACATATTATCGAAAAAGCAAGCAAAGCTACCAAGAAGAATCCATTTCACGAATGCTACCGAAAGAATTTAAAACATACTAAAATACCGAATTGAATATTTAAATATATTTTGTAATTGGGCTATTTTATCAGCCACGGCTGAGACGCTCTAAGAAAGATCTCTAGTGGCTCAACAAATAGCTATTTTTAGCTATTTTGCTGAGCCAAGTAAAAAAACCAGGCTCCAATCCGCTCGTCATTTTGCTTCCTCACCTTCTCCCTCAACAAATGTAGCGAGCGTTTCTCGCTCAGCAGATCTCTCCCTCCAAAATCCCTGGCCAACGTCTTCTCTAGATCCACTGGATCCAGCGACACCGGCAGCCACAAAAACCCAGGTATCTCCAAGGTCAAGCCAAGCATTTTATTCTCCCTTCACTTTCCTGCAGCATCATCATCCTCTACTTGGCGCCCACGCCATGGCCTCTAAATCCAAGTCAGTGTCCTCCTCACTCTCCACAGATCTGATTCGGAGATTTTGGGGGGGTTTTTTTTTTGTTTGATGCTTGATCTTTCACTCTGGGTGTTAAATCTGAGGCTTGAGTTGTGGGTTTTTTTTGGATCTGGTAGGGTTTTTGTAATAGTTTGACTGAATTCTGAATCTTTCTCTCTCGATGCTTCCTTACTGTACTCTTTCTCTTCTCTAGGCTTTTACTTCATTTGCTGCTTGCAAACCCTTTCCCATGCTTGATTGGTGTGTTCTTTAGCAATATTCTTTGTTTGCTGGTGGGCTTGGATCTGACTTTGACTAATCTTTTTTATTTTTTGCTAATTTCATGTTTGGATTTGTATACTCCTCTTTCTATAACTGTAAAAGTTCATACTTTGAAATTTTGTTGTATGTGTAATTTCATTTATCTATGAACTTCTGATGATGCTGAATTTCACAAATTTACTTGTTGTAGCTTAGATCCACTGGCTGTGTTCGAATATTCACATTTTATTTTGTGTTTCTTTATGGTGATTTTAATTTTTATGTTTTTTAATTTCTGATTATGCATATAAAGCTGAAAATGTGTATATTTGATATTGGTTCTGGGTTTGAAAATGGATCAGGGTATGGTTCTTTTTATTGGTAATTAGGTTGAAGCTATGTGCTTTGTTGTTTTTAATGAGCGTGTTATATATGAAGCTTGTTTGCCTTTTCCTAGAGATGTGTATTGAGAACTCTCACTCAATCTATTTTTGAGTAAATCATGAATTTTGTCCTGAACTGTTAATTATGGCTAACTTTACATTTTCCATTGTAAATGCTGGAAATAAGCTCTCTTCTGTGATGGAATAGAATTGCTTATATGGGGCATTACCATTTTTGGTGTAAATTTTGCTGCTGGATTTTATTATGTATGTATTTCATCAACGCTTAGCAAGTAAAAAGCATTTACTTGGTAAATTGTGGTCTGAGAAGTTCTCTAGCACCTATAGGTTCTTTTGTATCTTTTCCTGTCTAAACAGAGTAAATTAGTCTATGCATTTATTGTTGGTTTAGGCTGTTGTAAGAATGCTGGTATCTTCGCACTGCATTCATATACTGACTTTATGAAGAAACCATATTTTTGCTGCATTGTGAAATAAATCCATATAAAAATACTTTATTTGGCTTTGAAAGCTGCATTTCATCGGATATTGCTTGGAGGATGGTAAGTCTGGTGGGTGAATCCATCTTCTAATTTCATTTGTATGTGCTGTGAGTTTACTAGAAATCAGGACTAAAAAAGCTTACATGTGAGCCTGTTTAAGGGTAGCAATTTAGAACAAGAATCTAACTTAGCAAATAGCCCCACAGTGTTAGAGTGAATTTTGTTTGGTGACTTTCAAGGCATCGTAGTAATTTCTTACAATTCTAGGAATTAAAGTATGCTTATTTCTTCATATGTCTCACTTTACTATGAACTATTTATTCTTAACAATTCAAATCATGTCCGTTTGATTGGGATGTGGCTTGCTTGCACTTGTAAACAATTTTATCCAAAGTATTGTCACATTTTACATGTTTGATTCTTGTAGATTGAAGTTTCTGGGCTCAAATATCTTTACATTTTTTGGCAGAGGGATTCAATGCAATTGGATAGCATGGATGGCATTGAAGATGAATGTGTTAAGCATTTCACCTCCATGTTCTTCTGATATAGGTGGTCGATTTGAGATCCACAGGTACATCCTCGAAGTTGAGATGAGTACCAGGCAAAAATTCCAATCTTTAATAACAGACACTCTCACCTGCAGCTTACATTAAAGTTTAATTGATACAGATCAAAGATATGTTTCAAACTTTTTTCTATTAGGATTACCCATCCCAGTCATGTGGCCTCATGATTTAGTTGAAAATACCAAACAGAATGCATTGAATTTTGTGGTAGCTGTTGATGCAGTTCGTATGGGAATTCAGAACTTGTAAAGAATTTGATGACGTGGCACGACACGTCATCATTATGGCGCTTACGTGTTATGCAATGTGGCATTTTTTAATTATATTATTGAAAGTTAGTTAAAGTTAGTTGAAGTAGTAATCTATTTTGCTGAGCGTGGTTGGAGTAAATTTTAAAAGTCAAGTAGCTAAAATAAATGAATCGAATATTTAAATATATTTTAAGATTTATTCATTGTTAATACTCTGGAGACGCTCTAAGAGACAAAATTTTATTTCTTTTCCTTCTCTTCCTCTAAAGTTTCAGAAACAGTAAACCTAAAGGTGAACTGTGGTTCCCTTGAGAGGCAGAGCAGAGAAATGATGCTAAATGCTGACTGGGAAGTTTTAAGCTCTCTTTCCAAGCAAAACAGATTGGCAGTTGGCGTTTCTCCAATCGTTCAGATACACTTAGAGAGAAGCCATGCTTATTAGAGGTGAGCTCACCAGTGAGTCAACCCAGCCATTTTCTAATGACTGTTTGGCTATCAGAATCAGATAATTTTTTTATTTCATTGATCTAAC
The DNA here is from genome assembly GCA_016808115.1 of Tetrastigma voinierianum. Classification (NCBI taxonomy): domain Eukaryota; kingdom Viridiplantae; phylum Streptophyta; class Magnoliopsida; order Vitales; family Vitaceae; genus Tetrastigma; species Tetrastigma voinierianum. The sequence goes on from JAEQBH010004739.1 coordinate 197,841, forward strand.
CATTAATCCCATTCTATTTTCAGGTATTGGCAGCCTGATCTTCATGTATGAAAGAAGATCAGTAATGGCAATTTTCCCCGAGAGGGTGACAAAACTTTGGAAAGAATGGGAAATCCGGGTGTTGGTTCTGATCAGCCTCTTCTTGCAGATTGTGCTCATACTGTTAGGCAACCGGAGGAAATACATAACGAGAAACCGAATCAGAGTCATCCTTTGGCTTGCTTACTTGGGTGCAGATTGGATTGCAGCAGTTTGTATTGGAGTCCTCTCCAACAGCCTGGGAGATGATTGTGACAATGACTCACAGAAAACCAAAAAAATCTTATGGGCATTCTGGGCACCGTTTCTACTGCTGCACCTGGGGGGGCCGGACACAATTACAGCCTACGCAATGGAAGATAACGAGTTATGGTTAAGACACTTTCTGGGGCTGCTTGTCCAGTTTGGAGGGGCATTCTACATCTTTCTTTTGGCCTGGAAGGGCATGCTCCTTAATATTCTGGCCATCCCAATATTTGTGGCTGGACTGATCAAGTATGGGGAGAGGACTTGGGCTCTAAGGTCTGCAAGCAGCAGCCATTTTAGAGACGCCATGCTCCCTCGTCCTGATCCTGGGCCTAATTATGCCAAAATCATGGGCGAGTATACTTTGCAAAGGAACCAGGGGTTTAACGTTTCATTGAGACCAGTGATTGAGCCTTCTACCAGCGTGAATCGCTTGGATCCAGATGCAACTATTCTCCAAGTTGGTTATGACTTGTCTAACACTTCTCTGCCGATTATTTGCAGATCTCATTTTGACCTTCCAAGATCGGGAGAAGAGCCAATCCTTCTTCCACAATACGACTTGGCAGAAAGCTTTTGCAGTGATTGAGGTTGAGCTTGGATTCATGTATGATGTGCTCTACACAAAGGCATGTGTGAGTTATTCATGTAGATGGGGCCATCTACTCCGCTTTGTGAGTTTATCTTTCACAGTCTCCACATTTATAGCCTTCTTGCTCATCGACAGGCATGAGTACTCCACCATTGATCTGATCATAACATTCTTGTTGCTGGTTGAGCCATTGTTCTAGAGATCTATGCCATTATCGTGCTGCTTTCCTCTCTGATTGGACCATGCTCTGGTTGAGTAACCACGGAATGGCCTCCTCTTGTTGTAGATTACCGATTTTACAACCAGCTGACAGGAGATGGTCGAATTCCATGGCGCAATACAACCTTCTAGGTCTGTGCCTTAAAGAGAAGCCCATCAAGTGTCTTGGACCACTCCAGAGATTGCCTGGCGTTGATGGAATGTTGGAGGAGTATCGCCTCCGCCAAGATAAAGGAATTCTCCATAGATTCTCTTACTTTTATGAAATGTTGAGGATAGCCAAGGTGAGCGTGCAGACTGTTTCTGATGATTTGAAAGGATTGATCTTCCAACACCTTGAGGACAAATCGAACAGGGCTAAGGGACAATCAAACGCCAATGCAATTTACAAGCAATTATGTGCAAGGAGGGGGGATTTGGTACTCACAGAGAAATATAATTGTTACATAAACCTTGGGTGGAGCATGGAGGAAGACTTTGATCAGAGCATTCTTCTCTGGCACATTGCCACCGATCTCTTGTATTATCTTGATGATCAAGACCAAAATTCAAGCTCGGGTAGAAGTCCAGATTGTAAAGCCACGAGCAAGTTGGTGTCAGACTATATGTTGTATCTTCTGGTCATGCGCCCCTTCATGCTTCCCGATGGAATTGGAAAGATGAGATTTCAAGACAGCTGTGCTGAGGCCATTCAGTTTCTTCAGGACAACAATGCCGACATAAAAGGAAGAACCGATGCTTGCCGAAAGTTGCTTAGGGTGAACACTGAAGTTTCACCCCTGGAAGTGGTGCGATAAAAGCAAGTCTGTACTATCTGATGCCGTCATTGGCCAAGTCTCTACAATCCCTGGAAACGGATGGGGAAAATTGGAGCAACGGAAAGAAATGGGAGATGATGTGTGATGTGTGGGTTGAGATGATGTGTTATGCAGCAAGCCAGTGTGGATGGAAGGAGCACGCCCAGCAGTTGAGGAGAGGAGGAGAGCTGCTCACACATGTATGGCTTCTCATGGCCCATTTTGGTATTAGTGAACATTTCAAGATCTCACAAGGCCATGCAAGGTCTACGGTGGTTGTCACTTAGGAATTAATATTTGATAGCTTTTTAGACCCTTTTTGAGCTTAATTAGCTTTTAATATATCTAGCTAGCAATTTTCTTTTCTTTGTTTTTGGCTTTTTTGTACTTGCTTTAGAACATATTTGAAAATCATTATGAAAAACACTTTTTGAGGATAATTTTGTTTTATGATTTTTTTTTGTTGAAACAAAACTCTATTCCAAACTTCAAATCTTTCCTATATGGTTTTTGTCTTTAAATATTTTTTGTATGTAGTGTTTTATTATTAATCATTCTATTGTATTTGTATAATTATTTTCAAAAATTAGTATTTATTTTTTTCAAATAAAGTTTATTAATGCCCATAGCAAATATCATCTAGTTGAGGAATAACATCATAAGGTGGTTCATGCCACACCATGGGGCTAGCTAGAGAAGAAGAAAGCGTAGCTAACACATGAGCTATCTCATTGGCTTGCCTCCTAACAAAATGGATACTAAATCCATCTTCATTACTTAAAATGGAAACTACCCTCCCTAATAATAGAGCCATACTCAGACCTAACCTGTTTCTTTCTACTTAAACTCATGGTTCATATTTTACATCCGTTGCCACTCTAACATTTTGAAAACCTAGTTGCTTCACTCATGACAAAGCCTTCTTTACCCCAATTGCCTCCTCTTCTCGGATTGGCAAATAACCATCCATCGAAGAGGATTGACCCAATAAGAAACGATTACAGCTGTCGCGCACAACCATCCCCAACCTAATTCTGCCAAAGTCATTCGAAAAGGAAGCATCAACATTACAAGTAACAAAGGGACTTTAGGGCACATGCCACTTGCATCAGACTCTAGAAGCCAAAGAAAGATCTTCTCCAACTTTACTACGAACCTATAGACAATCATACAGAAAACCCAAAGCATGATGAATTAGGGCTCTAGCACTGGGACGTGCATCCCTTCAAACCACTTCAATTTGTGTTCTCCATATTGCCCATTAGCACAATAGCAAATAACAAGAACTCCTCGAAACATTCAACTTCTAAACTTAAACTAGTGAAGTAGATATTACAATCTAATTTAATGCCCTTCCAACACAATTGAGCAAAAGGACAAAAGATAAAGACATGAAATAAATTCTCAATAGCCGAGGTACAAAGAACACAATTACATTGCACTTCTAATCATTTAGCTTGAAGCCTACACCGTGTAAGAAGACAACGACGACTAACCCTCCAAAGTAAATGCTTTACCTTCAATGGAAAAGTCAAATTCCATTATTGTTTCCAATCCCCTAGTAGTTTCAAATCTGCATAGTCTATAAGTGATAAAGCCACCTTATAACCTGACTTTACCACATACTCACCCATTTTAAAAATCAACTATTAAAATATCCTTCAAAATGTTATGGCTTCGTAACAATTCTTAGAAACTTATTTCGAAAATAAGTAATATTATTATTATGTTTTTCTTTCTCAAAAAAAAAAAAAAAGTTGTTATTGACAACAATTATTGTTATAACATCAACAAAATTCACCTGTTAAAATCAAAAGTAAGATGTAAGTTTTTGTTGATTATAATTAGTACTATTTTTAAAAATAAGTAATTAACAAATTAAAAATTATTCAAACTATTTTCTTTGATAGAAACCCTATATGTAATTAAATAAATAATGGTATGATTTACAAAAACCAATTGTTAGTATTTTGTTTTACAAAACAGGTACTTTCACATTTTTATTTTTACTTAATTTAAGTAAATATATTTCTAATAATTCTTTTGGACATTTTTTGAAGGTCAATATATAGCTAATATAAATTACAATCCATGATGCACATCTCATAATGAAAGAAATTCAATCAGAGACGAGTAATACTAAAGAAATTACACAAATTTATGGTATAAAAAATTAAGCAAGTCAAAACAAGGGCCACCATCCTAGCAATTTGTATCTCATATTTGACGCAAAATTATGTAGAAAAATAAGAAAATTTTAATTTTTCTTTGATTTTTTCAAATGTTTTTGCATATGCAAATCATGTTGAAATTTTATAAAAGTTTGTAATTGGTATTTAAAGAGTTAAAAAGTTTACTGATTTGAAAATCTAAACTCCTTAACCAACTTAATTGAAACTTTGAGTTAATGAAAAGATTGTTTCATTAAACTTCATATATTTTTGCATTATAGTACTTTAACTTTGTTCATTTTCTTCTTATTTATCCATCGGATGTTTCAAGAAGCTCCCATTATGATTATATTACACATAAAAATAGTTGTAAAATAAATCAAGGAATAAATGATAAAATTAAACTGAGCATATATAGGGCGATATTAATTAACATAAAAAAGAAAAAAAATCAAATCATCATTTGAACGAGAAGATTATATTTCCACGCAGAAAACTAGAGCTCACTAGCATCAGCATGGTTACATCATTTAATCCAAATACAGTTAGAAAGTAAAATTCTAAAACATAGTTCACATCTAGAACACTGAAACATACTTAAACACACAGAACTCCAAAACATACACTAGCTTTAAGGCGTCAGCCAAGACAACAACTTTAGTGGCAATGATGGTTACAACAGCATAATAAATCCCAATCCAGAGCAGTCTCCATTAACTGTCGCAGATTACAACTCACGTCAATCTTATTTGAATATCAAAACGTAGAAATGAAAAGCAAAAGACCAACAGAAAGAAGCAGATCGACCAAACAAATTCAAGCTGGTAGTCATATCCATTGCTTCCTTCCCTCGTATCTTAATTAGTCATCCGCCTAATCAAATCATAAAAAGCGCAATGGTCATGTATCAGATTGGTGGTTATACCAAGCAAATTAAACGTAAACCAAATTTTGAAAAGATTGTGTAGTGAACTTACGGAGAAGGTTTGACCTTGAAAGAGGTTATGCACTGAACTTACTGATCAGGTTCCACAATATCAATCTTCAATAGAGGACTCCTGTCTGACAATTCTTCAGGAACCACTAGGGGCCTTTCAGAGTACCTGATCTCCAAATCTCGAAGGGCTTGTAGTGCTCCTTTCTCGACCTTCCATTCCTCCAGTTGATCCAGATTCCATAGTTTAAGAACTCGGAGCTGAGGGAAGCCTCCCTTTGAGCAATGCATGCTCTTCCCCAAATAAGATTTGGCATACAATTTAAGACTTCTAAGGTTGGGAAGCTTATCCAGCGATTGCATTGGATCTTCTGTAAGTTCCGACCCGGACAAGGTAAGGTCGATGAGGCTCGGCGGGAACTGAGACACAATTGATGGATTCCTCAACCTTCCAAACAAATAAATGCATGAAAGATTCAAATGACCTGTTAGAGGCTTTAATTCCAAATCCCAAGCCTCATAATCCTCGCTGATCGATTTCACCCTTAGAGACCGAAGATGCTTTAGATTTTGAACCCACTCAGTTACCGCCTCTACTTGAGACGACATTGCCTTTCTTTGAGATGGCATAGCCAAACCCAATTTCCTAAGATTGAGTAACCTGTTTAGGCCGTCTCTTACAGGAGTCTCCTCATCTACAAAGAGCCCACACAATGTTTGAAGGGTTGTGAGACAACCAATACTTGGTCGGGGTTTAAGTTTACTTCGATAACCCTCACTAAGGTATAAGTGTCGCAGTTGTTGCAACTCCCATATTGAAGCAAGAAGAGTGTTGATGTTGGTATGCTTTATATCTAGCGTTTGAAGATTCTGCAACTTGCTTATGGATGAGGGCAGCTTCTCAAGGAATGTAGATCTCATGCCAAGGTACCTTAGTTTAGTTAGTTTGCCTAATGCCTCAGGTAGCTTAGGTCTGAATACATTTTCGAGATCAAGCACCTGCAGTAATAAGAAGCAACTGCTAGAAATGCATCGCCCTAAAAAATTTCCAATATATTGCACCGGCTCAAGCGTTTCTTGATTATCAAATGACCGAAAAGAGAGGACATCTCGATAATGCCGAGTCAAAGAAGTTGAACTTGTGTTATGGCCACCATGAATATGATCAAAGGTTATATCATCCTTATCAAGATGATCAACAAGACGACGGATCATGTCATTGCCTGGGAACAACTCTGACCTTGTGTGTATATATGATTTCCAAGAGCTGTATTTCTGAGCTTGATAACCAAAATGTTCAGGCGGCTGAGGCAGGCGAACGGTTTTAACATCTGCTTTTATTTGCCACTTGAACCATTCCTTGGGCGATCAACAGATTCAAACACCTCTCTGCTACATCTTCTGGAGCTTCATTCTTGTCCTCTATTTCCACCATATCCTCTGCAACCCAAAATGTTATTAATCTTCTCATTGGGATATCAAAATCAGGAGGAAATATAATTAGAGAAAAAAGGCATCTCCTCATGTATAATGACAAGTCCTTGTAGATCCTGTAGAGGGTACTTGACCAGACTTTTTCCTGGTCTTGATAAGGCTGTTCAATTGCATTGGACCACTCTTCAATGGTTGCATCCTTGTGTGAGAGTTCTTCTGCAAATTTATCGATCAGCAGCGGCAAACCCCGCATCTTTCTCTTACTCTTCTTTTCAGCGTGTAGTTCTGAGGGTATATACCTTGAGAGCATGGGTAAACATTGCCCAACTCTCTCAACTGTCGTAGTCAACAAGAGTGACTGCATCATCATGGAATGTGCGATCGGAGGAATACTCATTTTGCGAGTGATCCAAATCAGTCTGCTCCCATTTGATGTATCTGCAAGCACTTCTAACAAGTCGTCCCAGTAATAGAAATCAGAAGGATCATCCATCACTATAAGACATCTGTTATCAGTGAAGAAAGCTTCCAGTTTCTGCATCATTTCTTCGTGTTCATTGGAACACACAGCATATCTCGTGACTCTCATCTTGCAATTCATCAATTTTTTTATTATGTCTAAGAGAATCTGACGTGAATCACCTAGAGTTGAAGAAGCAGTGGTAGATGGCCAAGCACGAGATGGGAAGTGATGCGCAACAACTTTATTGTTGAAGATCATATTTGCAAGGGTTGTCTTCCCGATGCCTTGCATACCCATAATTGGAATCACTCGGAAACTTTGATCAGCTGCGAGTAATCGTGTCGTCATTGCATGCACATCATCAGCAAAGCTGGCGAAATCTGGTTCTCCTGTTACAGGCTGATCATCCTTAAAGCTGGTGAAACCAGATTCTTCGAGTTCAGACTCTGACAATGTTTGAGAGTCTTCAACACCAAATTCTTCGGGTTCAGATTCAGACCTCGTTTGAGAGTCTTCCCTGGGCCTGGTGATTGACAGATTCTGGATCTTAGCATATAATTGATCAATCTCTTCGACAAGCTTCTGAGATTTCAATTTTCCAAAAGATGTTCCCATCCAACATCGTTTTCTGAGCTGCACGTTCTTGTTGATGAAGTACTCAATCACAACCATAGCAGAAACGGAAACATCGGACAGCTTCTCCATCCAGACCATTAATGCTTTATCATCCAAATCTATTGATTCTAAGCCTCTTAAAAAACTTCCCAGCGACTCCAATTCATCTAGTACCCGTCTGGTCTTCTTCTTAGTATCGGGATGAAGTGCCTTCAGATCTAGCAGAGCTGATAGCTTCTCTTTCAATGGGGAAACAGCTGTGTTAATTTCCAGCTGGTTCTGACTAGGTAATGAGAACATGGGTGACCACTCCATTTCTTCCAAGTATTTAGGAGTTTCTAAAGAAAGTGGTACGAGTACTTTGGCAGGAGGAAGATGAGGGATCTTAGACTTGATCATTTCAAGCTTCTTGTGAATTCTGATTGATAAAAAGCATCTCCCCCAATTTCCTACCCTTCTTTGCTTTGCAGCTGATCTGAGTAAAAGGTCATCAATGACATCTTCAAAATCGTAGGCGACGTCCATCAATTCCTCTGTGAAGTCATAACCATAGATAACCCCAAGACGCATCAATTTGTTTTGGATCCAATGGACATCTTCTTCAACTCCAACTAAAACTCCTGGTTCTTGAATCAGCACCACATTCAGTTTCTCCATAACCCTTGATACTGCCAACTCAGCCACACCTCGACTGTTGGCAAGCTTCCTAAAGATCTCATCAGCTTCTTCCCTTCTCCCTTCCTCGAACATCGTCATCGCCTCATTCCACATTCCCAAGGTCGAGTTTATTCCCTGAAACATATTCCCCTCCTCCACCTCCATGTTAGAGTTTCCGTGCAACTTGTTCTCCTGCAAGGAACAAATGGTTTGAATCACTGCTTTTGACACAAATTTTGATTCAAACGGATATTCATAATTATGAACAAATGAAGATTTTGCTTTTGAATTCAAGCAATCAGGAACTTGCATCTATTAAACTATACAGACCGGATGAGTGGGTGTAAGAACTGCAATTGCCAGACAGATAAAGGAAAAAGAAAATGAAAAAAGAAAAGAACAAAGGAAATTAAAAAGAGAGTTCTGAAATGTTGGCTTGTTAATATAAAGTGAAGTGAATTGCTGGGATTTGTTATATTCAGGATCTCTTATCCTATGAATATTAATTATGATTTACTTAAGCCTAGAATTGAAAAAGGCCTATGAACTCTTAACCCTGTCATGAGTTTCCACAATAGATAAAAGAAAAGTTCACAAAAACTATATTTAGCAACCGGTCTTTGGAAAAAGTTTCGGAGAGCATATTTATGTTTCAGTTAATGACAAATAATATTAGTGTCCTACGTGTGATAACAATTCAGTTGGAGTAAGATTGGTAGAGAAAGCACACACAACAATTACATGCATGGAATATCAACTTGGAAGAATTGAAAGTTTTATTGTATACTACCACTCTCTGCTCCATTCAATAATTATATAATCTCCTATTTACTATAATTATTCAAACTAAATAAAATAAAATATTTTATTAAAAAAAATACTTTCTAGACCTGGAAAAATCAAAATATTCTCAACACTAAAATACAAATCTTAAAATATAAATAAATAAAATATTCTTCCACCTGATTTTAGAAACTATATATCAGTCAATAATTTCTAAATCAGGTTTAACTTTGGCATTAATAGTAGACTGATGGAAAGAAAGAAACATGGTTGTCTTTGATAATGTTATTTTTTCCCAAGAAAGATTGAAAAACTCCTTTATAACATCCCTACTTAGCTGTACTTATCTATGGAGGGAGTGTTTCATTGTAAATCATTAATATGTATTCTCTATACTTAGGTGGTAGGGTTTCGTTTTCATCTTTTTTTGGTTTTTCTTGTATACAACCTCTATACTCTAGGGTCTGACCCTGTTTTGTTAATACATTGTCTACTTTACTTATCAAAAAAAAAAAAAAATAATAATAATAGATAGATGGGTGAAAGAAGACGAGAAAATTAATATAATGAGCAAAAACTTAATTACCTGGGGTGAGCGGATGAAACAGGGGAGGAGAACAGCCTCGGATTGAGATGATCAAGTAAAAGAAGAGCACCCGGATGAGCTTGATTAGCTGCACCTAGCTATATGGATATTTGATATCCTCAACTCTGATTTCCATGCCAAAACATAATGAGAAGTATTTAATTGAAGAGTCATCTTTAACAAACACATTCAATGATGCTTTTTTAGACATCTTTGAGCATTTTTTTAATAAAATAATTAGTATAATGACATATTTAGAAGCTTCATCTTTGAACATTTTCTATAACAAAAAAATTAATATTTATATTTTCTTATGAAAACAACAAATTTTCTATAAAGAAAAATAAGCACCTCAAAATTGAATCAAATTTTACTGATTAAAATATCATCAAATATTAACATATAATAGCCAAGTTTAAACAATTATACAATTAATAAAATTACTTTGATACAATTAACACAATCAAGACAACTAATTTGATACAATATCTAATTCCTTTTGAAAAAGAATAAGCACTTGTGAAACTAGTATTAGGATATACTTTATACAAAACATACTCATAATGACTTTCTTTATGTATTCTTCTTGATTTTCTATGTCATCTTCTCTAACTAATGACCTTTTTAACAAATCATTTTTCTTTAACAACCTGTAGATAAATATAAGAAGAATAGAGACCTTGTAAATTATATATATAGTGGATTATATATGCAATAACCAATAAATACAATTGAAAGTATAACTTTCATAACAATCTAAATGAGAAAACTATTGGAACCAATATAAAAGGAAATATAAATAAATTTGAGAAAAATAAATAGGGTACAAAATTAGTTAATCAAGAAAAATGGGATATTACGCTTTAGTTTTAGAAGCTTTGAGAATCATAATTTTTTATTAGAAGAAGAATTTGAAAAAATAAAATAATAATATATTAAAAAAATGACAAAAACATAAAAAAGAAGTTGCCACATTGGTAAGGTTATTTATTTCCAAATTGAAAGTTAGGGGTTTAAACCTCCAAAAGGTGGTTTTATTTATTTTTCATTTACAATAAAAAGACTGATACAATCATATTAAAAATTAATGAGAAATAAATTATGGTTTATTTTTCATTCACAGTAAAAAAAAAGTGATATAATCATATTTAAAACTAATGAGAAATGCTGTCAAAAAAAAAACTAATGAGTAATAAATCAATGTTTTAAAAACGGAAACGATCATTGAACCGTAAAAGCACGGCTTATACCTCTACTCGGTTTCAAACGTTGGTTGCACTGCCATTTAATCGACACGACGTAATAAATAAATATTTTATATTATTAAAATTAAAATATAAATATATATATATATATATATATATATTAAATTTTATAAAATGATATAAGTTTAAAATTTAAATTTGAGTATATTCATTTATTTAATGTTAACTAATCTAATGTATATGTTTATTTGCAAATTTATGACACAACTAGAACATGGCCTAGTGATAATCTTGCTCTAACATTTAGTCAAGATCTCTAGTTCGACCCTTGTTTTTCTTTACACTTCACAAGTCCCACATTTGAAGTTTACAAGAAAGCCCAATAAAAATACATAGAAAAGTGAAATTTTTGCTTAATTGGAAGATTGAACTAGGGTTATTGGACTTTTGGGATCTCTTTGTAAAAGATAATAATTCACTACAATGTGCCAAAAGGGGTGGGTCATGTGAACCATTTAATCTAAAATGAAGAGATTGTGAAGAACTCGGTTTCATCAAAACTGTCAAGTTCGACGGTTTACTAGTCGGTTTCGACAGTTCAGATCATGTTCAACTAGTAGCTTGTTTTAAAGAGAATTAGATTCGATAGATTTGACCATCTGATCAGATCTGATTCGATTTTCAAAACATTGTAATAAATTATAATTTCATTAGATAAATGAGGCGCGATCAATAAGAGTGGGTGAAGGGTAGTGTGTGAGGGTGCATGGTCATAGTGTGTGGGAGTATACATAAGTTTGTGTGAAGGTTCTTATTTTTTGTTTACATTAAACAATTATTAAATTAGGCATAATTAATTGCACAAAATTATTACACAAAAATCAACTAATTGGAAAAATCACGCAAAAAAGATGATCAAATAAGAAAGTTACGCATGACGTTAATAATACGAGATAACATTAATAAAATAGGAACTCTATACATAGCATTAATTACATTAATAAAAAATAAAATTACACATAGCATTATTCACATTTTACCTGTACAAAAATCTAGAGCACAAAAATCTTGGGGAGGATGAACAATCTTTTTTTCTTTTTTTTAATAGAAAAATAATTTCATTGTCATTGAATCAAACTAACAATACATCATAGAAACGTATAATCAGCCACGATAAAAAACCATAAAGGCCGAAATATCATTCTGCAACAGTATAATAAATCTACTCAACGTTTATACATTTAATACTTTGTTTTATATATTCGAGACATTATCGCTGACTGTAATATCAATTCAGCTCTATAACATAATGACAATCATCGATTCGATTGGTCCCCGATCAGATATAAATGTCGCATAACAAATAAACGCCGCATCACACAAATAAATCCAAAATTTTCCTACTGAAACAACACAACCATACGAGCATGAAGACAACGACAATCACATGTGCACAAAGACGATGACAATCACACGCACACACGACGACGACCAAATCACGAAAAAACAAATAAAACCTAATCTCGCGCTAATAACCACGTTATCAAAAAAGAAAATTGCCGAATAAAATGTTATTCGTAAAGAAAACGATAAAAGAGGCGTAGAACGCGATTTCAGACAAGAACGACTAAAACTCCATAAAAAAGCGAAAAAGACTTGGTTGTTGAAGGATGAACAAGTTAACCATAGAAAATTAGGTAAAGACAAGTGATGTGGCATTAATAAAGTAGGAAGATTGCAAGAAAACCTAGGGAAACATATAAATCAGATTAAACATCTTGGATTAAGAAAGGAAAAAAAAGAACTAAATGCATAGAAAAAAAAACTAGGGATAAATAAACATGAAAATACTAAAATAAAAGATAACTATATAAAAAAGGATCTAGGCCTCAAGGAAAACTTATGAAATCTCCTCAAATCAAACCAGATTAAAATGCCATTACCCAGATATCCGCCTCCACAAATCTCCTCGAACTAGAATTGCTTCAACATAGGTGGACTCCACCAATACTTCCATAGATCCAGTAACATCAAATAAAAAAGACCCAGGAAAAGGATCCGCAAAAAAAAATAAAATGGGTATGGATATGCAGGAGCTAATTAATAGTGTATGAGAGAAAAATCATGAGCCAACAAAAATGTAGAGAGTGGAAACAATAGAGCATACCTATCGTCTTCCATGGACTGGCTGTGACTTGACAACCGAGGAGGGGACTAATCGTGGAGAAGGAAATGAGGAAAGAATGGGAAGAAAGAAAGGGTGGAGGGAAAGAATCAGATAAGGGATGGTAGAAAAATCAGATTCTGGGAAGACATCTGGTATATTAATAAGCCTTTATGTGAAGTTTTCTCGGTTCTTTACACCATTGCGGGCATAAAAGGAGCTAAAGCTGCATATGTATAGGTGGTTCATGGGACCCAAAGTTTTTGAGGCCATTCCATGATTGGGACATGGATGCTAGTTTGTTTTAACAAGCAACAACGTTATTGCTCATTTGGTAAAGGATAAACTAATTTGAATGGGAGTTGTTTCTGGTTACTTCATGATTAAGGCTTACTTTAATCACTTAGAAGGTTTCTCCCCATTTCCGGTCCCTACCAAAATGCTTTAGAATCCCTATGTCCCTTCAAAAATTGGTTTTTTTGCTTGGGAGGTTTAGTGGAATAAGGTCCTTACTGCATCCTAGTTAAAAAAAAGGGGTTTTCACCTAACAAACAAATGCCCCTTCTTTGAGAGGAAGGAAGAAGAGCCGTATCATATTCTGATCTACTGTTCTTCAATTCCTGCAAGAATGACGATCTTCTTTACGCTGCTATTATTGGATTAGGCCCTACCTAGTCAAAGACCTTCTACATAACTGGTTACACTTTTCAATAAAGAAAAAAGTCAAGGCTATTTGGAGGGCAACACCTCTAATTCTTTTTTGGGTCATCGGAGTTTAAATCGACAAATCATCTTCAAGACACGCCACATTTTCTAACACTGCATTGAAGATCTCTCTTATTCGATCACTTTAAACTTAGGTTCGTTGTATTCTAAATGCAAATATTGTTTTTTTGAGGATACTTTTATTTAAATATTATGGCTATGTCTAGGTTGTTCACTTGTTGGGCAGGTTTGTTTGCTTTTCCCCATAACCTTCTTTGTTTGGCTTTACTCCTTATATACACTTTTTTTATCAATATATTTTGCCTTTTATCGATAAAAAAAAATGGGAGAAGGAAAAGGGAAAAGGGGGAAATGAAGTGAGGGGGGAAAGAGGAGGGGGAGTGAAACTTAAAATTTTTTTATCTAAGGATGAAAAAATACATAGTAAAGATCAAGGAACAAAATATCGGAAATATCGATCGAAATATTACTGATATTTCAATTATCGGTGGAGGTCGATAGGATATCCTCCACCGATAGTCGATAAGAGTAAATTTCGGTGATTTATCGGATTTTAGCTGATATTTCAACGATTTATCCAATATTCTGCTGGTTAGAGGTTTCGAACATGCCCAAAAAGTGGAAAAGGTCTTCACTACAGCCACCAAGCCATGAGTTTCACTTAATATATAAGGTGCAAGTATTTGTTATATATATAATTTTAATTGAATCAATATTTTTGTAAAAATATCCACAAATATTTATCGATATTTTCGATATATTCATAAAATTCAATTACCGATATATTCATATTTACCAATACTTTGATCTTTTGTAAAAACTACAAACTAGGTATGATTTGTTTTTTAACTTTTTTTCTAAAAGTTAAATAGTTTTCAGTATTCAATTTATTTATTTTTAAATTTTTTCATACTTATTACTAAAAAAAAAAAAAAAAAAAGGCTTTCGAATAGAGAAAACCAAAATGTTTGATTTTTTTTATTGAGAAAAAATCATCTAAAATAGGAAATACCATTATTTCCTAATAAGTAAGAGAATTAATAACACTCACTAGTTAATTTTAAAAAACAAATAACTTAGGATTAATTAAAAAACAAACGCCTTTAACTGGCAAAATTTTTGTATTTTTCTTTACTTTTTTTTCTCCTTTTTCTTCTTTCTTTCAAAGTTTCAGAAAAAGTAAACTCAAGGTGAATCAGGGTTCTCAGAGATAGGGATGGTGACTGATTGATTTGAATCTGATTTTTCAAAATCCATATCCGATCCTAAATAAAATAATATATCCATATCCATATATCCATATACCACGGATAAAAAAATCTAACCATATCCTATCCACTTATTTCTGATATTCTCCAATGATATCGGATTTATCCATGCGACAATTAAGACATATTTTGTTAACCTATGACACTAGTTATAATCAAGGATTCATAAATTTAGAATATAAACTAAAAAGTCTAAAGTTAATAAAACATCACAAATCAACTACTTTGTCGTATTCCAAAGAAATGAGAATTTTCTAGAACTAGTATAGTGGTTCATACAAAATATAGGTAAAAAATTGAAAATGAGGCAATTGAATTTTAAAATTGAAAACTTGGAAAAGAATGAGAGAAAATAAAATAAAATAAAATAAAACAAATAAAAGAAATAAAGCCGTAAGAAATCAACTCATAGATCCAGACCGATCCATCGCACCCGTGTAACTCGTAAAATCATACCTCATGCTAAAAAGAATATATCTCAACATTTTATGTGTCAAAAGTTAATTTCAAGGATGTCTAGAATCACGGAAAAAATCACGGTATATTCTAAAGCTGCTTAATACTTATTTTCAACAAAACATATACAAGGTGCCGTATTGGGTAAAAAAATGTGACATTCCAAAACTTGATTTGTTTTTCACATCTACAATTTACTTTACAAAAACCACAATAATTAAAAAAATCTAGAATGGTATAAAATTATTGGAAATTAAAAAAAGTATTACAAACAGGTCAAATCAAATTTTTAGTCTAGAAATACAAGAATGGACAAGTTGAAATAAAAGAATTTCAAAATTATTTACTTTACATGGCTCGTATGGTCGTATCACAACTACAATTTACTTTACAAAACCAGATTCTTTCCTTTTCTTTATTTATTTTTATTTGGTTTAATTCAACCATCATTACACCATTTTACAAAATAAAATTATTATCATGGTCAGAGCAATATTTCATACAATTCAATCACACTAATATTTTATTCTACAAACAACCAAGCTACAACTTACATTCTCCAATCGGCCGCACTCGCATAATTATTATTATTATTATTATTTTAATTCCACTCACGGAACTAGGGCCAGTTCCCCGCGGTAGGCAAAGAGGCGGCTCGCCTCGGCCCCACATTTCTCTTAAAATAGGCCCCCACATTAGGGTTTTAACATAACAAAACTGCGCTTGCGCTAATATTAATATTACAAGTAAAAATTTTATACACACAGTACTTTGGGACGCCGCCAGCTCCCCGCCACAGTCGCCCCGCATGGAACCAAAGACTGGGACGACATTTCCGACACACAAGCATGATGAATCTCAACATTTAGCACAAGCATGATGAATCTCAATATTTACACAAGGAGCCAGTGTCCAAAAGTACACCAACCCTATATTAGATAGTATTAGCATTTCTTTGCATTAATCATGTCATATAAACCAATTGAAGTGTCCATGTTAATTAGTAACACTTATGCCATTTGGAGCATGTTTGGTTGTTTTGTAGACTTTTGTACACATTTGAACTTCAACCACAATGCAAATGATCAATCATGAGGTTGAAGTTTAGTCTCAGCCATCAACAAGCCCAAAAATCAATGGAAAACAAAGAAAAGTGGAGGAAATGAGATGCGCGTGAAGATGTGATGAGGTATGCAGAACAAGAAACAGATTTTTCGCAACCTGCCAGAACCAATTCGCAATTCCTAATAATTCGCAAACCGTCGCGAACAGCTCGCATCCAAATAAAATTCGCAAATTGCCAGCCAACTTGCATCGCTGCATTTGCGAAATTCGTCACCGACACCACTAGCTTAGCGAAATTCTCGCTAGCTAGCGAAATTTCAACCTTGCCAAATTCGCTAAACACTTGCCAAATTCGCTAGATTCCTGCCAATTTCACAAACACTTGCCAAATTCATGACTAGATAAATTCTCCCTCGTAGCGAAATTGCATGCCTCGTCATGCCGTAATTAATGTCGAACCGCCTCAAACTTGGTTTATTACCCAATTGTCCTATAACTTAGCCTAGTTATTAGGGCTTTTGGTACTCCCATACCTTGAGGAGGTATTTATAAATACCCCCTATGTTTTGTAATAAAGGAGGGAGGACAGAAGGAATACAAAGTTTTTTTTGGTGATTTGTAAGCTATTTTCTTTACGCTTTTGTAAAATAAATTGCTTTATTTTCTCTCTTCTCTCTTTCTTCTCTTCTTTCTTTCACTTTCTCCAATGCCAACACACCTCTTATAATGACAACTCAAGAGACGTTGATCAAGCCTCCCTTCCTTTGGAAGAGGAAGGAAGCTAGCTCGTGGTGGGGTTAAGCATGTTGTCCTCTTGTACTAAAAGTCACTGTAGTGTGTATTTATGGCCCTTATTTTCAAAATCTTGCATAACATGAGATGTTATTGTCTCTGGCCAATACTTCCATGCTTTAGATCCAGCGCTTAGTGACGTACCGTGGCTCTTTAGATGGTCCTTACTCGCTTCGAGGTAGCATTTACATGTTGTGGTTCTTCAAATTAGGCTAACAACATCGACTTTATCAAGCCGCCAATACTCTCCATGACTCTTTAGGTTCTCGTGAGAGATGACTGGTGATTCTTTAGGATGGTCTTTACTAGCCTCGCCAATACTTCCATACTTTAGGGTTCGCGTTTGCAAGTGAGAGATGCGCTCGATTCTTTTAGATGGTCTTTACTAGCCTTAGAAAATGATAAAGGAATGTTGTGGTTTTTAAACAAAAGGGGCCATAATCGCATCCCGTGGTTGACTCACATAGAGATAAAACCCGAGGACATGTGTTTGCCCTAGCTTGTCAAGTTGGTGACCTAAATCTTCAAAGTTTAATTTCACTTTAAATTTCGCTTACCATTTCGCTTACCAATACTTAAACCATTTACTGACACAAATCCAAAAGTCCAAATAGAAAGCCTTACCTTCATGCCCTAATGCAAACCATTTCAGGATGAAAACCCATCCCCGTGTTCTAATCTTAGACCACTATACCGCAGTAGCTTGACTACGACAAAAGAGTAGGAACTTAGTGGTTATAAATTTTGTTGATTTTAATTTCAAATTCTCTACCGTGGGCACGAATCAAATGGCGCCGTTGTCGGGGATGGTGCCAAACTACTTATGGTAAGTTGAAGAGTACTTGTGATCCATCACAAGTGAAGGTAACCTTTACTCTTTCGTTAACTTCAGCTGCGTGAACCGCGCTTTGCTTCACTTTGGCAAGAATCGCATCAAGCCGCTTTCGCCATTCGCCGCCATTGTTGTTAGTTAATTTTAATCTACAAAGCTGTTTGTTGCTCTTTTTGTCAGTTTCCTTTAATCGTGTAACAACCGTATGCAAATAAAGGATAGAGACACATCAGGTAGATTGTATAGGATAAGTACACAACTTGACCTAGCTAGTGAAGTCAGTCTGCAAACTGATACCATGGATCCCATACCTGAGGAACAACAAAGTCAACCAGAACCCCATGAATCCAAAATGCATATAGAACCATGAGGGATCACATCCACCCTCCTAGAGTTAGTGCCCCATCCTTCGTATCATTCCTCCCGAAGATGTGTAGCAAGGAGGCCTTATTTGGTACCCTTACTCCCACATATCATGGTATGGGAAAATGAGAAAATCCATACACTCATATAAGGGATTTTGAGGTTTGCACTACCTTCAAGGAAGGTATGATGACATGGATTTGCTGAAGCTAAAGGCATTTCCAGTATCGACTCTAAAGGACAAGGCTAAGATATGCCCAACTCATTGAGGCCTAGAACCATAAGAAATCGGGTCAGCCGCAAGTCGAATTCCTCAAGAAGTTTTTCGCACTATAAGACCACACGGAAAAGGCAAATTTGATACCTTGCAGCCAGATGGCGGAGAGATTTACGTTGTCGGGAGAGATTGGCGAAACCATCGCTGCATGTCCACACCATGGGTTTGACATGGATGTCGTGAACCACTTCTATGGGTGGTATGTCACCTGCCATGAAACAATTGTTGGAAACTATGTGTGGGTAACTTTTGGAGTAAACATCCCTGATGAAGCTATGGATTTTGAACTATGTAACAAACTCCAAAGCCACGAATCCTACCCTGTGGAAGTTGAAAGACCTGGGCCATCAATCACCAAAGGGAGGGCTGGCATATCAAGACACAGATGAAAGAAATTGACCATTTAACTCAAAGATTGGATGATCTTGAAATGAAAATCAGCATGAAATGCAAACAGCTTAACGAAGATTCGCATCCCAACTTTCTGGGCTTCAACTTTCAATCAAATAATCACCCCAGGAGACTACCTAGAGTATGCCCATGTCCTAAATCAAAAATAAACTGACCATAGATGCTCCATATGGCAACGCCACAAATTTCTAATTGAGGTCACCCTAACCTTTCCTCGAAAACCTCAACCTCCCCAGATATACCCCTCAGATGACAAAGAAAGATTTTACCACCATCACGCCTTCAAAGCACCCACTCCTCTCCCGTCATGCTTCACAGAA
This sequence comes from Tetrastigma voinierianum, assembly GCA_016808115.1. NCBI lineage: Eukaryota > Viridiplantae > Streptophyta > Magnoliopsida > Vitales > Vitaceae > Tetrastigma > Tetrastigma voinierianum. Next base: position 217,256 of record JAEQBH010004739.1, read on the forward strand.
TCTGAAAGGTGGTGGGAAATTTTGTGGAGGAGCAAAGGCACAATGCTCAGTTGACCAAAAAATTGAAATGTAGAAAGCTCCTTGAACAAGAGAATAGATGGATTGGAAAGTAGCCTTAACCGAAGAATTGACAGCCCGCAGCATCCATATCAAGAATGGAAAATCACGCAAGAGGCGTGGAGGTTCCCTTCGCCCACGCTAAACTAAGGAGTCCATGAACTCGAGCTATTCCAAAGGAACCTCCCAAAAAATGGATGAAGTCAAAAGCTGTCATTACCTTAAGAAGTGGAAAAGAGGCTGGATCACCAATACCTGTGCCCGTTGAGGAACCAGGTAAGGAAGAACTGCTTTAACACATTTTCTTTGAAGGAGGATTCATGAAACACCGATGCCACCTCCATTTCCACAGCACTTAGCAAGAAGAAGGCATCCCACAGAAGGTATCTTAGAAGTCCTAAGACAGTGAAGGTCGAGTACCCCTTTGGACATCATCAACAAGTCCCCGCTTATGCAAAGCCAAAGATCTCCGTACAATCAAAAAGGGGTCGGGCATAACAAAAAGGCATTCTTAACGAATGTTGGGCCCCATCATCCAATGCAAGACAATGGCAAACATAAGGATCCAGTAACTAACTATCTCGCTAACATTGGAGGAACCTCAGACACAAAGTTAATCGCTAGACTGGTGCCAGACAACCTAATGCCATACCTGCAGCAGGCGTGCCTAGGTTCGAGAGTCAACCAACCAACATCACCCTATCTCTAGCCGACGCTCGAAAATACCAAAAGGGATAGTGGAGGATGTGTTGGTAAAGCAGATAAGCCTACTATCCTGCGGATTGCCCTCGACGAGAACCAGCGCGGGGCACTAATCGCGCCCATTATATTGAAGGCCATTTCCGCCACATCAAATGCCATCAATTGTCGATTGGGGTCATGCAGCTCACATTTGGCAACATGACACCGGAGCCCAACATTTTCCACTTGAGCAATAAGAAACCACCGAGGTCGAGGAGCAACTGATGAAGTCACCGAAAGTGGTACACGGTAGGAAGGCATGATAATAACAGACAGCCAGAAGAATTGATGGAGAACAATGTAGCAATAATGTAGAATCCACCATCCCTCCCGCAACAAATACCTCTGACGCCATCAGAGACCGGGATTGTCCAAAACAATGGAGCCGAAGCATGAAGGCACCCGCAAAGACACACCATTGTACGCGTGAGGAGCTCCCCGACCTCCCCGAATCCCACGCTTTGTAATTTGCAGGCTACCGTTTATCTCATATTCACGTTCTCATTTTTTTAGTTATTTAAACTCGCCAGGTGTTTAAAATATGATATCGCTAGAAAGCTTAATGATTGATTTTTTTTACAAGAATATGAGCGCTTGCGGTGTAAGTATGCCCATCTTTATCTCGTGTGAAGTACTTTTGTATTTCCATATTGGGTAATAGAGTTTTTTCAATTGACAATTGAATTGCTGGGCGCAATCGACAATTGAATTGCTTTCGTTGGAAAATTCGAATCACTATTTGTCACCTCTATGCTAGGAACAAATGCCATGCTTGGAAACAATTTGTGTTCAACACTGCTCCAAGATGTTCAACTGGAAATTTCCCTTTATGCTATGTCACACCGCACTTCGATTGCTTCAATAGGTTGTACCCAGGCTGCCTCCTTCCACTTTGCATACAGCCGGCCTTACATGTTGGCAACCTAGATAGGCTCGTGTTACCTATACTTGAAGACCAATGTTGTCTTCCAAAAAGAAAAAGAAAAGAAAAGCAAAAAGAAAAAGAAAAGTAGTAAGAAAAAGAAAAATAAAATCGCAGTTTCATGAAACCCGAGAGCACCCGGCCCGAGGGGTGCATGGCTTAAAGTGCCTGAAACCCATGCCCTAAGCCTTAATTGGCCGGGAGTCACTGATTTAGTGTTCAAGCATGGGTGGATAGGTAGAGCTCCAAACGAATTGTAGGTGCATGATTTTGTGTTATCTTGAGTCCCGGCAGTTTTTAGAGTTTGTGGTCGAAAGATCTCGTCATGCCCTAAAACCTTAATCAAGTTGAGTCACCTGTGACCTCGCTACACGGACTTTGGTGAGTCGAATTTAAGCATTGCATCCTACAATATAGTTGAAAAAGAAAGAAAGTGTGACTAACCCTATCTAGGTTGTTCAACGCCTTAAGGCTATGTCGTTGCTAAGTCAGGGAGGAGACAAATTTTGCAATTTATCGCTTAACTCAAGTTAAGCATAAAGAACCATTAGACTTAGGTGGAAATTCAAGTTGAGAATCATGGAACCAGTTTTGACCTGAAATTGTTCTCTTATGATTTTGCTTCTTTTATATCGGTTTTCAAATTTGATATCAATTGTTCAATTTAAAGTATTGTTTATATGTACATAAACCTTTTGAACGCAACCTTGAAAATCACCACATGCATCTCAATTCTTATTTTGCATTGCTATGGACTAGCAACGCTTCGTTGGGGGTGTGATTGCTGTCCAAAAAGTACAATTTTGAACCCTATATTAGATAGGTTTTGAGTACTTTTGTGCATTAATCATAGTCACATAAACCAATTGAAGTGTTCATGTTACCTTAGCAAATACTTATGCCATTCGGAGCATGTTTTTGCTTGTTTTGTAGACTTTTGTACACATTTGAACTTCAAACTACAATGCAAATGATCAATCATGAGGCTGGAAGGTCCACCATCAACAAGCCCAAAAAATCAATGGAAAAACAAAAGAAAAGTGGAGGAAATGAGATGCGCTGAAGACAGGATCGAGAGAGGCATGCAGAACGAAAACAGGAATTTTCGGCGAACCTGCTCGCAACCACCAATCCTAGCGAATTTCAGAACCGCAAAACAGCCGCAATCTCGCGAAAATTGCGAAATTCAAGTAGCCAACTTCAGACCGTGCATTTAAGTAAATTCGCTCAACGACACCGCTTAGTTTAGCTAAATTTCTCGCTAGCTAAACAAATTCAACCTTGCCAAATTCAAGAACACTTGCCAAATTCGCTAGGACCTGCCAATTTCGCTAAACACTTGCCAAATTCGCTAATTAGCGAGAAATTCCTCCCTCACAGAGCGAAATTCATGCCTCGCCATGTCGTGTAATTAATGTCAACCGCCTTCAAACTTGGTTTACTACCCAATTGTCCCATAACTTAGCCTAGTTATTAGGGTTTTTGTAATTTCATACTTTGAGGAGGCTTATAAATACTCCTCATGTTTTGTACAAAGGAGGGAGGATAGAAGGGAATACAAGTTTTGCGACGAAGTTATTTTCTTGATCGCTTTTGCAAATAAATCTGTTTTATTTTCTCTTCTCTTCTCTCCTTCTTCTTTCACTTTCCGGTTGCCAAACACACCCTGGAGGATGACAACTCAAGAGATGCTTGACTAAGCCTCCTTCCTTGAAGAGGAAGGCCAGCTTGGTGGTGGGTTAAGTATGTCATTCCTCTTGTACTAAAAGTCACGGTAGTGTATTTACGGCCCTTATTTCAAAATTCATTGCATAAATACGGGATACATTGTCTGGCCAATACTCCATGCTTTAGATCCAAAGGCTTAGTGACAGCACCGTGGCTCTTTAGATGGTCCTTACCGCTCCGAGGCATTTACATGTTGGGTTCTTCAAATTGTGGTTAAATAACATTGACTTTTATTGTTTCGCCAATACTCCATACTTTAGGTTCAAGTACTCGGGTGAGAGATGCACTGTGGATTCTTAGGATGGTCTTTACTAGCTCACAATACTCTCCATACTTTAGGTTCAAGGTTCTGGTGAGATGCACAGGATTCTTTAATTGCCTTACTAATTTTGGGAAAATGATAAAAGAATGTTAGGTTTTAAACAGTATACTATAATCGTATCCCCAGGTTGACTCACATAGGAGGATAAAACCCGAGGACATGTGTTTGCCCTAGCTTGTCAGGTTATGACCTAAATCTCAAAGTTTAATTCTTCACTTTAAATTCGCTTACCATTTTCGCTTGCAATTCCAACTTAAACCATTTACAAATTGACACAAATCCAAAAAGTCCAACAGAGCCTTACCTTCATGCCCTAATGCAAACCATTTCTAGGATTTGTTCCATCCTGTTCGATCCTAGACCACTATACCGCAAAGAGTCGACCACGCAAGAGGTAGGAACTTAGGTGTATATAAATTTTGTTGATTTTAGTCGCTTACTCGTGGTACGTAATCAACAAGCATGATGAATCGATCTCAATATTAGAACATGATATATGTATTTTAGATTGGTAATGTTCGACAATGCAACAATATTATATTACAATAATCGTAATTGCTACCTGATCTAAAAATAAAAGAAACGAGAATACCAAATCACTAACCCGTCGAATGTTTTGAAGGAATAGATCTAAGAGTTGCTTTAATGCTTGACGTGATGCGACCACAAGCTTGTTTTCGAGATTTCACGAACGAAGAGATCAGAATGAGCGCTTTTATAAACTAAATCGGTTTTTTTTTTTCCAATGCAAATTGGTGCCTTTATACTTATGTGTTCGATAACTTCAAAGTATAGACTCATTTTCATCAAAACGAGAATATCTTCCATACTTCCATTTCTTTCCCTTTCTTTCTTCTTCCTCCTTTCCTCCTTTATATTAGATTAAGATTTATACTGACAAGATTGTTAGTTAGTGATGTCTGATTAGGACTTTTAAGTGTTAAAATTAAAATTTACAATATTAGGAATTAAAATTTGTGAGGTTACATTAGGATTTAGGACCAAAAATCCAAGAGCTCCGTAAGACGCCGGGCCGCCGACTTCTTCCTCCGTCGCAGAGATTAATCAACAACGCCAATCGCTAGGCAGACAGAGTCCACACAAAGAGTTTAAAGAGTCACATGTTTTAATTCTTATACAACGGAGGCCATATCAACCGAATATCAAGTCTACTGGTGATTCCAAGAATGCACAAAGCCAAACATCTGGCAGATATTACCAATCATCACGGAATATAACAAGACGCGGACGTATGACCGTATGAGCTTATCAACAAATTGGGGTTTGTGTGTTATAAGTTTAGAATTCTATCGTGTTACTAAAGAATATAAATGTTAGAAGTATGTTACGTAGATTTAAGCAAATTACAATTAGGACTAGATTTATAATTTATAATGTTATTGTTAGGTTTGGGTTTACATTTATTATATTTTTATATTCATTTCTAACTTACTAATTAGATTTTAAAAATAGGGCAATTAAATATTTGAATTAGTAATGTGAGATCATATCATATTATATAGTGTTATTACAAATTACAATTAATTCAAATATCAGATTCCGATATTATAAATATTCAAATATTAATTCAAATATTACACACGTCAGGGCTCCGACATGATATTTGCTTCGGATCTGACATACGCAATCCATATCCAATCCATATCCATTCAAAAAATTTGATTTTATCCATATCCATATCCATTATCCGCCAACTGATTTTTCACCGCTTCGGACGGACGGACGCCTGAACCACTGGATACGGACACATTTCGCTATATCTCTACTCAGAGAGGCAGAGCAGAAACTATAAATGCTGACTGGGAAGTTTTAAGCTCTTTTTCCAAGCAAAACAGATTGGGCAGCTATGCTTCTCCAATCGTTCAGATACACTTAGAGAGAAGCCATGCTAGTTACAGGTGAGCTCACCAGTGAGTCAACCCAGCCATTTTCTAATGACGGTTTGGCTATCAGAATCAGATAATTTATGAATTCATTGATCTAACCATTAATCCCATTCTATTTTCAGGTATCGGCAGCCTGATCTTCATGAATAAAAGAAGATCAGTAATGGAACGAATGGGAAATCCGGGTGTTGGTTCTAATCAGCCTCTTGTTGCAGATTGTGCTGATAATTTTAGGCAATCGGAGGAAATATATTCCGAGAAACCGGATCAGAGTCATCCTTTGGTTTGCTTACTTGGGTGCGGATTGGTCAGGCAGTTTGTATTGGGAGTCCTCCAACAGCCTAGGAGATGATTGTGAAAATGACTCACAGAAACCAAAAATCATATGGGCATTCTGGCACCGTTTCTACTGCTGCAATTTGGGGCTGGACAATTACAGCCTACGCAATGGAAGATAACGAGTTATGGTTAAGACACTAGCTGCTTCGTCCAGTTTGGAGGGCATTTGATCTTCTTTAGCCTGAAGACATGCCTTTATTCTGGCCATCCTGGTACGTGTGGCTGGACTGATCAAGTATGGGGAGAGGACTTGGGCTCTAAGGTCTGCAAGCAGCAGCCATTTTAGAGATGACATGCTCCCTCGTCCTGATCCTGGACCTAATTATGCCAAAATCATGGGCGACTATACTTTGCAAAAGTCCCAGGGGTTTAATGTTTCGTTCAAACAGTGACAGATTCTCTGCCAAAGTGAATTGCTTTGATCCAGATGCGCCTGTTCTCGAAGTGATATGCCTGTTCAAGACTTTCAAGCGATTATTTGCAGATCTCATTCTACCTCCCAGATCAGAGAACAGCCAATCCTTCTTCTGCAATACAGATTGGAAGAAAGCTTTTGATGTGGTCGAAGTTGAGCTTGGATTCATGTATGATGTGCTCTACACAAAGGCTAGTGTGAGTTATTGTAGGTGGGGCCATCTACTCCGCTCCGTGAGTTTATCTTTCACTGTCTCAACTTTTGCAGCCTTTGGATCATTGACAAGCATGAGTAATACTCTCCATTGATCTGATCATAACATTCTTGTTGCTGGTTGAGCCATTACCCTTGAGATCTACGCCATTGTATTACTTTCCTCGGATTAAATGTCGCTGAGTAAGCACAAAAGGCATTTCTCTTGTTGCTGATTACCTATATACTACTAGCAGAAAAGAGATGGTCGAATTCCATGGTGCAATACAACCTACTGAGTCTCTGCCTAAAAGAGAAGCTGATCATGTCTTGACCAATTCAAAATTGCCTTATGTTCAAGTGAAATGGTGGAAGTATCGCCTTTGGTCAAGATGAAGGACATCTCCATAGATTCTCTCACGTTTATGAAATGTTGGAGGAGTATAGTTACAAGAGTTATGTGACTGTTTCTACTGATTTGAAAGAATTGATCTTCCAACACCTTAAGGAAAAATCGAACAGCGCTAAGGGACAATCAAACGCCAATGCTATTTACAAGCAATTATGTGCAGGTAGGGGTGATCTGGTACTCAAGAAAGAGAAATATAATTGCCACAGTAACCTTGGCTGGAGCGTGGAGGAAGACTTCGATCAGAGCATTCTTCTCTGGCACATTGCCACTGATCTCTTGTATTATACTGATGAGCAAGACCAAAATGGAAGCTCGGTCAGAACTCCAGATTGGAGAGCGACGAGCAAATTGGTGTCAGACTATATGTTGTATCTTCTGGTCAAGGTGCCCTTCATGCTTCCTGATGGAATTGGACAGATGAGATTTCAAGACAGCTGTGCTGAGGCCATTCAGTTTTTCCAAGATAACAAGGCCGACATAGAAGGAAGAACCAAGGCTTGCCAAAAGTTTCTTAGGGTGAACACTGAAGTTTCACCTCTGGAAGTGAAAGGCGATAAAAGCAAGTCTGTGCTATTTGATGCCGTCAGGCTGGCCAAGTCTGTGAAATCTCTGGAAAGATGGGGAAGCATTGGAGTAACGAAAAGAGATGAGATGATATGTGATGTGGATGGGAGATGCTGTGTTATGCTGCAAGTCAGTGTGGGATGGAAGGAGCACGCCCAGCAGTTGAGGAGAGGAGGGTTGTCACCCATGTATGGCTTCCTCATGGCCCATTTTGTATAAGTGAACATTTCTGCAATCTCTACAAGGCTATGCAAGGTCTTCTGTTGTTGTGAATTAAAAGATCGGAGATGATTTATAGCTAGAACTCAGTCAGTTCCTGCCTGTAGCTGTGATGACATTGCCTTTGGTTGAGAAGATCCTGTCAATCCCAATTTTCCTGAGATTTAAAGTATTCTCTTACTGAAATCTCCTCATCTACAAAGACCCCACACAATGTCTGGAGGGTTGTAACAGAACCGATACTTAGTTGGGGCTTAAGTTTACATCAATAGCTCTCACTGAAGTTCCATATTGAATAAGGAAGAGTGCTGTTATTGATATATAATCTGTATATCTAGTGTCTGAAGATTCTGTAACTTGCTTATGGATGATGGAAGCATCTCAAGGAATGTAGATCTTAAGCCAAGCTATCCCCTTGTACCTCAGAAAATTATTAGGGTTCAAATACATTTTCAAGATCGCACTCGCAGTACAAAGCTTAAACTGCAAGAACTACATTGCTGTATAAAGTTTCCAACCTCTTCTCCTGGTTTGCTTTCTATTTGAGTATCAAAGGACTGAAATGAGAGTACATCTTGATAGTAATGTTTCAAAGAAGTTGAACTTGTGCTATAACCACCATGATATGATCAAAACTTATATCGTTTCTGTCAAGATGATCAACAAGATGGTGGATCATGTCATTGCCAATGAGAAAAGGATTCCTCCTCATTATCAATGTTTGTTCTACGTAATTATGGTCTCTCAATACTGATGACATTAAAGCCTGTTAGGAATGGGTTGGGCTTGTCGGTCTCTAGTAAAAGAATTGACGATGGGTTGGACAATCTTTCCCATTAGAAGGAAAGCAAGAAAACTGTGAAAAGCGGGCTCTCTCTAGTATTTTTTGGGTGATTTGGAAGGAAAGAAACAAGGTTGTATTTGATAATGACATTTTTCTCACCCAATAGGCTGAAACAATTCTTCATTATGTCACCTACTTCTTAAGTTTAATTTTGAGGGAGTACTCTATTGTAAGCTTGCTATTTGTGTATCCTCTAGTGTTTATAGCCTTTTTGGTTGGATGGTAGGTTTTTGGTTCACAAACCTTTTTTGCTTGGCTAGGTTCCCCTGTATACTCCGGGGCTTGACCCTTTTTGTTAATATATTGTTCAATTTACTTATAAAAAAAAAATACTAATGGCATTAAAGCATGTGTATATGTTAAAACATTAATATAATTCACTCATAAATCAATATTTTCACATACTAATTAGACATCACAGAACACTAATCTTAGAGAAACAAAATAGCATGAAGAGCTCATGAAAAGCGATGTTCATTATAGTATATAAACACCAAGAAGCTTTCAACAAAGTAATGGGATTAAGGGTAAGACAGTAGCAATGTGGTTGTGAGCCACAGTTCCAATCCAGAGCTTTCCCTTCACCTCTCTAACTTCACTAACTAGCTTCATCACAAGGCCTTTCTGTCTTCAAGAGCTTCTAATATCTCTCCCTTTTCATTGAAAAGAGAGATGACTGTGTACATCGTCATCCCCATCAACCTGGCCAAGATACTCAACTTCTTTGGCAACTTGAAGTAGACGCTTCTCAGCCATGGATTGTGAGTTAAAACCTCCTGAGCTGGAGTTCTGCAACAATCTATGGCAACCCAGAATTAGCCTCTCTCATTTAGCCTAACGTTGTCTGGAGAACCTGGCAGGTTTGCTAGAAGTTCCATGTTTCCGGTTTTGGGACCTTCTAGCCAGTGTTTCATCAGCCTGTGAAATATTATACCATGCTTGTATCATGAAACTTACTAGACAAAAACAAAGAAGCTTAATCTAAATTAAGGAGAGTTTATACCAGCAATTAGTAGTCTCAGTGAAGAGAAGAAAGCTGTGGTCCCCAGATAACTGTACTCCATTTGGGAAAGCCAAGCCATCCAAGACAAGATGAGTTGTTCTAGTGGGAGGATCATTCCTGAGAAGCCTACCAGTGGCTTCTCCTTCCAGCAATATAAAGAAATGGTTCCTGCAATAACCATAATCATGTAACCAAAAAATGACCAAAAACTCCACTTGCCTTCAATTCAAATTGATCTCTACACTTACACTGTTGTATCTCTTGCTAGTATCAGTAAAGAATATGGAGCCACTCTTGTTGATGTCAAGGTCATTTGCAAATAGTATAGGCTTCCCCTGAACATGAGTCACTAGAGTAGCAAGGCCTACTTCAGGTCCTACAACCAGGAGGCCATAATAGGCATTGGCTATGTACAGATCTCCAGTCTCTTGGTTTGTGGAGCCTTAGGCCAAGGGGGCGACCACATCGTTGCTCTACCTTCCATTGCTTCGATGTTGTTGAGTCAATTCCCTTCGCACAGAGCTTCTCTGACCTTTTAAATATCATTTTTCACCATGATTAGCACTAAATCAAGGACAATTCAAGAGTAGCTTGTGTGTACTTGTGCTTCCAATTTGTATAGTTGATTACAGTAACACATAGTTTTGATGAAAAACAGGACAAGTCCTACTGCATATGACATTTTTCCTAATTCAAATGTTTCATGTGGATCAGAAAATACTTTGAAGTAATTAGTAGAACTTACCAGTTTGCTGTCACCATTGCAAATGTTTCCCATCCAATAGTATCTCCCATCCATCTCACAATCCGGCCATCGGCTAATCCAGTGCAAGTGCCACGCCCAAAAATGTCACACTCTAAAGATTCAGGGCCCAAAACTTCATCCGCAAACTCCAACTTCCCATGTGCTAGCCTGCTCCTGTTGTCCCTAGGCCAGTCCTTCATAACATGTCTATACGGTCCAATATCATGCTTCACAGGCCTAAATTCATGGCTTCCTAATGGACCCATGTGAAAAGGATCCATTATAACAAAACCCAACAGTAGAACAACAAGAAGGAGACATGGATGCTGCAGTAAAGCTTCATCCTTGAGTGGATTTCTCTTCTTCATTGAGTGGGAGAGATAACAAAAAAGAGATGCAGAGATAGTATGACTTAGTGGGATTTCCACATGTTATAGGCTCCATCAAAGCATGCATTATTTGTGATAGAGCTTTGTGGTTGGAAGTAGGTTGTGTCTTGTTGCCCATGTTTTTCACATTCTCTTTTTTTTGAGAAACAAAACAGAAACTTACTGTCCTTTGTTGAGAAAGTATAAATCTCCTAGCCTGGCACTTTGTAGATGATGACCATCAACTAAAACACTACCTCACCACACAACTATAATAGAAATGAACTGAAGTTCTGTCCTTTGTTGAGAAAGTATATATGTCTTTTAGCCCAAGCAGACCCTTCATAGATTGTGACTAGTAACCAATACATTAGCTCGCTTACATCTATATTTGAACTGGACTGAAGTAGAGATATTGATCAGTGAATGATGATTTGGGGTTGTTCATTTGCATTGTGACTTCTTTCTTTCCTGTGGTCCTGATTCGAAAGTCTTAACAAGATCAATTTAAGGTTTGGTTTGATTTTAATTATAAGAGTTAGGTCCTTAGCTTTAATCTATCAAATTATTACATCTTGTTGCTCACAAGCTCCAATCTGAGCCACCATCCCCTGCATTCCACTTATATGTTCTAATCTAAGCTTAACTTTTCTTTAAACCATTTTATTTTCTGTTTTTTTTTTTTTTTAAGAGAGGAACCACTAAAAATGTGGGCATTGGATCATGGAATATAATTCGAAAAATAAAATCACAAGAAGAGTAAGACATAGGCAGGGCACTTCACGATGAGGCTCAGTAGCAGAGTATTTATACACAAAACAGAAAACAATAAACAGTAGGACATGATATTGCAAGATGCGAATACTATTAATGATTCAGTTACCAGAAAAAGTTGATTTCATATGGAAACTAAGAATTTTATCTCAAATAATCCCAATTCCTAGACATGATAATTCATGTTCAAATAGAAGAACTTGGTCACAATGAGGCTCAGTAGCAGAGTATTTATACACAAAACAGAAAAAAAAAAAAACAGTAGGACATGACATTGCAAGATGCGAATACTATTGATTCCGTTACCAGAAAAAGTAGATTTTATATGGAAACTAAGAATTTTATGTCAAATAATCCCAGACATGATAATTCATGTTCAAATATAAGAACTTGATTTAGCCCATACCCATCTCTCTTTGAGATTGAAGCCATGACCCAAAAAAATGACATTTTATTATTAATTAAGAACAGAGAAGTCAGAACCTAGCACAGTGGCTGACAAGCTCTACCTGCAGTCCACAGCTCCCCCGAACAAGCTTGGCTTATTCAAACTATATAGTCATAAAGAAAACTATACAACATTCACAACTAAAGGTTCATTAAAGCAGGCTTGAATGCATAATTATCAAAAATAAAAATTTCTGTATAAACAAAATAAATCTCATAAGAAGTAAAAAAAGATTAATTGAAGGGCTTAGACCAGTATTCAATGAGAAGTGACAAACCTAAAGGGGACAAAGCTATTTCAAAACAGCAAGAGGAAACCCCTTAGCTCTCTCAAAACTAAACTGCCAAAATGAGGAAGCAAAAACACTTCAAAACTTAGGCAAGAAACTTCACAAAAAGGCTCCATGCTACCTGATGGAATTGAACTGACTAGATTCCAATAAAGCTGTGCTGAGATCATGGAACTCTTTTTCAGGATAGGAAGCATATAACAGATAGAGTGAAAAGTTACTTCAAGTTAGCACTGGAATTTTCTATCTTGAGATAGAAACAAGTCTGTGATATTTGATGCCCTCAGGCTAATAAGTCTCTGCATTCCATGGAGACGAGAGAAATTGCATAGTCACTTTCCTGGGAAAACACAATGTATCTAATAAGATTTTGCGTGAGAAGTTGTTAGGCAATACAGTTAGTCGCCCAGTGTCACACTGGGTTGGGTTTGTGCATCCAATATTGTTTACAGAATTCAAGTTGAAATAACTAGGACCAGAAGTGCCAAATCCTGCCTTATATCGATCATCCGTTAAAGAATTAAAGCTTTGATCTTTAAACTATTGGAATCATTCCTATAGACTTATCTTTACTTCAACCCTTGTTGCAGAGATTGGGTTCAGTCATGGTTAGACTCTAATTATTGTCACACACAACCACAATAAATGAGAAAAGATTCTATGCCTTTGAAAATAGAAAATGAGAATCATTTCAATTTATTACCTAAAATTGGAAAAAATAGATTAACTGAGAAATACCATGATCAGAAATATAAACCGGATTTATTACTAGGCTCAAACTTAAAAACATTATATAGACACAACATAACTTTTTGAAGTGTTTGTAAGTAGAGATGATGTGAGTGGTTGAGGCACATTAAAGGAAAATTTAAAAAATAAGGAGAAAAATTAAAAGAAAGAGGAAAGGAGAAAAGAGGTCAAGGGTAATGTTCTTAGAATGAGACGAGGAAGGTGGTGAGTGTTAAATGGATTGGGAAAAAAAAGGAAAGAAAAGTAAATGAAATGTTAAATAATGGGGGAAATGTTTGGTTTTACTTGTTGGTTATCAGATTTGTTTGCCATTGTCAGTTGGTCACAGCAGTGGAGGGGGGAACAATAATAAGGCCAGCTTTATCTTGGCAGAGTAAGGAAACGAATACTGAGTTTTGTAGGGCTTTGTCCTTACATCTTCTTGTATGTCCACAATATCATCTCTCCGATTGTCATCCTCCCTACATGACTAAATATTTATGACTTCATAATTTATTGACGGTTTCCTTTCATTCATGATCATCCTCTCATCATTTTCTTAGACATTTTGCCTGTTTTTCTTTCCTCCTTGGTTTTGGGTTGAAAAGCAGGGACTGCATCTGTTTCCATTCCTTTCCCCACAGAAAATGCAGCATCAACACTCTACAAGGAAGATAAGAGAGGAGGCGTGTAGGATGATGGTAGAGGAGATGCTGCGCAGAGAGTCAATGTTGACGATGATGGACACATCAAATAAGGACACGGTAGATTGGGCGAAGGTCGACGACACACGAGATATGGCGAAGATAGTGTTGTTGAGGGTCATAGAGAAACTATGTTGTTCCGATTCAAGAACCTGCATTTTTCGTTGGAGTTGAACAGATGTGGAATGGATACAACGGAAGTTGATGGAAGCTAGGGTAGAATTTAGCTATTCCCCAAAGGAATTAATGGAGGTTGCCTATGATTTTGAAGATGTGATTGACGACCTTATTATACTCAGATCAGTCTCAAACCAACGGAGAATAGAAATCTGGGGGAGGTTCCTTCTGTTTGTCAGAGTACATATAGCTGCACTCAATCGCCCAAGATCCCTGCTCTTCCTCGTCTCCCCGAATGGATCCCATGTAGCGGCAAATGCGATAACTACATTGAAGAAATTGTTTGGTCTGAATTCTTATCGATATACAATCCGAGTATGGCAAATAGAGTTGTTTCCCCAATGGAAGAGAAGGTATCAGCTCTACTAGCTCTGGAGGCAATTCATCCCATCACCAAGAAGGCAGCCATGCGAGTACTAGACAAACTCAGGTCTCTGAATGGTTATCTCAAAAGCTTAGAATGAGTAGAATTGGACAATTGCGGAATGGTTTGGATCGAGGAACTGTCCCATGTTTCCCTGTCTGCTGTGATTGCCATTGAGGACTTCATCAATAGAAAACAACAGTTCACAGAAAGAAGTTGGATGAGACCTTTCAGGGGATTTCCCTCTGCTTTCGGCATATTGATATTCTAGGATAAGCTCGCTGTGGAGATGGAGAAGATATACGCTAAGATCCAAAACCTCTCGATGCACAGGCCAACAGAATTTAGCAGAGAGAGTCCAATTAGATGCCCAAAGCCTACTGTCCCATCCCCACCACCGCCAACGATACAAGAACTTGATCTCGCCAGCTTTAGTGATGATGTTCAAGCAATGATAACACGGCTGCTAACAGATGACAAGAGTTTCAGAGTGATTCCAATTACAGGTATGGAAGGAATAGGAAAGACAACCCTAGCAAAGTTGATATTTAACCATAAAGTTGTTATAGACCATTTCCCCTTTGCGCTTTGGACGTCAGATGGTCGTCAATTTCATCTACGCCAAGGATGTCAATGGAGCATAACCAAGTCAAGTGGGATATGCTTGGAGTTATAATATAGAGATGATGAAACTGCTGGAAGCTTAATTGATTGATAACAGGTTTCATAGTTCCAGATGATTCCCACTTCTTCCACCATATGGTACGATTAGTCCAAAGCATATCAAATGGGAGTAGAATGGTTTTGACTACTCGTGACATGAGGCTACCTCCAAATCTCATAATGAAGAGTGCACCCACTACGGTTACGCACAGATGAGGAGAGCTGGGCATTTGTTACCTATGCTTTGAAGGTGGGCATACCTCCGGAACTACTAAAACTAAAAGAAAATATTGTAAAAATGTGGGGTTCTACCATGGCTGATTGTAAAATTGGCAGAAGCACTCTCACACAAGGATGCAACCATTGAGGAGTGGTCCATTGTAATTCAACAGTTCAATCATGACCAACACCAACTTTGGTCCAACACCTCTGCAAGATCCATAAGGATTTTTCCTTGTACATGAGGAGATGCCTATTTTATTTCGCTTTATTTCCTCAAGATTTTGATATCTCGGTGAGAAGATTGATAACATGATGGGTTGCAGAGAACATGGTCCAACCAGAAGGCGAAAATGAAGCTGTAGAAGATGTTGCAGAGAGGTGTTTGAATTTGTTGATAGCCAAAGGAATGGTTCAAGTGACGAAGAAGAAGCTTAATGGGAATGTTAAAACAGTCCGCCTGCTGGATTTCTTAAGACAGGATTGGTTATCTCAAACCTTACACCATTTTTTTTCTTTAAATTCAAATGAGAAGAACCACTACAGATATGGCCTAGTCAAGAAGAGTCAAAACCATTGAAATGGGATTCATACTGAAAGTGATCATGAAAGAGTTCTTCCATTCAAACAAGTCCTCTGTCATCTAAATTCCACACACACTGTATCTTTCTGAAGAGCCTTTGTCAACCTGAACTTGTCTCGTAGCCATCCCCACCTTCTTCTTCACTTCTGGATGAAGAAACTTCGGTCTTTTTTTTCCATATTTCGCTCCTTTTCTATGACAATTGAAACACTTGTGTCGGCTATGTTATTTAATATTTACTGACTGGAGAAACCCAATTTATTTCTTCAGTTTCTGAAAATGGTTTGAGCATCTGGTAGTAACAAGAGGCAAATAAGAGATATAAGACCCAAGAATTCCAATTTCCTAAAACTGCGAAAATCGTAATTCGATTACAAAATTGTTAATTTCGCTTAAAAAATCCGTATTTATTCTTCTGGGGATCTCGACGACTAAACGGATTTCACCGTTGGAATCGTCTCGCAAAATCTAGCTAGCACGTAAAATTTTGTCTAATTCGAGACAAGCTTGAGTTGACACGCTTTTCAAGGCATCGCGGTTTCGTGCCGAAAACGCCACGACGGCCACATATAACACGCACTTATTTCCATAAGGGCATGAGTAGAGAAATGATGAAA
The DNA here is from genome assembly GCA_016808115.1 of Tetrastigma voinierianum. Classification (NCBI taxonomy): domain Eukaryota; kingdom Viridiplantae; phylum Streptophyta; class Magnoliopsida; order Vitales; family Vitaceae; genus Tetrastigma; species Tetrastigma voinierianum. The sequence goes on from JAEQBH010004739.1 coordinate 233,601, forward strand.
CGAACGTCGGTGATAGAAATGAATATCAAACTCGAGAAAAGAGTGACATAACGGTCATTATTGACTCAATTAAGTCACTAAAGACAAAATAAGCACACATTGGTTTCTAATCAAGAGCCAAAACAAAACGTGAAAAGGAGAAGACTTCCAGCAGATCAAAATGCAGTTTAGCATGGCAGAAGATCAACTTCAGATTTACAACAACCGACCGCCGACGCCTTCTCGGACAAGAAGGAGAACCGCCCACGCCAGCGCCGCTGCGCATTGGGATTGCGAGCTCTCAACTCCTAGAGGCAAATTCTCACTTGCTTTATTCTTCGTTAAGTACCATGTAAATGTTTCGCTGATCGAAAATTCAACGACCGCTTGATCTACCTCAAACTCCGACCTGACCGATATGAATTAAACTAAACGCAGCTGTACCGTGATCGCCATGGCCGATTTCCGTAAGGGTTTAATGTTGCATTTTTTGGGGATAAATCATGGATTGATTTGGCGAGGCCAAATGGTCGTGGAAGCCGTGGGTGGGTTCACAAAGTGAACCACGAATGGATGTGTGTTTGAACCGTAAAACCTAGGCTTTTACCGCTCCTAGAAATAGTGACACTAAAAATATATTTTCGCGCTAATATTGCCGGGCCGAAAGATTCAAGTGGAATTGTCGTATGATCATCATTAGCCCAAGGGAGCTAATTTTGATGTATGAATTAATTTATTACATGACATGATTGTGTACTGGATATTATGTGGATATGTGTATGTTTACATATTTGTACGCGATTGGGACCAGACAGAATTGGCATACATGCATTCCATATTGCACCGAACTGTGACTATAAGAAGTAAAGTACGGGGATGAAAGATGGAAACTGTCGAGGGTAAATTTAAAATATTAATGATCGAGAGAGTCCAAAATGAAAAAATATCAATCGCCTGAACGCCCAACTCGATATTCATCTATGTATCCATTAAACAAATAATATATATCAATCGCCTGAATAGCCCAATTGATATATATACACATCGGAGGTTGTCCACAAACTAACAAAACAATAATTCTCATACGAGGCTTAGGCGTAGTAGAGAGAGCCTGGTGAGGACTCCTGGACTGAGTTGGTCGCGTATTATCTGGCAGATCGCGCATTTGTTTGAACAACAAGTATTTTGGAACATTGCACTGCACTTAGGTGGGAGAAGAATACCGCAGTGCGATTCCACTACTGAAAGCATTAGCTCACCCCGTCGAGGGATATATTTTACAGTAATGTGGAGCTAAGGAGTAAGACGTTCACCCAGAGACTGAGGATTAGAAGAAAGCTTCTGGTTGTGGCTTTGATGTATACATGCATATGGAACTTTAAGTTTAATGTATGTATTGTATAAGAGCAAATACGAACTCTAGAAACTATTGGATATGGGATCCATACAGATGTTTCATGGATATTGCATACCAAGAGGCCGTTTATCCATATTCAGATCATTGTGGGATTATTGTATCACTAATAAAATGATGCAGGTCAGATTCTTAGAGCTCTTTGTACAAAGGAGACTCCGCCCGATAAGTAAAAACCGTCTAGTCACTCCGACATTCAATTAAGACCCTCATACGACGGCATCAACTGACCCCTGATCGGGTGGTCACAAGAGAAGCAGATCTTAAGGTGATCTTAAGTTTAATCCACTCCAGCTTCTTGTAGAGTTTATATTGATCAATGAAATTGCAAATGAACAAAATGAATCCTTCAAGAAATTTATTCCTCTTTCTTCTTCCTTTGTCTTGTGATTTTAAATAACATAGGAGACTTAAGTAGGCAACATCTATTAATTTCTCACTGAAGCCATATAATTGACCAGTAGAAGTTCAATTATCTGAGAAGAGAAGTACTTGACCTTGTTTGATGATTGGCAAGCAGAGCTCAAGCTTATTTCCTTAAGCTTGGTATGAGTGTCAAACCAGATTGATCAATTGATCTAAAATTCAAAGCTACTTTCCAGAACTTGATCTGGAAATTATGTTCTAAACTTAAAGAAGAGCAAAAATTTCACATCAACAAAAGATATGTTGTATCTGCTGAGCCCACCCCAGATAATATGTCTGGTTACCTTAATGATTTTTATGCAAGATGCCTATATCCACTGAGAAGACTACACTGATATAAATACTCAGACAATAATGAAAGAGTGCATGAAGTTTAATCTTCTTGATTCAGCTGAACCAGGACAAAATCTCAATGAATCTTACAATGGATACAAATTCTTTGCTTTGGCTCGCCTGTTACATAGCCTGCATGTGATGGTCCCTTGCTCCCACCCTTAGTCCTTTCTGGACTGGTAACATAGGCCTCATGCAAGAGCTCCAATAGTGAACCGATAGACAAGTAGAACAGGGCATTATGAGTGGTAGATATAGCCATCATTACCACAGCATATCAGTCCCACAATGGGAAATGATGGAAGTTAAAAAATCTATGTAAGTGGATCTCACAAAAGCTGTTATAGCCGACCTCGGGCAAGGAACGTGATTGTGGGTTTTTTAGTTTTAATTTTGAGAGAAAAATGAAACTAGCAACTTCTGAACCGTCCGATTCATTCGATTTACCGCCCTTCATGGTGAGACGGTTTATTGAAGTGATCCGACCCAGAAATGTGGCTGATCAATGGTGGGAACGTTGAACTGACCGTCCGGTGGTTTTGTATCCAAACATTTGACTTATTATTATCATTTTTGTTCTTGACAAAAATATTTTTCTACTTATCTAATATGCAGAAAAGTATAGTGTTTGAGGAAGACTTTGTTGGAGCAGGAGACTGAAAAAATAAAAAAAAATGTTACCAAAATTTCTTGGGTTGAGTCGTGGTCTAAGTCGTTTTCTTTAAGACGTTTCTCGGCTCTGCCCAAGGTTGTGTAAGAAGTTCAACAGCCCCATCGTCCCTAGGATAAAACAGTTCAGAATCTCCTCTGTCTCGAGCTTCTTTTGCACAGAAGAGGCTCAATATACCCACACTTCGTATATTGCTCGGAAACAATACAAAAATTTTGGAAGAAAATTTTCTAGGGAGATCCGAAAGTGGTATCAATGTTTCTTTGTCTCTTTATCTTAATATGAGAATCACTACCTCTGTTTTATAGGCTAAAACGAACAACATATGGATTTTTTAATGGGTAGAAAACCATGGGTTTAGTGGGGAAGTCGAAACTTGGGGAGACTATTTCATAAAATAGAATAAGTCTCCTATTTACTTGGTAAAAATAATAATAAAAAAAGGTATCTTAAGTTTTTTTTTTTTTTAATAAAAAAAGATAACGGAAGATAATTGTGTGTCATCTCTATTTTAAAATTCAAATATTCCAACAATCCCCCACTTAAAATTTTAAAACAGTTTTAGTCTTCGAAAGCAATATAATATAAGATCATGCAAAGTGTTTTTCTCAACTTGAACCATTACATAGTCAAGATGCTTCCATATTATACAAGAGTAACTCGTGAAGTTTTGAACTTTATCTCTAGTTAAACATCTTATACACAATCCTACTAGAAAGCGTAGTCAAAGTCCGTGCTTACTTGGCCATGCACCGTATATCCCAGTATAGTGAATGTCCTAGAAAATTTTCCCCAAAATTTCATATGAAGTGGCCTCACTTCCACATTCACATAGGTGAGTCCATCAAGAGTACTCTTGTAGCTCAGTACTACACTCCACGTAGAATATAGATCTCATTAAGAGTTATAAACTCATCCTTCAATCATTGCTCCAGGATATCATGCGTTTCCATAGAAATTGAAGGATCCCGACTCGGATTAACCTCATGAACCCGAGGGACCTCCCCAAGATCTAAATCTGACATAAACTTTCCTTAAACAAATGCACCACCAACAAAACCTATGAAATAACCCCTTTTTTCAATCCTTAACATATCTTGAGAAACACGCGGAAGCTAAGTGAAATTTTTTTTTTTTTTTTTTTTTTCTTTTCTTTTCAAACGCCTTGGGTTTTTCGTAAAAAATCGCCGTAGCTTCTCCTCGCTTTTTCTGACTTTCCCAAATTTAAAAACCCCGCAAAACATTTAAAAACACTTCAAATCTTTCCATCCTCAACTTCAACTCCGCTTTAGACCCCTCGGGCCCACTACCCAATCAAACACAATATATACATATATACATTTATTCATTTCAATCATCAAAACATTTGAACTCTTCCTAAATCCATGCATTTGTTTTTATCAAAAGATCAGCTTGAGCCGGACTTAAGCCGACCACCACGCATTCTCGCCCAAATCGAGGATCAAAGCCTGTTTTAGTTCCCTTTCAACTTTATACATATACATATATCCATAACAAAATATCTAACATATGCAATACTAAAAATTATATATACACGAATCAATGCGCGTCGGTCTCCTACTTCGCCGACCACCCGCACCGAGACGCCTACCCGCGCACCTATCTCGGTCCCCGAAAAATGTTTTGAAACATAAATATAAAAGAATGAGCTAAAGGAGCCCAAAGTGAGGTGTACATTTTTATTAAAATAACATTTTCAAGATATATCAAAGTAATACATACTATTACAATTAAAATAAATTTATGCCTTAAACAATTATACTCCAAACTTTCTTTTATTTCTTTATAATAAATACTTATACAATTAAAATCCATTTATGCCTTAAACATTTACGCTTAAACTTTCTTTCTTTATTTCTTTATTTCTCGATAACCTGTGGAATGTAAACACACCGAACAAATCTGCACTCGACTGCGGAGGATGCCACATATTCCAGCCTCATAACCACTACGCCGCGGGAGCAAACTCACGCTTTGCATGTGTGGTTCCAAATTTCATAGCACTCATCACGGTAAGGATATTACTCTAGACACTCATTTCCCTCCCTCGCTAAGAACTCCATAACTTTACCCCCAAACTTTACACGCTAAAGTACTCCGCCGATATCGCCATAACAGTCATGCGGTTTGGTGGTAAATCCATCAAGTAAAACATTTCCTTCAAAATTATTAATATAAATCCATTTAAATCCTTTACTTTATTATTAAAACACATATATATTCTTTACACATTTTAAACTTTCGTAATACCTTAACATATGCATACATATTTCATATACATATAAATATATATTGATGCAAGATAAAACATTTCCATTAAACTTTCAGTTTAACATTAAATCATTCACTTTTAAAAACTCAATTTTCAAAATATCATTTTCACTCACCGTTCACCGCTCAATCCCGCTTGCTTCCCGTCGACTCCTGCTTTCCCGGGTCCGATACCCTTTTTCACCTTTTCAAGAAAACCACAACTATGCCAACAATCATAACTTCCACTTTAATCCACCATACACACCATTTAAAGTTCAAACGAACAAATTACCCCAAGACTAAAACCTACTCATTTTGGCCAACCTTTTTCCAACAATACTTTATGTAATTTTAGCTTACTCAAAAAATTATTCAAACGGTCTTCAAAAAATTTATGAAACTCTCCAGATCAGTCCTTTATATATCCAATGACATCTCTTTAAATTTTCGATTTAAAATTCCTTCTCTAAAGCCCTCAACCACATAACACAAGTTATTGTGTTTTACATTTAGATGGCAGAACAAAATCTGCACATAGCTCCACTTTGACAAATTTTCTGGGCACTTTGGGATTACAATTTGCTTGAACTTTCTTCAGATAAATTTTTCCCTTAGAAGTCTACTTTAATCAGAAACTTGAATCACTCAAATCGGATCAGAAATGAGCAAGTTATGGTCAAAATACGAAAATTGGTCGAAACAGAAAACATGGCATTTCCTGTACCGAGACTATCGCCTTAAAACACTAACGTTGTTTCTTCCACTTTTTTTTTCACTCTAAACACTCCAATCTGGATGCCTTATACCCATTTCATATCACACACAATTCCCTATCAGCAAATCCTAACAATTCCTCACTTCTTTTCAAAACTTAACCTAATCCATTTCTCTTCTCAATTGATATCAAAATCAGCAAGGCACCATTAAACCTTAAATACCACCAATTTAACATCCATACCAGAAAATTCAAGACATTAGACATGAAAAACATCAAACCCTAACTTTCCCACCATTAAAACCTTACTTGTTCTTGGTTTCCTTTGGCCTCTCTCCTCCCTGCTACCACCACTCAGGAAAGCACTCGAGTTCTCTTAGCGAGGCAAAAATCATATCTCCCAATCTTGCTCCACCATTTTCTTCCCTTTCTTCTTTCCTTTTCTTTTCTCTCCTTTTCTCCCTTTTCCTTTTCTTTCCTACGGGTTTGTTAGTGGCAAAATTTTGGAGAATTTAAATGACTTTTTACTTTATTTTCCTATTATTATATTATTTTAACCTTTCCTTTAATTGCAAATAGCTCCTCAACAATTTACTTTTGCAATTGTAAATTCTATTTATTTGTATCAGGGCCCATCTCTAACTTGATTATGATTTCCATATCCTTTTGCTTAATGACCATTATACTCCTTTATACTCATACCATAAATTATCATTTCCTATTTTAGTCTCCAAATACTACTACGCGACATTTACTGGCTTCTTATACACCCCCTTACAAGATCGCACCGTACACTCTCTCGGACGGTGTTGGCGTTAAATGGTAGGATGAGACTTTTTTTTTTTTTTTTTAATAGCATGATTCTCTCCATATCACTTATAACTTGTTATTACCCATTGAACTTTGGCCCTTGAGATTCTCGCCTTTAGGTTGTCTCACTCATAAGTGGCTCATGGTTCTATGGCATTAGTCCCATGCCATCCGAGAGGTTTTGTAAACTTCTCCGGGCTAATCCTTCTTCATCAAAAGGATCGCCTAGGGTTATCGTTTAACTTACACGATCCACTCTCATAACTCCAATAGAAGAAATTCTCTAATGGTACTATGTTTACGACGTATTTGTCATCTCTTTCCATTATAATATCAATTTTGAAATCCCTGCAATAACCATGGTACTATCGTAATGGATGAAGACAGCTAAACCTGTCTTCTTCCCATAAGGGAAAATCTACAGCAAGTTTCTCAACCAACTTGCTTCCTTGCTAGCGAAGCTAATGCAATCATCTCAGACTTTATCGTAGATTGAGCCATGATAGTATGTTTCTTAGACTTCCATGAAATGGCTCCACCAACTATGCTAAATATATAGCCACTAGTTGCTTTGGAGTCATCCAAAAGGGTATTCCAATCAACATCGTTGCATTCTTCTAGGACAACGGGAAACTTTCGATCATGTAATTCAAGGTTAATGGTTCTTTTCAAATACCTCATAACTCTCTCAATAGCATGCCAATGTTCATCACTAGGTCTATTGGTAAATCTGCATAGTATGCTCACAACATAAGCTATGTCAGGCCTAGTGCAATCAGTAGCATATCGTAAGCTACTAATGATGCTTGCAAACTCAGATTGCCTAACATTGTCACCAATGTTCTTGAACAACTTTACACTAGAATCGTAGGGAGTACATGCCGGTTTACAATTAAAGTAATTATATTTCTTTAAAAACTTCTTGATGTAGTGAGATTGATCCAAAGAAATTCCCTTTTCAGATATAGTAATTTTAATACCAAGGATTACTTTAGCTTCTCCAAGGTCCTTCATATCAAAGTTAACACACAACAAAGATTTCACATTATTTACAACATGAATATTTGAGCCAAAGATAAGCAAGTCATCCACATAAAGACATGATACTGCAAATGTTATTTTCATATTTGTAGTAAATGCATTTGTCACGTTCATTCACTTTAAAGCCATTTGAGATAATAAGGTTATTAAATTGTTCATGCCATTGTTTGAGTGCCTGTTTCAAACCATAAAGAGATTTATCTAATTTACACACTTTGTTCTCTTGCCCATGAATTACAAAGCCTTCAAGTTGATCCATATAGATCTCTTATTCTAATTCACTAATCAAAAAACAGTTTTAACATCCATTTGATGCACAACTAGGTCATGAATGGCAGTAAGAGAAAATAAAACCCTAATGATTATGATCCTGGTGACAGGTGAAAATGTGTCAAAGAAGTCTACATTTTCTCTTTGTTTAAACCCCTTAGCAACAAGTTGTGCCTTGCACTTTTCTATGTTACCATCAGGTTTCAATTTCTTCTTAAAAATCCACTTACAACCTATTATCTTACATCCTAGAGGCAAGTCTACTAAATATCAAGTTCTATTTGACTAAAGGGATTCCATTTCATCTTCTATTGTCTCTTGCCACAAGTTGGCATCTACAGATGATAAGGCTTCTTAGAGGCTACTAGGATCTTCCTCTACACTATAGGCATAAAAATCAGGTCCAAAATCCTTAGTGGTACAAGCACATTTGCTTATCCTAGGTTCAATTTTTATTACCTCTTCAGGTTTACTTATTCAAACCAAAGACGCATTACTAGAAGTCGTGCCCCCCACTATTGTTCAATTTAAAAGGAAATTTATACTCATAAAATTCAGCATCATTTGATTCAATAATAACACGATCTTTCAAATCAAAGAACCTATAAGCTTTACTATTAAAAGCATACCCAATAAACACACATTCATATGCTATACTAACTAGTTTATTTCTCTTAGGATCAAGCATTCTAACATAAGCCAAACATCCTCAAGTTCTTAAGTATGATAAATTTGGTTTCCTATTTTTCCATATTTGATAAGGGGAAATTTTTGTTTTTGACTTAAGAATTCTATTAAGCACATAACAGACAGTTAACAGAATTTCTCCCCACCAACTAGAAGCAGCACCATAATTAAGTAAGACAACAACTATAGACTCAGTAAAAGTTCAATTTTTTCTTTTAGCAGTAAACCATTCATTTCAAGAGAGTATGGTGCAGTTCTTTCATGAATGATTCCATGGGTCTTATAAAAATCAATAAAAATGCTTGAATCATATTGAGTGCCTCTATCACTTCAAGGCATTTAATCTTCCTATTAAATTGATTTTCAACTTCGTTCAAAAATAATTTAAACATATTAAAGGCTTCATTCTTATTTCTCATAAGATAGACAAAAGTGTAGTGAGAACAATCATCAATGAAAGTAATAAAATAATGTTTATCATTTCTAGTAAGAATACCTTCAAATTCACAAATATCATAATGAATTAAATCAAAAGGTTCAGTTACTCTAACTACTGATTTATGAGGGGTTTTGGTAATTTTTGCTTGACTATAGTATTCGCATTTTTCAAAATCATTTAAAGATAATTTAGGAATCATGTCTAAATTACTCTTAAGCGTTTGTTAACATGACAAAGTCTTGCATGCCAAATATTAAATGAACACAAATATATAGGCGTGTAGAGACAAATTTTATTAGGCATCAACATTCAATTTGAATATCTCCATCACCAGCATACCCTTCCCCACAAATACTATTCTTAGTAAGGGCATACAAATTCGTCCCAAAGGCTCAGTAATCCAAATTTTATTATACACCCGAAACCAAATTTTCTCCTGCCTCCTGAGGCGTAACATCCTTAAGGATGACAATCTTTCTACAGGTAAACTTTAGTTCCACCTCACCAGTACCAACAACTTTTGTGGAGTGGAATCACTCAACAACACTTTCTTGTCATCAGCCTCAAAATAGGTCTTAAATAAAGTACGATCATAACGGACATGGTGTGAAGCGCTTGTGTCTACCCACCACCCTTCGAATCCATCAACAAGGTTGATTTCTAAAATCATAGAAATAAGTTGCTCTTCAATCAGGTTTGCCTACGGAGCAAGAGCAGGGCGACGCCTATTCCGGCAATTCCGGGCCAAATGACCTGGCTTGTTATAGTTATAGCAAGTAAACTGTATTGTATCATTCCTTGAAGGGGGTTGATGACCATTCTGATTTCAAGGATGTTGAAGAATGATTCAAAGTTGGTTTTTAATAGTTTCTATTAATTAGGAAATACTTTGTTTTATTTATTTATTTAATTGTGGAGCGGAGAGTCCATGGTTGTTTGAGATTTTTTAGCTATGTGATAAATATGGGAGAGTTAGTTTTGAATGATACTAATGATTTTATTTATTTTAATTTTGATTTATCTATTGTAAGCCTATTTATAGGCATTCTAATGATAAAAAAAAAAAAATGAGTTGCAAATGTTTTCAATTTCATTTTATTTCTCTATCCTAAAATCTAACATGGTATCGTGAGCCATGTTCTTGAGGGTCTGTGGAGTGATTTTGATGGCAACGAATAATTTTTTCTCGTTCTACTCCTATTCTACAAAGGTAAAAATGATCAAGCATATGGGCTATCAAAATGAAGGCATATCTAAAAGGTTTGAGTTTGTGGAGGTTATTGATAATGATGTTGATCTCACGTAGCTCTTCCATCAAATCCAACACTAACTAAAATTCGAAAAGCATGAAGAAGATTCGATCAAGAAACTTTTGTTTTTGAATAATTGTTATAGCGCACAAGAAGAATTATTAGAGAGAAGTGCTCTAAAACCCAATGAAGGTTGATGAGAGAGTGCATCAACGAGATGATGAGAAGTGCATCATGAGTTGAAGAGATGTGCTTCATAAATTTGAAAATGTGGAGAGAAATGCTCCATGAAAAAGTGCATGAAAATTAATTTATGCAACTCTTGAATCAAGGGAGAGTGTTGAAGAAATTGATTCAAGTTGGTTTTAATAGTTTATTAATTAGAAATGCTTTGTTTTATTTTATTTATTTAATTGTGAGTGGGAGAGTCCATGGTTATTTGAGATTTTTAGCTATGCATAAATACAAGCTGCTAGTTTTGAAATTCTAGATAATTAATGAATTTTATTTATTTTAATTTTGATTTATCTATTGTAAGCCTATTTATAGGCATTCTTAATGATAAAAAAAAATGAGAGTTGCACGTTGTTTTTCACTTCTATTTTATTTCTCTCATCCTAAAATTCCAACAGAGGAACATACTTGTTCTGATTGTTTCGATTTCGATTCTTGTTCTTCATATTTTTCTCATTAGGTTTTAGGACAACAGAGGTGGTTTGTTTCTTAGCATCGTTGTTTGATACAACCAACACTTCATTTTTCTAATCTTGTTTACAGGCTTCCTCCTCAATACAGAGGCGAGTGATCAAACTTTCCAAAGAAAATTCCTTAGTTTTGTGCCTAAGAGTGTTTTTGAAATCCTTCCATCCAGGAGGAAACTTGTCAATTAACACAGCAACTTTAAATTGCTCATCCAAAGACATACCTTCATAGATGATCTCATGAGCAATCTTTTGGAGCTCGTGTGACTACATCTCCATAGATTTTTCGTCAGTCATCTGATACTTCAGGTAGCGGCTGACTACATATTTTTTTGTACTTTCAATGTCATATTTTTTCTGTAGTGCATCCCGGATTTCCTTTGCCGTTTTGTTTGCACTATAGTAGTCATATAGGTCATCAGACAAACCATTCAAAATGTAATTTTTGCAAAGAAAATCATTCTCAACCCATGTAGCATGCTCTTTGGTTTGGGTCTCAGTAGGTTCAACAGGCAAGGAAGGAATTTAAAAAGTTATTACAGAGGCGACCCTTTTTGTGGTTAAGAAAAATAACATTTTTTGCCTCCATCGTTTAAAATGAAGGCCCTCAAAACGAGGGGTTTGTTTAGGTCTAGGGTAAGGGAATTGTACTTAATAGACATTGCAGAAAGAAACGTCTTAAAACTGTTGGAGCAAGATTAAAAAAAAAAAAAAAATGTTACTAAAATTTCTTAGGTTGAGTTGCGGACTAAGTCGTTTTCTTTAAAACATTTCGCGGCTCTGCCCAAGGTTGTGCAAGCAATTCAACAGCTTTGTCGTCCCTAGGATAAAATGGCCTAGAATCTCCTATGTCTCGAGCTTCTTTTGCATAAATATGCTCAGTATACCCACACCCTTCGTATATTGCTTGGAATCAGTATAAAAATCTTGGAAGAAAATTTTCTAGGGTGATCTGAAAGTGGTATCAAGTTTCTCTGTCTCTATGTCTTAATTTTAGAATCACTGCCTATGTTTTATAGGCTAAAACGAACAACAGATGGATTTTCTAATTAACGGGTAGAAAACCATGGGTTTAGTGGGGAAGTCGAAGCGTGGAGAGACTATTTCATAAAATATAATAAGTCTCTTATTTACATGGTAAAAATAATAATAAAAAGGGTATTTTGGTGATCAAGTTTTAAAAAAAATTAATTAAAAAAAATGATAACGGAAGATAATAGATAATTCCAGGTCATCTCTATTTTAAAATTCAAACATTCCAACATAATTGTATAAGAGTTTTGGACATAAATAATTTTTTTGGAAAAAAATATTATTAAATTAGTTTAGAAAACTAAACTAATCAATAAAATACCGCGATAATATCAACGTATGGCCAACGAGCAACGGAAATACGAATCTTCAAATGCCACCGTCAATCGAACTTAAAATCGCTAAAAGTTACCGGGCCATGCATTAAATCTGCACTGACTTTATCAAACGCCGACATCCGCGACAACAACAATCGACTTAAATATCAAAACTTATTATTATATTAAATTGCGTTATCACATGTGATAATGGTAATTTGGACTTTATCAAATGCCGATATCCATGACAACAACAATTGACTTAAATATTGAAACTTATTATATTAAAATTGTCAAAAACCGTTGTCCATGACAACGACATTTGATAATTAATGAATTTCAATTACTAATCTCCATGACAACGGCATTACATTACTTTCATCTTTAATTATATTTCCAAACTAATTTAATAATTTTTTTTTCAAAAAAATTATTCCCGTCTAAAACTCATTATATAATGCATGAAGGTAAGGCAAACAAGAATGCGCGGAAAACAAAGGCATAGTATTCTACTATTGTGTCAATGAAATATTTAAATGGGATGCAAGTGGATTGGAAAAAATGGTTATTTAACTAATAGCATATTGAGTTCTGAATGCAAAAACAAATCTATACGTTGTCATCCCTATCATATTAATTATATCATTAAGGTTTTTGGTATTAGTTTCTGGCTTTATGATTACACTTGAAATAAATAAGAAAAAAGGGCCGCATGATAGATCATAGATTCCTCTCTTTGTATTCGGTTTTATATGTTAATGTTAATTAACATTAACATACAAAATTAATAAGGTGGACTGGATTTAATTGGTCGATCTTGGGAAACATCAAGCAATGACAGCTCACTTGGACAAGTAATGGAAACAAACAAGCTTTTATAAATGTTTACTTTTTTATATTGTAATAACTGGCTGATAGTAAAATGAGGGAGGGGAAGTGACTGCTTCATTTCTGCAGCATGCCTTCTTTTTGACCTCCTCAGGATTACTTCTCAAAGTGTCTCTCTCCCCTCACATCAATCTCACAGACTGAAAAGCTGGTATGTATTTTTGCCTTCAATTAAGCTACATAAATTTCCAGCCTGTAGGATCTGCTCTTGTTACAGCCCAGCATACGAATAATATGTTTGTGATTACTACTTAGCATAGTAGTAATGTGGATGCTAAATGAGAGATTTGGCCCTCGGCCTATCATATTTCAAATTGAATAGAAAATAAAGTTTTTAATATTATATAGCATTTAGCCTCTCTAACGTAAATGATACCTTTAAAACCGTAGCCTCATTAACCTAAAAACCTAATAAATATTTAGATCATTGGTCTGATTTGGGGTGATATTTCTTTTATATTATTATTAGTTGCACGATCAAGGATGAACAAGGGAACTGACCTGGAAATATTGCCCTAAAGTGTGACAAAACTTCTTTTCAATGAGTGGCACACTGCATACCTGCTATATCTCAGCCTCTCTCACAAATTCTCCTCCTCCTGGGGAAGAGAAGAAAACATAAAGCATGAAAAACACTAGAAACATCCTTAGTAGCTTACTCAATCGAGACTGATAGAATGCAGTTTTCTGCCGGAATCCTCCTGACAAGCATGAAATACAAACCCACTCGCAAACAGCTACAGGCATTTTGGATGCCGTTTCTGCCAATGCAACCTCGAGGCCAGGACACCATCAGCGTATTCATTTGAAGACAATGAATTATGGAAAAGACAGTTTCCTGAAGGAATCCTGCAGTTTGGATGGGCTACTACATGGAAAATCTTTTCTCACGTCATCATAGAGGAAAACTACTCAATATTCTAGCCGTCCCAATGTTTATAGCTGGACTAACCAAGTCTTGGGAGAAAACTAGGTTTCTCAAATCGGGAAGCAACGACCAATTGAGAAAATCGGCGATCCGTGATCGTGATCTGGTGATGGGGATTTTGATAGGGAGACCAAGTCTGATGGGTATGAATCACACACGGGTCCAAAAGATATGTCGAAACTTTGCTTCCATAATGTGTCCTGCTACTTTGCAAACTGTAGCATTATTAGTTATAACTTGAACTATTTTTTGAGGACCAATATGTATAGTGTTAATCAACAAATTAACTATAAAGTGCTTATCCTTAATATCCCCTTCACAGTTTATTGCTTTAAAAAACATTGATCCACTTTCTGAGACTGCCATGATGTTAATAAGTGGTCTTCTTTGAGCATCTGACCATCCATCAATGCAAATGCTCACTCCTTTCTCATTCCAAGTCTTCTGATTGCTCCAATGTATTCTCAATATTACTCTTTATCCTTCCGCAATAATGTAGTTCTTAACGACATAAATTCTCAAATGTATATAACCTGAAATCGACTTGCTTTTAAAGGCATGAGCATAATAAGGATTTCTAGCAAAGTGAAAAGACAACCCCCAATGTAAAACATCCTAGTTATCTCACTGTCAACTATTTCACGTGCACCCATATTGAATGACTTTTCAATTGATCCAATAGACCCTCTTCTGATCAATAGCACTTGCACACATTTAATTCTCAAAATTACTGCGAATGCTTGATGTGGGTAAAAGAACTTGCTGGGCATTATATCATTTCACCCTCGTTCAAATTATCATCATTCAGATCTCAACTAAATTTTCATTCATTACTTTAAGATAAGATGCAACCTCAAATTTCTTAATTTTCAACAAATGAGTCTTGACTCTATAATATGATACTCTATATATTTGTCTACAAAAAATCAGATTAAAAAACAACATTTCCCTCCTCACTCAATTTCGCTTTCTTACGACGCACTTCAATAATGGAGCATTATCTTGATTATTCTGTTGATTATTTAAAGGCTCAGAATTACAACTAATTATATAATTCTGTATGATAAAAAAAAAATCCATGCATTTAAATAAATCTAAATTATTTCAAAACCCAACCAATCTAATTTTTTATCCATCCATATAATTAGGCTAATTCCATAAAATTGACATATTTATATTCATCGAAATTCAAAATAAATTATAAAACAATCATAATTAAGTTCAAAATAAATTAATTAGGATGTTCCAACATCCAGTTGAAATTCCTCCCCCTGTTCCAACTACCCTCCTGTTCCAACCGCCTCCTCCAAGTTCCACGCAAAGCCCCCCTCCAACTACCCCCCTCCTATTCCAACCGGCCTCCTCCCTCCAATCACCCCTCCTATTCCAACCCCCCCTGCCCCCCTCCACGGTTGAAATTCCTCCCCCTCCCGCCCTCCAAGTTCCAACTACTGCCTCATCCTCCCACACACACACACCCCCCCTCCCCCTCTCCAAGTTCCAACTTGCAACTGCCTCCTCCTCACACATACACACTTGTTCCAACTTCCAAGTGTCTCTCTTGGGCTCTTAGTCTTACCATTTGAAACAAATTACGAAATTTATTCAACGGATTTTCATCCCACAGCAACATATCCGTCACACACACACTTGTTCCAACTTCCAAGTGCCCCTCTTGGGCTCTTAGTCTTACCATTCAAAACAAATTACGAAATTTATTCGACGGATTTTCATCCTATAGCAACATAATCCGTCTCACACTTGTTCCAACTTCCAAGTGCCCCTCTTGGGCTCTTAGTCTTACCATTCGAAACAAATTACGAAATTTATTCGACGGATTTTCATCCCATAGCAACATACCCCGACGGATTTTCATCCTACGCCAGCGATGCCCTTCCCGTGGATTTTACCCCCTTGCTCCTAACTCAAGGTATGCAATCCTCCTACCTTCCTTTCTTATTTTTCCTTTCTTCTTCTCCTTATTCTTCTGCAGGTGATGAGTCCGATGACCTATGAGTTCATAGCTCTTATTTGAATTTATTTTTTTCGATTTTTGGTGATGAAATGATATCATAGATTCAATACTTTTTGTGTGTTTCTTTTTTATGAGAAAAATAATTTTTGTTAGAAAAAGAAAAAACCTTAGAAATCGATCATTGCCGAAAAAAAAGAACTTACTACTTAGCAGTTAGCACACTTTTTCTCTAGCTTTGTCGGCGTGTCGATCTCCAGCTTCCAATCCAGTTTTTTGTGTGTAGTTTTTGTGTTTGTGAGAGAATTGCGTTTTTACTCTTTGAGGAAGAAGAACAAAAACCAAAGTTAGGGTTTTTTTTAAGCCTAAAAAAGAAAATAGCTCATAAAATCTGTCTAAGCTTTGTCTAAGCCATGCCCAGCCGTATCTCCACCGTGTCCGATACGTATCCAAGGCTTTGACCTATTATTTGGTCAACGATACGTCATGTGGCGTATTGGACACGTATGCGACACATGTCTAACCTATATCCGCGTATCCAAGTGTCCGAGACATACGGACGCTCATTGCCTTATCCATGCTTCACAGGTTCTACATTGATAATTATTTTTTTATTATTATTTTCAGATATTAGTTGCACGATCGTCATGAACAAGAGAACTGACCTGGAAATATTGCCCCAAAGTGTGATGTGACTTTTTTCACGAGTGGCAACTCCGTATACTGCTATACCTTCAGCCTCTCCTCACAAATTTGTTCTCCTCTTCCTGGGGAACAGAAGAAAATATAAAGCAGAAAAAATGGCTTAGTGTTCATCCCTTGGGTAGCTTACTCACCGAGATTTCCGATAGTTGCAGTTTTCGTCGGAATCCTTCCCTGACTGCCAAGGAAATCATGAAAACCCATCACAACAGCTACAGGCATTTCGATGCTGCTTCTGCTACTGCACCTTGAGGCCCGACACTATCACAGCGTATTCATTGGAAGACAATGAATTATGGCCAAGACAGTTTCCCGCGAATCCTCGCAGTTTGGATGGGCTGCATGGAAATCTTTCTCTAATGTGTCATCATGGGGAGGGAAACCACTCAATATTCTAGCCGTCCCAATGTTTATAGCTGGAATGATCAAGTCTTGGGAGAAAACTAGGTTTCTCAAATCGGGAAGCAACGACCAATTGAGAATATCGGCGATCCGTGATCGTGGTCGTGATCGTGATGGTGATGGGGGGTCCATTGGTGATGGGGGTCCACACCCCCCACTGACGATGAGGGGTCCACTAATGGTGGGGGGTCCACACACCCACTGATGATGTGGGGTCCACTGATGATGGGGGCAGTGGACACCCCATGCAAGACAGCGTGTTCTGGTCATAGTTATCCCGATACTGTGTTAGAGTGGAACAGGCCCAACAGGCCCAATTTGAATATCGTGTTAGAGTGGACCAACTGCCCCAATTATGCTGCATTCACCACAGGGTGTCATTACAACGGAGTTTATTGAGATGAATTATGTTCCTGCCGGCCGGAAAGTGAAAATCTGAGATTGTCAATTACCTGCCGCCACAGCCGGAAAGTAAAAAATCTGAGGGAGATCATACCTTCGTCGCCCTCTAGAATCAAAACTATCCCAGATGCTTGCCCTTCTCTTGGAAAAGGCTGGATCAAAATTTCCCCACCAAGCGTTTATTTGCAGGTCTCGTCCTTGACTGACAGATTCAAACAAAGCAAGTCCTTCTTCGAGAATATTTCTTCGGCAGAAGCTTGCCAAGTGGTTGAGATCGAGCTTGGATTCATGTATGACATCTTCTACACCAAGCCGGTGGCGGTTTATGATAAATTCAGTTTCCTGCGTTTCATTCATCTTCTCGTTACACCCTGCGTTCTTTAGCTTCTGGAAATGGACAAGCATGAGCTCCAATATGTTGGATTTTGATTATAATGATGGTTGTTGCTGGTTGAAGCGATTCTTCAGGAGATCTATTGTATAATTCTAGTGTGTTCCTCTGAACGGACGGAGAATTGGTTGAACAAACAAGATAAAACAGGAATGACTAGAATCTATCAAGCCATATCTAGCTGCCGAGTACCTTTTCTATTCCCTGACAAAAAGAGATGGTCTGATTCTATGGGACAGTGCAGTCTCCTAAGTAACAGCCTCGAAAATTTGCATATTGTGGTCTGGAACTTCTGTTGCATTTCTCCATTGTTGGAGATGTTAAGTGAGGTCTGGAACTTCTGCATTTCTCTGATGTCGGAGATGTTAAGTGAGATCTGGAACTTCTTCAGATCTGTCTGGAGTTCGAGGATTGCCCTAAGAATTCAATTGATGTACCCAAATTTTGAAAATACTGATCTTGAACAACTTCAGAAGAAATCTCAAGGACTGCTTCGGACATTAAGAAAGCAGTGAATTTCACTACAAGGAGAATCGGCACTTTTAGAAAAACATGAAGTGTTTCAGTGGGTAGGCTGGAGCATAGGGGAAGAATTCGATGAAAACGTTCTCCTCTGGCACGTAGCTACCGAGCTCTGCTACTATGCCGATCTAAACAGAAATTCTTCAATCTCTGTTGAGAACTCAGACTGTAAAGCAAGCAAACTGGTATCGGATTATATGTTGCATCTTCTCGTCAATCGCCCCAATATGCTGCCTAATGGAATGGGAGAAATCCGATTTAAAGAGACTTGCGATGAGGCCACAAAATTTTTTCTGTGTGGAAACATTAAAGATAAGATCCAAGCTTGTGAAAAGTTACTTCAAGTGGACACTAAAAAGCGACAACCAAAAGAGAAAGAAGAAAAAAACTGCATGTCAGTGCTGTTCAATGCCTGTCTGCTAGCTCAGTCTTTGCAATTGCTAGAGAAGGAAATGGAATGGAACCGTGAAAAGAAATGGGAGATGATGAGTGTTGTATGGATAGAGATGCTAAGCTATGCATCTCAGTGTCCTTTCGAATCAGCACGCTGAGGCGCTAGGACAGGCGGAGAGTTAACTCACTCATATCTGGCTTCTGATGGCTCAGGCCTGACTGAATATTCTCAGGCCCCACCAACTTGTAACAGGGTTGGCACTCCTGGCTGGGTGCTGATGAACAAGCGGTGGTGGAAGTGGGTTTGCTCCATTTCCATGGAGATTCCTCTGTTCTCAAAATGGTTTCAATCCTTTCATTCAAAAGAGTTTTACTGAGGTAGTGAAACTCCACCGATCATTAGACTTGATCATATGGAATAATCCACTTCTTATATATCAGTCCTATATTGTACCCTTTATGCTTTTTACAATCTATAATCTTTGTGAATTCTTACTCTAGCTAGATATACAAGTTCAGGGGCAGATTCCCCAACCTTCAGCCACAGAAAATCCAAGATCCTGAGAAAGACCCCAAAGTTGCCTAATTTACCATTTTATCTCGAACCTTAAAGACCGCACAGTCAGACCGTGGAAATATCATACCCTTTGTGACAAACCAAAAAATAAATTCTCACAAACATTATAAACAATGATTACAAGCGTAAAACAGTTTACATTTAGGTTAAGAACACAGGAGTGTCAGCTCCACCTAGCAAAACAACAATGAAATGAACATCAATGAAGTAGAACAAGAATTAGTCAGTTATAAACTAGAATTCTCCACAAAATTATAGGAAAGGCAAAAAGAACAGATACTGGCCTGGATTACCCACAATCTGGCTTATGCAATGAACTGATTAGGCATGTTTGTTAACTTTAATTCCAAGAAAGGCCTTTGTTTCAATCCTGTTAGGGCATCTTCAACCTCATTAGGACCTGATCTCTAAATCTCTGATGGCAGTGCTCCTACCTCACATTCATTCTTAACCAATTGCTCTAGCTTCCATTGTTTAAGTACTTGTAGCTGAGGAAAGCCTTCTAAAAAGCAAAGCATGTCCTTTCCTACATAAAGACAGCCCAGCAGCCTAGAATTTTCAGATTCGGTAGCTTGTACAACTTTTGCATTGGGTCTTCAGTTAGTAGTGATCCTAATAAAGTAAGGTCAGTGAGGCTATCTGGGAATTCAGATACAAGAGATTGGTTCTTCAACCGCCCGATCAAATAAATGCTAGACAAATTCACATGGCTACACAAAGGCTTCAGTTCTAGATCCCAAGGTTGATTATCTTGATTCTCTGACTTCAACCTTAAAGATTGAAGATGGTTCAATTTTAGAACCCAATCAGACACTGCCTCTAGTTGTACAGACATTGCTTCATGTCTAGAGTGTACTGAACGGCACCCTAATCCCAATTTTTTAAGATTAACCAACTTGTCTAGGCCATCCTTCACTGGAGTCTTCTCATCTACAAATAGTCCCCACAAGGTTTGGAGAGTCTGTAGAGACTCAAGCCTTGGTTACGGCATAAATTTAGTCCCATAGCTCTCACTCAAGTATAAATGCTGCAGTTTTTGCAACTTCCAGATAGAACTAGGAAGAGTTCTGATGTAGGTATGCTTCAAATCGAGTGTTCGAAGATTTTTTAACTTGCCTATGGATGATGGAAGCATCTCTAGGAATGTCCATCTCAAGCCGAGGTACCTCAAGTGAGCTAGTTTACCTAGTGCCATGGGCAACTTTGGTTTGAATACATGTTCAAGATCAAGCACCCTTAGGAATAGGAAACCCTTACTAGAAATGCATCTATGAAGAAAGTTACCAATGTCTTCCCCTGGTATGCTTCCTTCTCTAGTATCAAACGACAAGAAAGAGAGGGTGTCTTGATAATGGGGTTGAAGGGGACCAGAAATTGTGTTGTAGCCACCATGGATATGAATAAAGCTGGCATCTGCTCCATCAAGATGATCCACAAGACGACGGATCATACCAGTCCTCAAAGATATCTCAGATGTGTGATCTTGAAAAAATGCAGCTTTCTTAGCTTTCAAATACCATTGTCTTCGTATGGGATCAGGCAAGCGACATGCCTAAACTTTTCCATTAAGCTTCTTCTTTGTTATTTGAACCATGCACTGGCCTATTAACTTTTCAAGTACTTCTCAGCAACATCTTCAGGGGTTTCCACTGCCTGCTTTGAATCCACCAAACCCTCTGCGATCCACAATGCAATCAATCTTCTTGCTGGAATATCATAGTTTGGAGGAAATAGTCCAAAGTAGAAGAGACATCGCTTCATGTGCAAGGGGAACTCCTTGTTAATCTCATACACAATGTGAGACCTAAATTCTTGGTCTCCATTAAGCTGCCGGATAACACTGGACCACTCAGCAATAGTTGTGTCCTTATGTGATAGAACATCTGCTACCTTTTTTATGATCAGTGGCAATCCTGCATGTCTTCAAGATATCACCTCTAAGAGTTAGCAGTTCTGGGGGTATGGTGACCTTCAAGATATGAGTAAACAGTGCCCAACTTTCATTATCATCTCGTAGTTGCAGAGTAAGATGGATGCCCTTCTTCTGGGGATCCAAAAGTAGGTTTGGATACCTGGTGATCAAAATCATTTTACTCCCATTTGATGTGTTTGGGAATCTCCTTTCCAGTTGCTCGAAGCATATGGCCTCATCTATTGCATCCACAACCACTAGATACTTCTTGTTCTTCAAGAAAGTATTCAGAGACCATAATTCTTCTCCTCCTCCTCCTTCAGCTTCTTCTTCCCACCTCCTGTTGTTTTCTTTCTTCACAATGCTGTAATGCTTTTGTCATGGTCCATTTGTTTAAGTATGTCCTTGACAAATTCTTCACCATCATCAGATTCACAAGACCAAGCACGGTACAAGGGAAATGACCAACCACAGCATCAGTGTCATACACCATCTTTGCTAAGGTTGTCTTGCCAATACCTTTCATGCCTACAATTGAAATCGCAAAGACACTTTTATCATCTGCTAGCAACTGTGCCACAATCTCGCGTACATCTTCACTAAAGCTGATGAAATCAGGATCTTCAACATCATGGTAAGAACAAGATGTTGAGTAGAGGCCCTTTCTGCCTCCACTTTGATCATGTCTGATGACATTATCTGGCCTCCTTTCAGAAATATCCTCAATCCTAGCATGTATTGCATCCAACTCCTTGCCAAAACGAAGTTGAGACCACAATCTGTTAAAGGCTGTGATGACTCTCCTTACAGTTCCTTTCCTTTTGAACTGTTTCCTCCTGCTGATGTAGAACCCAATCACATCAATTGCATAGATAGAAATGATGCAGAGTTCCTCCATCCATACCATTCCAGTTTCATCTAAATTTTCTGATTCAAGATCATAAAAATGATTGATTAATCTAAATTCATCCTGTAACCTTCTGGCCTTCCTCCTCACTTGAGAATGAAGCGACACCTGAGCTAAAAGAGCTGTAACTTTCTCTATAACTGGCGAAACAACTGTAGTGGCTATGTTCAGGTCATCTGGCCAGGTTGAGCTGGTATGAAAGCATAAGAAACTGATCCTCGTCTGACATCGCGGATCTTAGCCTTGATCTGCTCCAGCTTCTTGTGAACTCCTCTGCTTCTTCTTGTTGCTGCTGATTTCAGTGTCAGGTTATCAATAACATCCTCTATATCATAGGCAATGTCCCTAAACTCCTCCAATAGTGATGGTTCTCTCAATAAAGAACCCAGTTCCAAGCAGATGGAATTGATCTCTTCTTCAAGCCCCTTCAAAATGGCTGGTTCTTGAATGAGCAGAACGGAGAGTTTCTGTGCCACCCATGAGAGAATGACCTTGGCCATGGATCCTCTACTCGGCCCGCTCATCTTCCTTCTCCACTTTTTCCTTTGATATGGTTGGAATTACAAATCCTTTTACACAAAAATGAGAATTCTTCAGGCTTGGGAATACACAATATAGCATGTAGCCAGGGAGAATGAGTGAAGGTGAATGCAGTTGACAAATTGTAAGGAGAAAATAAAGAAGCCTTATGCAGAAATGAAATCACTGGATTTGAAACTGTAAAATTTATCTTGTAGCTAGGGAGAATGCTAAGGAGGAAGAGGCATTTTCAAGACTCAAATCTTCAGGTTTGGAACTGCAGAGAGAATGGCTGGAGTTGAAAAATAATTTTCTCCCCATAATTATCTCTCACAGCTGTGAAAAGGGGTAGTTTCCTAGACATTTCCCATCATCCCATTAACATGTGGAAGCTTGCTTCGACTACAACCATTTATTTGCATATTACCCGGTTGATGACCTTAAGAATTAACAATTTAAGTAGTGCATTTCACACCATAACATTATTCCTCAACAGCACAACTATAAAAGAATGGAAAAATGGACTTCTTCACTCCATTACCTCAGAAAGCAGTCCAACATATCTTGATGTTACACTAGATGAAATGTGGTGCGCGGATACCGACCGCCTACAATTTTGATCCTTGGAGAGAAAGGCATATTTCTGGTTTGGGTGGGAAACAGACTACAGCTGCTTTTCTTTGTGTCCTTTATCATTATTTTTTCTTATGAAGATGGACATCCACCAACCTCATTCTGTGAAGCAACACTGATTTTATATATTTCGGAAGATTTGTGGTAATAGGGTTATGAGCTTCAAACGGAGTCAAGTAAGGGTGGTATGGTGGCGTTTTCTGAAAGCGCCCGACGGCTGCTCTGCTTTTGATGCAGTCCACGTGGGCGGCAAACCTCCATCGCTGAATGGAGGATGTAAACCCTAATGGTTTATGCATTACATTACATCAATCATTTCTTGAGAAAATACTATAAATAATTCTTCCTACATTATGAATTTATTCTTTTATATTTTTTAAAATCGTCTTTAAATATCAAATATATATATATATATATATATATATATATATATATATATATATATATGCATAAAATCTTACAAATTTCTTACTACTTACTAATAATAATAAAAAGAGAATGTGACATCTTCAGCGATATTATTACTAAAAAGTTATTTTAAAACATATTCAAAATATTTTTAACAAAGTTTTATTATTAAAATATTTTTGTTACAATTACTTATGGAGTATTTCCTTTTATAGAAAACACAATAACTAATTTTTAGGTTGATATGGGTCTAATTTTGATTTTAAACTGTGCCCCTTTTTTAGGATTATGTTCGAGTTTGGGTGATAATATAAAAATGCCTTTTGAGATCATTATCAAACCTGGTTTTATAATAAAAACTGAAATTTCATTTATTCTAGTATATTGTTTATTTGCATACAATATTCAAATTAATAAAGAAAAAACTAATTTGAATATATAAAAGATAATTTTAATACCATACACATAAGATTTATTCTTACTAAGATAAGATTTGATGCATTTTTTTTCGCTTCATAAAACAAGATTGCCAGTTCAATCATCCAGCACATAAAACCAATAAATAATCATAAATCGAATGTAGCTTCATAATTTTCCAAAAAACATAAGAAAAATGTTAAAATAAAATAAAATCAAATCAATGTAAAAACCATTTCTGTCATGAGAAAATCCAAAATCTGGTAGATAGGCCAATGAGGGCTGATTTTAAGCTAAAAAAGGTAAAAAATTATCCCTCATTTTAAGTTCTGGTGCAAGTATAAAAAGGAAAGAAAATAAATAAAATTAGAGCTTAAGATCGGGATGAGAGAGTGTATAAATCATTATTTAAACCCTTTAATTTCATATTATTATTATATCAATAATAATTGGTAATGATACAGTTAATAACAATATGAAATAATAAAAGAGGTTACACAGCACAAAGTATCATATATGTTTTCTTTGTAAGAATTACATTGGAAAATAATATAATTAGAATAAACAACATTATTGGAGGAAACAGTATAAAATGCTGGATTAAATTCCATGAAAGGTAAATAAACCAGAGGGGGGGTCCCGGCTTGAAGCGTCCATCGGCGAATCCACCTCTGAAACAACACACCCCAAAGGAGAGAGAGGAAAGGAATATTTCAAACATTTGAGAAACGATTTTTTCTGTTTCCATCTTCGTCTCCTCCGTCTCTTTGCTTTCTCATCGGTTTCCAACTGCCATTCTTTCCGTCTCTCTCTCCCCTATCTCATTTACGTTGACCGGAGAAAAGTCGGTACGTTTTGTTTGCCCTAGATTGGTTTCAATTTTTAATCTCAATTTCGTACTGGAATTTTGTGCTCCTCCAATAGTGGAGGTAAGAAGGGAAGAATATGGCTTTGGTCATCTTGTCATCCATATGAAAACTAATGAGGTTATACTGTTATTTAAAATTGTGGAAATTTGAAACTGAGATTTTCATTTTTTTTTCCTGATTTAGTTGAATTGCTTTTGGCCGTTGGTTGAGCTTTGTTTGCTGCTGAGAAAATCATTTTCTTTCTAGTTTCGTAGTGTATCTAATTGTGTCGGTGTTTATTTCAACTGTAAGGTTCTTGGGTTTTTTCCTTTTTTTCTTTTTTTTTTTTGTCATTTTGATTGCTAAGATGAAGGTTTGATGTTTGGGTAAGGGTTGACTAAACTTAGCTTCTTCTTAACTTTCAATTTTATTCAATTTCATTTACATTCGTTTTTTATTTGATCACACTGGTTAGGCTGATGTGAACGCTCATGAGTTTGCCATACATTCATTCTCGGGATTTGTGGAATTTTGTATGACATTGAGCGTCTGAGCTGAGCTCTGGTTATTTGAGAAACCATTCTATGTTAATCAGTCCAAATTTGGTTTCTTTCTGTTTTCTGTTTTTATCTTATTGGTTATCCTACATCTTTGATTCTTTCCTAAATGGAATTTTTGAATGTGAAGTACCTTTTTTTTCTTTTGTGTGTGTGTGAGAGAGAGAGAGAGATGATTGGGTAAAACCCATCTACAGGTGAGTTCAGGCTTTACTTTATTTTAACATTTGTGGAATTGAAGATTTGGGAGTTGGGTTTAGCTTTTCTTGGTTGCTGAGGAAATGTGTTGTTTATTTGGTCAGAAAAGGTATTGGGTTTGAGGGTTTTCTCTTTTTTTTCTTTTACAGTTATGATGAACATGGAGACTTGATGTCTTGGTGCCATGTTTAAGGATTGGTGGTGAAGGATTTTTTTTTTTTTTTTTCATTGGGAGCAGTTAAACATGCATTGATCACAAAACAGCGCCTGCCCAAAAGTAAAGTATACAAAAAGGACAAAGCCCTGAAAGTATCTTAAAAAACATGAAGAAAAACCTCAAAACTAGAAAACAATTGGTTTGACACTGATCCAAGCATATAAACTAAAATACTGCCTCTCACCCCACTAGACGCTGCCGCCCAAGACCAAAACTACAAAATGAAAGAATTCTTAATCTATATGAGAAAGTCTCATTATCAAGACCACTGCTTTCTCTCAGACCACACGCCTTTAAGAGGGCACAAAGGCGCAGCCTCTCCAAACTTTCTTGCGCTTCGCTCTACCTCCTTGTCCCTCGCTAGGAGGACTGTCGTGACCGAGAAAGGAAAACTCCATCCAACCCTCCCACTATAGCCATAATAAGTCTCTGGGAAGCATTCCGGCCTTCGAACAATGAACTAGAAGATGGTTTAGGGTCTCCTCCTCCTCTTCACAAAGGTAGCATCTGTTGGCCAAGGATCTTCCTTTCTTTTTGAGTTGGTCTAGAGTCATCACCTTACCCCAAGACGCCTCCCAAGCAAAAAAACCCACCTTTAAGGGGACCATATTATTCCAACCGATAAGGCGGTGGTGTGATCACTTTGGGGTCATCCAAAACTCACGTGTTTTACTGAATAAACGTTTAGGCAACCCTCAGACTCATCTGTCTTCCCTCATATAATTACTTTCCCCAAGGATGGATCATTTTCATAAATTCACCACCTCCCTCACTGCACTATTGAAAGGTCTCAAAACGAGGGACTAAATCCACCAACATTCGAAACATCCCAAACCTCTAATCATCGTGATCTTTTCCGAACCGGCAAGCTAAACAATACTGGAAACGTTGCGCACAAAGCCTCCTCCCCCTAAGCATCTTTCCAAAACTACTCGGCAGTTCATTACTTCAATCCACTTTACTTGGGTTTAACCAAATCCCATCCTTTCCTAATTTCTTTCCCATAAACTCCGTCCCAAAACTGGTTCTCGATTTCCCTGAGCACCAACCCCCGATTCCCCAAATTCCGCTCCTAATACCTCTCCTCCAGCCGACCTTCGCTTGCGAAACCCACAACCATTTTCCTAACAAGGCTGTTTAGATCGTGGTAAGCCTCGACCCCCAAACCCGCCAACTTTTTTATCCTGTGACACCGCGGCCCAACTCACTGTTGAGGCTTCTTTCCGTATTCCCCACCCTGGCGTAGAAGTCCCCGGATTTTTTCTAGCCTTTTGCACACGAGACTCGGGATCCGGAAAAGCGACATAAAATAGATTGGGAGATTAGACAGAGTACTTCTGATAAGTGTAACTCTTCCCCCTTTGGAGATATATTGACGCTTCCAACTGGCGCCTCCTTCTGAACCTTTCCTCATGGTAATCCTGCACATCCTAATCGATCAGGCGAGGCCCTGTGGGGAGGCCCAACACATAGTAGGCGAGCCGGCCAGATCCTAACTCCGCTGCCAGCACCTCAATATCCTCCCGCCCTCCAATAGGGAAAATCTCGCTTTTACTTAAGTTGATTTTCAGCCCCGATAGTAAGGCCTCAAAAACCACATCAAGATCCATCTCAAATGGCGCCACGGTCAGATTATCTTACGTAACAACAGTGGTATCATCTCGTATAGAGAAGGTGTGACACTCAACTCCTCCCCACTCTAGCACTCTAATTTTTACATCCAAACAGAAATTCCCTTCCAGCTACCTTGCTTACCAATCGCTAAGATTTCCATTCCCAAGACAAAGAGATACGGATAGTCCCCTCGTCGAATCCCCTCGCACGGAAGAAGCCCAAACCCCTATCATCGATAAGGATTGAATAAGAGACAATAGACATACCAAGAGATCCAAGATATCCATCTTTTGACTCAAAACCCATTCTTCTTCTCATGACTCCTTCAACCACATACTCCCACTCTACATGATCATAAGCCTTTCTAATATCTGGAACTTGCATACCACTCCGCCATCATTCCTTCCTCAACATGAATCCATGTACCTCATTCGCGATTAAAGCAAAGATCAAGGATTCGCTTTCCTTCGTACAGTTGCGCTTTGATGGAGAGATCACTTCTGTTCAACACCCTTCTCACCACCAACACTTCGCAAGGATCTTATATAAACTTCCCAAGCAAACTAATGGGCCTGTAATCTTTACATCCTCAACGCTTCTTTAGGAATCAACACTAGGAAGGCAGCAGACGAAACTTTCAAATTTCTTCTTCATAGAATTCCTCGAAGAACTCCATAACTTCGCTTTAACAAAATCCCAAATAAAGGACACAATAAAATATCGGGAACTGGTCTCGCCGGGTCTTTCATTGGAATGCAGAATACTGTAGAGATTTCCTCTCTCAAACATTTCTAAATCACAAGATTCTTCTGTTTCCTACGCCTATGAAATATTGAGGTAGATGCAGACTTGATCACTTCCCTGTCCTTTTCTAATTTCTTTTCGTTCTTTTCGCTGGCGCTGGCCTTTAAACTCGCCAACAATCCCTTCCGAATAGCAAAATCACGAGCCAACCTCATCACTTTGATTTATTATCAAGGCTTCCTCCTTCTATGCGAGTTTGCCATTTTGCAAAGTTTATTTCGCCCCCTCTTAAGCCAGAGTTCTCGACTTTGTCTCCAAGAAGCCTCTAACAAAGACCATCTCTCTCGTAGTCATCCTTCGCTTTAGCCTCTCCCCCGCATTCTTCTAAAGACAAATTCCTTCCTTTCCACGTTATCCTAACAACTCACTTAAAAAGGCCTCACTTTAGTGGCCCATACTGCCAAAAAACCCTCCTTATTCCATACTTTTAGCTTCTTTTAAATCTTTCATCTTTTCACCAGTATGAAATCCTGCGTAATAACCTTTTGAAACTAAACCCTTGCTACTCACTTTAAGGAGGTCTTTAAAGCCCTCAACTTTCAAATCACATATTTCTCAAACTGAAAGGAGGGAGTCCCCGATCTGATACCTCCTCCATCTAAGAGGATGTGGAAGTGTCCCACATGTGTCTAGAAGGGTATACTGGATGGCTCTACCGAAATAACTTTCCTGGTACTCAAACTAGGAACCTCGTCAATCCTAGACATTGTTCGCCATTATGCCGACTCCACGTAAAGGCCCCCTTCAGAATGGCAAGTCTCTACCCCCAGATCACAATATTAAAGCGAAATCCAGATAGCCTGCTGTGAATTTTCCACCCGTTGTTTACTGCGGGAGATGAGGCATTAAAATCTCCCCAATACACCAAGGACCGTCCTAAAACCTTCTCACACCGACCCCAACTCCTCCCACATCCTTCCTTGCTGGATGGGACCGGACCATAAACCCCGTGGAAGATCCAATGGAAACCATCCTCCACATTTCCTGAATTCAGCAGTGAAGCAAGAAAACTCCCGTTATTAATCGCCCTTGACCTCCAAAATTCTTTTATCCCATCAGCTGATGCCTCCAAATGCAACCCGAAGCATCAAAACAACCTACTCGAGAACCTCCCCGCCTCAGGCTCAGCTTAATCGAAGGTTCATATTTTGAACTTTTGTTTCCTACAGGCACACCAAGTCCACCCGCTGATCCCTGATAAACTGCTTGATCACTTTTCTCTTCTCAAGATTATTCACCCCTCTTACATTCCACGATAAGATTTTGATCTTCATCCCACCTACCATCAAATTCCTTCATTCGCTTGCACTTTCCAACTCTCCGCCCGTAGTTTATCAGGCACTCTAATTTTAGTTCTCGCCTTCACACCTAGAAATCGCCGTCCCATCTCTGGCCTTTATTTGGTTTTCACCATCTGGCAGATGAGTCAACACTGATCTCCCAAAGCCTCACGCAAATCCTAAAAATCATCGAACTTTACACCAAAGATATCCTCCCATCATACAATTCTCTTACCCGCTGGGCTAGAACGCCAACGATGCCCTCCTTGCCCAAGATCTCACCATCATACCTTCTTGACTACTTCCTCCCTTCATTTCGTTTGCCGCCACAATCTCCAATGGCAATACACCCTCCACTTCCTCTCCTAGAGCATGTGAAACCCCCAGACCTGAAGAACCCCCCTGAAAAAGGGGTCGGCCGAAAAAAGAGATAGAAGGGGAATTAACAAAGGGCATTGACATCTCAAACCTGTTTGATGGGTCAGCCAATGGAGACTCTATTCTCTGTGATTCCACCGTAATCGACTTAACTGCTTCTCACGCTCCCATGAACATCGACACTGTTCAATCCTCCTTCCACCCAAGACAGATGATAGTGGCTGGGCCTAATAATTGGTGGCACCTTTTTTTTTTGAAATATGGCCTTAGAACCAGGGCCAATTTTAAAGCCCATCTTATTTTGCCTAAAGCCCAAACCATCAGTATGCCTTAAGCCTCTTCCCCGTCGCCTGCCACTGGGCAGTAGAAATTGACTGACAGCCCACCTACCTTCTCTCGCCCGCCCCGCCCGAAAAACGTCCCGATCTTTTGACCTTAAATGACCCAACGCAGTTGCTCACAAAATCACGACCGTGACACGCGTCCCTCCGACCTGATAAGACCAGGTGCCTGTCCCACGCCTCCTCCTCGCAACCCCGAAGTCGCGCCCTCCACTCTCCCCTGCCGCAAATGCCCCTCGCCGTCCCCCGTGGAGCTAGGTTTCTCTCTCTCGTCTCGACTCAAACTCGTATTGTGGGCGATAACTCCTAACCCAGGCCGCCGCAGACATCCGGAATGCTGTTCCGGCCAACCACCTCCCAACTTGTCTGATGTTCAGACTTCTTCAACTCTTATATCAGATCCCCGCCCACCCGGGCCAATGAGCCTTCGTCTGGCCTTCACAACAGCAAAGGGAACCGCCGCAGATGCGTCTTCCAATTTTCTCCATTAACGAATCTACTCCACAGATGCACCGAGTCCCACACCTCACCCAAGCTTTCTCCGAAAAACTCGGCTAATACATCCCAAGTCTTCTCCCACGCTCTTTAGGTGAACCAGCAGTCCCAAAACGCCTTCCCAAACCCCCAACACCCGGGATCTAATTCTTCCTCACTTTCAAACTAAAAAGCCGAGGCCCTTCCCAAATTGACTACAACGAGAGAATTCTCGATGTCCCACCAGACCCGCCCATCTCCTTACAACTCGACCTGACCAAGGTGTCCTAAACCCCACCACCCCACTTGCACCCACAGAGACCGGTCTACCTTTCCACTCTTCACCCATTGACGATAGGCAATCCTTCCTCCAAGTGTCTTCTCCGACTCTCCCCACTAACCTCTCTAAAGGGTTGAGAAACTACCCAACACCGCGCATGCTTCCTGACATGCCCCCTCGCTTTCTCCCTCCCTTTCGCGCCTCCCTACTTTCTTCCTCGATTTCATCACCGGGGTCTTACTCTTAACTGCTGCATTTTTTCGCCAAATCTCCATCCCCCAACTTGCCAAGCCCCGGGAACATCAAAGTAGTTTTTTCCCCCATAGTCCCTTACCGAGCATCGGATGAATACCCCCGACTAGTTAGAGCCCTTTTCCATTTTGTTTTGTAACGCCCCATCCTCTTCCCCCTCCCACACATTTTTCCCAACTTGATACTCCTGTCGCTCTAAATACAATCTTCTCTCTAAACCCTTCAAGAACCGAATACTTAAATCGCGCCTCCAATCTGATCCACGGCGATCCTTCTTCTCTCCCAAACAACCTTTCTAACTGCTTTTGCTTCTTCTACCCAATCTCAATGATTTGGCTACAAGGCAACCATTTCTTCCTCCTTCGACAGAAAGTAATGCATCCTTTCATTACTTTCTAGCATTTTAAAGTGTGACAGTCTTCACTATAAGGATTGGTGGTGAAGGATGTGAGTGACATATTGATGTTTATGGCCTAGAATCAAGGAGTTTTGCTGGTTTGTAACTTGTAGTTATAAGGAAAATGTGGCATCGGGTATAAAAAGAGTTCCTTTAGTATAATGCTAGTAGATAATTTCTTTGATTTCTTCCGTGGACCGTAGTTAACATTGTTGTCATTTATGTCTATGTGGAACATGAATTGAGTTGATTGCTGCCTCTTTTGAGCTATAGCATTTAGCTTCTAATCATGAATTATTGTGTTTTCCATTCAAGAAAATTTTTAATTTCATAAGATTAAAATTTTTTTGGGTTGGAGGGAAAATGAAATCGTAGTATTTTCTGATTATTATTTTAAGGAGTGGAATGCAGAAATTAGTGAAATGTTTAGTTTCCTTGCTAAACTTCACAAGGTAGATATTTGAAAGGAGCTTGAATGTGATTTTAAGGGTTGGAAGAAAGATGAAGATAAGGACATACTTTGAGTCCATAAGCGTGGCAAAGGGCTAGTGTGACCTATGATTAAGATTTCGGTCAGCAAATTAATTAGGTGATTGCTAATGCAGTCTTAGATTCTCTGAATGCTTTTTTTAATGAGATGAATATCCTTGAAGCAGTCCTCATGCTAATAAGGCACTTGGTTCTGGATTGAAGAGTTCTGAGATGAATATAGTCCTCAAATTGGAAATTGAGCAAAAATTGATTATATTAACTTGTGGCTTCTTGTTATCAGGATGGGAAAATGGGGTTTAAGCATAATAAATCAAATGGATCAAGTTTGTATCTATATAATCAGATGCTAAAGGATCACGGATCTCATACAGTTGTTTTTCATTTACTTTATTTTATGTAATATGATACTCCTTTTGGATCCCTGATGGCTTGATGCTGGTCACCTTTCTTTCTTATATATGTTTAAAGAAGGCTATGGAAAGCTTTGGGTTATTTTTATAAGAGAACAAATTGTGGTTTCACAGAGAAGATTTCTTAGGGTTGAGAGCCGGATCAAGTTCTTTCTGAAGCTTCAACAGCTTCCACTCTTTTGATGATGTGAATAATGACTAGTTGCTCTTAGGTGGATCATGTTTGCCCCTGAGGCCTTGGTCTAAATAAAGAACTACGCCCCATCATTTGCATTCCAGGCTGTAGAATGGGGTTGTCTAAGTTCTTTAGGTTTACTCTTGGGTGCTGCTAAGTTGGTCTGAATTCTTGAGACGTCATTGAAGAAGATTTCCGTGGTAAAAGATTGGTTTGCTGGAAGGGTTCAAGTGGCAACTCTACGTGAGGGATGATGGTTTGATCTGCACTGACTAGAAGCTGCACCCCATAGTGTTCTTATATTGAGAGATAGTGGGTTTCTCTCTATGTGTGTTGGGGTGAGGATGGTTTATATGCGTTTTAGCTGACAGAAGCTTTTCAGGTAGGGTTAGTCTTCTGAGAATGCACTCTATGGGTTATCCACTCATAGAGAAAAGAATAGAGGGTGGGAATTATGAGTCTCACTGTATATATGCTTTACTCAGGAGGTGGTTTTGGATGCTCATGACAAAGTGGTATTATGAATTTGGTTAAAAATAAGGAGATCAGCTCAAAGGGAGGAGAAGTATGAGATTGAGTTTAATCGATAAACAAAAAAGAGTATGAGATTAGCCTTTGCAACTGGATCGAAAAGATTGGAATGTTTTCAGGCCAGGATCATATCTTTGGTTGCCAGTACAGTTAGATTTTGAATTCATCAAGATGTGTGCTGCTTGGTATTGCAACTCTTAGAAATGATATGTGTGGACCTTTCTCGATGGACTGCACCACATTATTGGGCTTCCTTGTTTTGTAAGGGTTTTTCTGCCACTTGATAATTTAGTATGGTACATGCTTTCTTCAGTATTTGCAATCATGCTGTGTGACTGTAGGATGCTCAGATAATCTGGTGAAGGTTAATAAAAATGATAGCTTATTTGTCAAATCATATTTCAGTTTCTTGGGTCTGAGAGTTTATGGTTCTTTCTCTGGTAAGTAAAGGTTTGACCTCTTCTGACACTAGCATACAAACTTCTGTTTCTCAGAGGGGTTTAGGAAAATTTCTTATAATTGTTCAACTTATAAAAAAGGTTTAGTTTTTCTCAGGATTTAATTTGTTGCATTCATAAAGTAGGACATGTAATTGGAAAACTATCATCTTGTCATTTTGCTTTCATTTTGTAGTCTTTGGTCTTCTATAGATTCAATATTTGGATTTTTCTTTTTTGATCCCTGTTAGACTTTATTGATTGTCTACGAGAAGGGGTTGGACTGTTTTTTCGCTTTTTAACCCTTTTTTTCTTACTCTCTCTCTCTCTCTCTTCCCGCATACTTGGGGTTACTTATCTTTCTTTCTAGTTGCTTATTAATTGAAGTCATTATCCAGCCATGGTAATACATGTGCTTTATTTTCTTAAGTACATAATCTTGGTCTCCTTTCTGCGTCTATTCCAGTCTTCAACATGATTGTTTGCTATCAATCAACTTTGAAGTGTAGTTATACATTTGAAACAAGTGGACAAGCCAGCACTACATATAGAAGAGTAAGCTTAAAAAAAAGAAAAGATTATTAATGAAAGTAGAAACAGGATTCAAGAAAATGGTTTTATCTTTTAAATTTTTTTCCCAATAGGTCATTGATTTTGGCAAATTGGATCTTGTGGAGGAGCCATTATCTTGAGTAATCTTTCCTTTCTGTGTAGTCTTTGGTCCTGGTCTAAGCTATTTTTGGTTTCTGGTCCCATAGTTGATTTTGTGGGTGGTTTGGGATTGCCAGTGAGGAGACTCTTTTTCCCCCTCCTTTTTGGAGGCACCTTGAGGCATCCATTATATATGTCCTGTATACTGTGGGATACTTCGTTGGTGTCTTCTGTTTATGATATTGCCTTGCTCTGCTCAACCAAGACTTATCTTGAGCAAGCTGTATTCTCTGGAAAAAAACAGATTCTCCAGTGAGTGATCTTCCTTCTTGTGAAGTATAAATTTCTGGCATTGCCTGATCATTAGCTCATTAGCAGTCTATAGAGTTATAATTTATTTTTACAGGTGGACAGTAACCTAGTAAGAGAATTGCTTACTTGTTGCAATTGTTAAAATCATAAAAAAATGTAATAAAGAAACTTCAAAATCCTAGAAGGGATTCAATGATATAAGTACACATTCTTTTTTAATATTTACTTCTTGATTATTTGATAAGGTCTGGGTTCAGTGTTTGATAATGTCTTGTTGCCAAACAGGCACCTTTCTTCTGCATAATGACCAACCTTGATCAGAAAAATGAGCATGAGTGGATAGAGAGGGTGAAAGAGGAAGGAGCTGTTCCACTTCTCGAACCAGATAAATTCAATGATTTGGGTAGCCCCTGAGAGACAAGTTCATGGTTAAGAGAGGTCCTGATTGCACACAAGCCAAGGTTAAATTCCTGGTGGTGAATGTCTTCTAAAGCCCTCTTGGGTTTGACTGGATTCGGGAGTTCTACAAAAATATGGGAGCTCTTAAACCATCCAAATAGCCGAGTGTTAGAAAGGCTCTTGAGGAGGAGTTTCCTGAGGGTGACAAGCCTTTTGTTTGGGCTTCCCGTCCTACTAGTTCCAAGCAAGGATAGTACAGTGCTGTTAGCATTTCGCGCCACAGACGTCGGAAGGTTCTCGATCAGAGCCGATTTCTTGAAGATTGATGGATGGGTTTGAAATTCTGAACCAAATTGGTTTGTGTGTTAATCAAAGTTTGTTGGTTGTGAAGAAACAGTGATTGCCGGGAATATGAGGCCATGTGTATATTGGCGACGTCGTTCCGTGAAATCTGTATGAGTCATTTCATGAGGTGGATGATGATCTGATGGATACCGTGAACTGGTGCGATTGGGTGCTCTCTGGCGGAGTTGTCACATGTAGCCACTGACGTTGGTCGTCTGCCTCGTGAGGTCAAGGCTGAGGAAGGATGGAGCTTATTGGGAGAAACTCTGTTGGAGCTTGTCGGGTGCCTCGAGGCCGAACCCAGCTTTAAGCCAGACCTTCTCGAAACCGAACTGAGGCCACTGTTGGATTCACAGTCTCTTGCCTGCAGAGTTATCAGTGTCAATTGGGCAGGTTTCTCCAACCTTCTTCAGGTGCTCCTGATGGTGGTTAGAATTACTCTGGTTCATCATCTCATACCAATGGGATTGCTTGATCATGAAGAAAATGGAAAAAGAAGACATAAAGAAATGAGCAAGGTTCTGTTATCATGTTAAATTGTTTGAAGTATTCAAGATCTTGGCACTTAATTTCATGTCATGAAAAGGGATTAAACATAATAGAGAAAATCACGGCTGTTAGTGGAAGCACATAGAGATTAATGCTTTGTTGCTAATAAATCCTGAGTTTCAAATTTGGCTTTAATCTTCTGGGAAACCACCTCCCCAGAAAAAAAACATTTATTTGGAATACTTAAAAGTTCACCTCAAAATATGAAATGTGTTTTTTTTCAATAAAGAAGCTGTACCACCATTTACTTTGAGTCCCATTCCTCATCCGGTGCGATATGCTCCCTTATGAACAAAGACTCTTTGAGTCACACAATACTTTTGTATTGATGCATTTTTAAATGTAGGCTTGGCAGCGCCTCATTCCTCCTTTTTCTCTCTGAAATGTAGCTACTTTAAAACTAGCAGGACTTCAGTTTGCAAGTCTCAGCTTGAGAATCTCAGCTTGGATAAGTCAGGCACCCACCAGGGATACAGCTGATGTTCCGCTTTGTTTCTCCTTGAGAATATATGAATTCATTGCAAAATATGCAAGATGATGGTGGAGAAGATGACGCAGTGCTGGCATTGGAAAGTTGGCCCAAATGTTTCAAGAGTCTCGAGTTCTCAGCATCTGGTGTTTGTATGCCATTGCTTACGCCCCATGGCTCACCATAACTTCTATAGTAGATTCTTTGGTATGGTTAGAAGCGTTGTATCCTCTTTGTTTTTGGGATGTAGGTAGTCTAGAATATCTACGCTGGTTGCTGTGGGGTTAATTATTCTTCATTCATGTTGGCAGTGATTAGTGATTACATTGGGAATTTCGTAAATCTGTAGGGAATTCATGTTTATGATCAATACAAACTTACCTTGGTGACTTTCCACACTCTTTTGGGTTACACTTCAAATTTATATTTTATAAAAACAATGCCAATTTTTTGGTAGTCTTGTTCACTGTGTAAGGAGAATAGCAAGGAGACATATATACTAAGGAACAATAGTTTAAAGTTTACCATTTGCAATTTTCTCTGGAAGAAGCTAAATATGACATGATAAATTTTTTTACCTTTTTTTTTATTTTCTCTTTTACCCTCAAATTTTCTTCTCTATATATGTATGTATAGTGACTCTTTTGAGTTCAAATTCTCATATGTTTCAAAGAGAAAGAAAGAAAGAAAAATAACTTTTATTGAATCAATTAGTTTTCACCTTCCTAAATGCAATTTCATTTTTATCATTACACTTGTTATGTTTTAATATTTACTTTATTTATAATTTTAAGCATTAAATTATAAAATATGTGCGCTATACTATTTATTTTAAAAGAAGAAAAGAAAGAAAATATTTCTTTTTTAATTTTAATTCAATCTAAAAACTCAGCGTGAGAGCCCAGATAAACCTAACCAAACCATTGCAGGACAAAAATGAGGCATGCTTTCGAAACTTGTCTCAGAAAACACATTCTGACTGAAATAAAATTTGTGACCTTGCATAACACAATATAAAATATGTTTAAAATAATAAAATATCTTAGAATTTTTGTGATATACCCTCTTTCTTCATTTAGCAACATTGAAGGTTACTTTAGGAATTTGAAAAAGAATAGTTGAGATATTAAGTGACTTGAAATATAATGCAACAAGTTGTAAGGCATGATCAAAACTGAAAATTAATGGCACCCTTACCCCTTACCCAATAACATTGCATACCTCCTTATTTGTAATTGTTGTAAAAAGCTGTGTCGCAGAGTGTTTACAATACAATTTATTCTTTGAGCAATTCTATTTTACCCATTCCGCATTTTTCTCTCTACACCCCATTGAAGATAGGGTGTAAACATGGGTGTATTAATGATATGGGGTATATAGAGAAAATAATGAGGTGTAAATAGAATTTCTCTTATTCTTTCTCAAAATGAAAAAAAAAAAACACAGAATCACTTAGCTTTTAAAAATCCCAAAAAATAAACAATTACTTATTTATTTAGGACATGGTTAGCTTTGATGGGAGTTCTGTGGAGACTTCTCAAAATCTTCTTGTTGATTTGGTTCATTAACAAGGAAAGTTTACATTAAAATTTCAAATTGTGAAAGCCTTGAATAACTTTTATTAAGATATAATCGGTATTAGATTCATCTTAATTTTTCTCCTTCATCAAATAGCCCAATATCGATGAAAGCAAATACTGAAACAAAGTAAAATTCTTCCATTCAAATGAATCCTAATTTTATGACGCTAACTCTGTAATTGAAAATGCTTATGAACTTGGATTTATTTCGTATCTGTATATGTGTGTCCTTCTACATTTCGGTATGGATCATCCAAAATTAAAAATCCGAAAATTCTAAAATGCCAAGAGGAAGAAAAAGGAGGAACCTCAACCTTATTTTTTGCTTGTATGAGAAGACGATTTCATCAAAAAAAAACTTATTATGAACAAAAGCCAATTAACCTTCCCAAAATTTTTCTCCCCTATATTGTGCTGCTGATTTGAGTATATATATATATATATAGAGAGAGAGAGAGTAATCATCATAGGTCATGTCCATCAATTTCTAAATGAATCCATAAAGCCAATACTTAAAAATCACCCCATCAAAGAGTTCCGACAAAGAATTATTTAAAAAACTTAATTATAATCACCTAAATATACACCCAGACAAGTTGGACCCCAAGGGGTGGATTGTGATGCCCCATATCACCTAGAGAAAGAAAAGTGAAGATTCATATAAGAAGAGTTTAGGCTTCCAGCCATATTCGAGACTTTTCGCGAGGGTTGCTTTAGAATACTCATGGCAAAGTGGCGGTGAGAAACCACATGCACATCATTGCGGAGTCTTGGATCAAATAATATTAGATGAAGGGGTTAAGGAGTGGTTATAAATGATATTAAAGATCGATCTCTTATGCAATGTGCTAACGGAATATTTGGCTCACCACCATCATTTCGAGAGTGAAAAGTGAAAATATATATGGAGGGTTTGACCCAGCGAAATAGCTAGGCGGGATGAGTTGGTGGAAAGTTGTATTTGCGTCACTATAACCTTAAACTGAATAATATCGGGTGATGAGTTGGGTCGCTAGAGTTCTATTATCCCCCTTTCTATGCATGTATCCATAAACTTTTTTAAGTTCAATTCTCCAAAAGTTTCAAAGAAAGAAAAAGAAGAGAAAAGATAACCAATCCAATTGGTTTGACCTTCTAAATATGGTTACCCAATTTAATATTTTCCAGAACATTTATGTTTTTATTGTACATATATTGTAATATTTATTTTATTTATAATTTTTTAAGATAGTAAAATTATAATTATATTATGCACTATATATTTTATTAAAAAAACCATTTTTTGTTATTTTAATTCAATCTAAATCTCAAGTTGTTCACGAACCCAAATCAACCGAACCAAACCATTGGCAGTGTTTAAAATATCGGAAATATCAGCCGATATTTCGTGTGTCGGTTAATGTCGACCTGATATACTAGATAATGTCGTTCAAAAGGAAATTTCGGATTTTTGCGGTGCTCGGCGATATTTCAGCCGATATATCGGGTATTTTACGATTTACCCCGATATATTTCGATATACCGGCTACTTGTTCATGAGCAGTCAACCTATCGGTCTTGTTCGCCAATGGAGTGAAACTCCATAAAATCGTTACATGGGAGGTTCGAACCACGCCCAAAGCTGGGGGGGTTCCAACCTCCCATCCGCTAGGCAAACGTACCCTTACCAATATGAGTGCAAAATTTTAATATATTGTCTTCGATTTATGAATATTTTTTTTTAATAAATTTATGAATATTTTAAATCATTTATAATAACTAAATATAAATATAAAAATATATAAAAATATTGTATTCTATTATAATAACTAATACCACAAATATACAAATATAATCATTTATAATAACTAAATATAAATGTTGTTATTACAATTACCAAATTTCAAAAAACATTTGAATAAAATATTTTGTATAAATCATATAAAAATAATTTATTTCTTAATTAAATATATTTTAATAAAAATAATTTAATTTTTTTATAAACATAAGTATATAAATATAGTAAAAGAATGTAAAAAAATCAAATCTAATTGATATTATCACTCTCTATGCTTTCAAAATAATTTTGATAAGTAAGCTTAAATATGATACTTAATTTTAAATAAATTTTAATTTTATTGATATTTATATAAAAATATTCACGATATATCTACGATATATCGGTAAAACCAATATCGATATATCCCGGAGTCCAGCCAGGTATATTTTTCATCCCTTGACCATTGGAGGGGCAAAATGGAACTACCGAAGAAACTTGTCTCAAAGACTCAAAACACATTCTCAAAGCTTACTGAAATATAAAATTTGTGATATGCTTGACAAGATATATAAAATGTGTATGAAATAAAAATATGAATTTTATGATCTACCTGCCACCATTTACTTACCATTGAAGGGTATTATAAATTTGAAAAGAATCGTTGAACAGTAAAAATTAACAAATATAATAGCAATATTTGTGAACATGATCAAACTGAGAAAGCATGCATTTTGGGACATTGGAGAATGCCAAAAATTAGTAACATGAAACTTTTCTGGATGTACGTAGATGTTTATTTGGTTCATCAACCATGAAACTTCACATTAAAATTTCAAATGGTCAGACCTGCATAACCTTTATTAAGATCTAATGGTTGTTAGATTCAATTTAGGTTTTTAAGTTTTTTGTTCAAATGACCCTAGTATAGTTTGAAATCAAATAATGTAGAATGTAAAAATTTTCCATTCAAATGAATCCTAATATTTTGTTTGTAACTCTTTAATTGAAAATACTTGTAAACCTGGATTTATTTCATATATGTTTGACCATCTTCATCTTGTTATGGATTAACAATCGAGATCTAGTATGATCAATCTATGTTTTACAAATACTTAAAAATTATCCCCATCAAAGAGTTCCGACATATGTAATTATAGATAACCTAATTCTTCAGTATCTCTCCTTTTGTGATCCTCCTACATCAATGATTATTAAATATTTATACTTTAATAATTTCAGTAATGGTTTCCTTTTATGCATCACATCCTATAGCATCTTCTTAGATATTTTGCTGAGCGTATACTTTTCCCTTAGAGTTTAATTTCTAGATTCTTGTTTGGGTTGAAAAGCAGAATCTGACTCAGTCCAATGTCCATAATAATTAAGATTTGTTTGAAAGCTTTTCCGTT
Source organism: Tetrastigma voinierianum (assembly GCA_016808115.1). Classification (NCBI taxonomy): domain Eukaryota; kingdom Viridiplantae; phylum Streptophyta; class Magnoliopsida; order Vitales; family Vitaceae; genus Tetrastigma; species Tetrastigma voinierianum. The sequence continues at coordinate 275,090 of JAEQBH010004739.1, forward strand.
CCTTCTCCCACAGAAAAATGCTGCAAGAATACTCTACAAGGAAGGCAAGGGAGGAGGCGTGGAGGATGACGGCAGAGTATAGAAATGAAGAAGCAGAGAAGATACAACTCAGAAATTCTGTGCTGAAGATCATCGACCAGGACGCAAGAGATTCTGGGTGATTGTTGGGAAATCCAGGTTAGTTTTCCCTAAATTAACAAATGTTACTATTTATATGAATAGTGTTTACTATTTATGTGAATAGTACTCCGACCTTGAATAGTAACTTTCAACGGAAATACCCGGAATAGTACTCCGATCGTGAATAGTAACTTTCAGCGGAAATGCAAGACAAATACATGATCTGAAATAGCCAGGTTAAAGCGAAAATAATGCCAAATAAGAACACACCAAAAATTTGAGGTTCGCCGATAACCTACGTCATCGAGGGCGTGACGAACAACTCCCACTAATGAAAGAGAAAATACAAACTTAAGATCATAAATCAATTTCCTAAGAAATTGAGGCAAAAAGTAAATATCCAAAACAATTGAGTAATACTATAAATAGCCTTAAGTGGATGAGGAGATGTGTGAATTATAAAAGAGAGGGATCCCTCTTTTATAGGAGAGAAGGAGGGAGCAAATCCCACATCTAACCGATGTGGGATTGCATATTTAAAAACAACAAATCTCCACCTTGACAAATATGCGAATCTTATCTCGAAACTTCTCTTTAACAAAAAACTGCAACGCCTCCAAATGCGCTCAACGACGCAATCAATCTTTTGCAATGTTGATCAAGTCTAAACAATGATTGAACTTGATCGTTGTCACCACCTTAGTCAACATATCTGTAGGATTATCATCAGTCTTGATCTTCTGAACTAAGACTCCACCTTCTTCAATGATTTCCCGCACAAAATGATACCTCACATCAATATGCTTCGTCCGTGCATGATAAACTCGGTCTTTGCTAAATGAATAGCGCTCTGACTGAACTAAGACTCCACCTTCTTCAATGATTTCCCCGTGACAAATGATACACTCACATCAATATGCTTCGTCCGTGCATGATAAACTTGAATTTTTTATGGTTAAATGAATAGCGCCCGATCATTACAAACATCAGAATCTGCTAATTAACACCCAAATCATCAAGCAACCTCAGCCATATCGCCTCTTAACTGCTTCATTGATCGCCATATACTCTGCCTCCGTCGTAGACAAGGCCACTGTCGATTGTAAAGTAGACTTCCAACTAACTAGTGCTTTTGCAAGAGTAAACACATAACCAGTAGTTGATCTACGTTTATCAAGATCACCAGCATAATCTGAATCGCAAAGATCCAACCAAGGCCGACCAACCATATCATCCTTTTTAAATATCAAACCAACATCTAAGGTTTTCTGAATGTACCTTAGAATCCATTTCACTGCTTACAATGTTCTTTCCTCTGTGATTATGCATGTACCGCCACAATCCTAATCGCATGTGAAATGTTAGGCCTTGTACACACCATAAAGATACATCAAACTACCCATTGCATTTCAATAAGGAACCTTGACATATATTCCTCGTTCTCTTCGTCTTTTGACACTATGAAGCACTGCTTGAAATGAGGAGCAAGTGGGGTACTGGAGAATGGCCTTCTGCATATACCAAAATGTTGTAGTACCTTCTTCAAAGTGTGCCCTCTATCCGTTCCTCGCTATTTCCATGCCGAGAATCTTCGTTCACCCGTGATCTTTCATTTCAACTCCTTGCTCGCCGAGCCTTCAATCTGCATATCTCCTCGATTCCTTGATGCTATCAACATGTCATCAACATACAAGAGAAGGTATATGAAAGATCCATCTTGTAGCTTACGGAAATACACACAATGATCAAAACTGCTTCTAGTGTAGTTCTGGCCTATCATGAACTAATCAAATCGCTTATACCATTGCCTTGGCGATTGCTTCAACCCATATAACGATTTGCTCAATTTACAAACCCAATTTTCTTTTCCAGTAACTTTGAAACCATCTGGCTGAGTTATGTAGATTTCCTCCTCCAAATCACCATGTAAGAATGTTGTCTTCACGTCCATTTGAACTAGTTCCATACTAAACTGTGCTACCAAGGCTAACAAAATACGTATGGAGGAATGTTTGCCAACAAAGAGTAAGATACCTCATCAGAATAATTCCTCCTTCGAGCATAGCCTTTAGCTACCGCCTTGCCTCAGAAGAGAAGGCCATTCTTGCTTGGAAATCCTTCTTTTGAGCATAAACCCATTTGCTCAATTTCCTTCTTTCCCTTTGGTACCTAGCTAGCTTCCAAGTGTGATTCTTCATAAGGGACTCCGCATTTCATCCATGGCTTTCTTCCACTTTTCTTTATCCGGACTACTATTTGCTTCAAGAAAAGTCTGAGGTATACCTTCTTCTACCACTAGAAATGCATAAGCCACCATATCTTCAAACCGAAAGGTGTTTCCTAATCTCTTCTTGGCCTTCGATGGCAATTGCAAATCCCCGTTGTCGCCGAGGTTCTTCATTTGAAACCTCTTCCTCTCTAACATCCGGCTCTTACGATCCGTCCGTTAGTCTTCAACTCCGGTTTAGCCGGGTCGCTTGAAACTCCACCTCGCTTGAGTAATCTCTCCACCTACTCTAGCCTTCCCTCTAGCCGCCGAAAGTGCTCTCAACACTTTACCATCCGTTGTTACCCTCTTCAACATGGCAGATTCATCAAAAGTAACATCCCTACTAGAAATAATTTTCTTCGAAGATAGACACCATAGTCGGTATCCCTTGACACCCGAGGTAACTCCCATAAACAATGCCTTTTTAGCCCTTGGATCCAACTTAGATTCCTTTACATGATAATAAGTAGTGGAACCAAACACACGTAAAGTATCATAATCATTCAAGTAGTTTCCGCACTATACCTCCAAGGGTGTTTTTTCCATTTAGTGCGTACTGATGGTGCACTTCATAATGAGATGACTTTCCAGATACATAACAAATTTTCAAATTTTTAACTCGTTTGCCCAAACCAGCATTGGACAACATACACAGAACTTTATCCAGCAAGGTTCGATTCATGCTCGCCACCCATTATGCTGCTACTTGTATCTCTAACTCAGAAGTGCTTCGAGATATGCCTTCCTTCTATAGAAATAGGAAAATCGATCATTTCTATATTCTGTACCATTGTCAGATCGGAGTACTCTCCCTGTCTGGTTCTCCACCATTTTCTTCCATATAAGAAATGTTTCAAACACCTCATCTTTGGATTTCATCGTATACACCCAAACTCTTCTGGAAAAGTCATCAACAAATGTAACAAAGTAATGTTTACCTCCCAAGGAAGCCGTCTTGGTTGGTCCCTATACGTCTGTGTGAATATAATCCAATATACCTTTAGTATTATGGATTGTGGTGTCGAACTTCACCCCTCGCTTGCTTCTCTCCCATAACACATTGCTCACAAGAAAAATCCAAATTTCTTGCAAGTTCCGTGACCTTTCAATAACTCGTGATAGCCAACGCTTGCCAAGATTTCTCTCCAGCATGTCCAAGTCTCATATGCCATAACCCGGACATTTCGGCCTACTATTCACCTCCCCGATACCGCCGGCTATTGTCCCCATCGATGTCGCCTTGATAAAGGTACAGTTGTTTCTCCCGATACCTTCATCATCACAAGTGCTCTCAAACAACTTTTCGTAATCCCATTTTGCATAATGATAGCGAACCACCTTGTGTCTCTAAGTAAGTAAAAAGAAATGAGATTCTTTTCAAGTTTCTGGACAAAATCAACATCCGGTCAAGACCCCGGTCAACCCATCATGATTCTTCAAATTGATTGAACCGATCCCAACTATCTTGCAAGGTTGATCATTCGCGCATGAACAATACCTCCACCGTTCCAGAAGTCAAGAACCAATTTTCCTAAACACATACGGAATGAAAGCAGTCAATCACACAACCATTCATCAAGATTTAGTCATCGATGACAATACGTCGTTGAAAAAATCCGACTTATCATCTTCACCACATATGATTCGTATGCACCCTTTCCTTTCTTTTATGCATCTTCAGATACTTTCCACGTTCTTTTCGTATTAAAGGCACATTCATCTTTTGCAAGTTTGCCTTTTTTGACTCCAGATCTTTCCCTTCTCCCCGGGGTTTTCGCTTTGATTTCCTCGACTCGAACAAGCAGGGGCTTCACCAAATTGAGCTCTTGTGTTCTAATTTATCTTTTTCTCGATCCATTAGAATACAGAGCAAAGAGGTTACTTCTTTAAAGGTTATTGTTTCCCTTCCCAAATAACATACTAACAATAAGATGTTCATATTCATCAGAAGGAAGCTAACAATATCAAAGCCTTATCAACATCACTTACTTTCCGATCTAAATTCAAGAACTGGGCTTACAATGAATCAACCGGTGATGTGATCATCCATGCCGTACCGGTTTATACCGAAGCTGCACAACTTCTCGCTCGTATAAAAGCTCGTTTCGTGGCTCTTCATGAACTTGTCTTCCATCTCCTTCCACAACTTGCTTCAGACGCCTCTCATAAACGGATATTCGGCCGCAGACACAATCGAATCGTACCACATGCTAAACGATTGATTCTTGTCCAATTCTTCTCATCAACATCTTCTCGGTCTGTTTTCTAATGCAACATCAAGCTCCCGTTGAAAAGAACATCCTCGCACCTCACACCGCCACATGCCAAAAGCGACAAAGATCAAACTTCTCCACATCAAATTTGGTATTAGTCACCATTGATCTTGATGAGAATCCTTTCAGTGTAGAGGTTGATGGTGCAATGGATTCAGATTCTGACATTTCTACAACAAATAGCTGTCACTGCGGAATGTCAATATCTCAATACAATCTTTTATGATGTGGAAGATCAGACAAAGCTGCAACCATAGAGCATACTCAGAAACTATAGAGCAAAAATGCCAAAAGCCCAAAGGAACCTTTTTTGATGTGGAAGATTAGATAACACTGCAACCACAGAGCATACTCAGTAGAACCTTGGCTCTAATACCAATTGTTGGGAAAATCCAGGTTAGTTTTCCCCAAATTAACAAATGTTACTATTCATGTAAATACTGTTTACTATTCATGTGAATAGTACTACGATCGTGAATAGTAACTTTCAACGGAAATACCCGGTAAATCTATGATACAAAATAATGACAGCTAAAGCAAAAAATAATACTAAATAAAGAACACTAGAAATTTACGAGGTTCGGCAATAGCCTACGTCCTCGGGCGTCAACGAATAACTCCCACTAATGAAAGAGAAAATACAAACTTAAGACCATAAATCAATTTCCTAAGAAATTGAGGCAAAAAATAAATACCAAAAACAATTGGGTAATACTACAAATAACCTTAAGTGGATGGGGAGAGGTGTGAATTATAAAAGAGGGGGATCCCCCTTTTATAAGAGAGAAGGAGGGAGCAAATCCCACATTGAACCAATGTGGGATTGCATATTTAAAAACAACAAATGATAGAGAAACTCTATGTATTGCGGATTCAAGAACCAGCTGTTTTCGTTGGAGTTGAAGAAGATATCGAATTGATCCAAAGGGAGTTGATGAACGCTTGGGTAAAATATTATAGTTATTCCCCAGAGGAATTATTAGATCAGAGAGGTTGAGAGAAGTAGCAGCTTTGGAGAAAATATCTCTGTCCTTTAATCTGAGTAACAACCAGTATTTATACATACACGAGCTGGAAAGGAAAAACTTCTGAATACAAATTAACTAATGACAGTTGTACAAGCTAATAAATTCTAATGTCGAATAAACTCTAAAAGGAATTAATGGACGTCGCCTAAGAATTTTGAAGATATGATTGATGACCTTATACTCAGATCTGTAGCCAAATAAAGGAGAGAAGGAAATTAGGAGAGATGTGTTTTGTTAATCAGAATCCACAAGAAGCTGGAATTGATAAAGTCTAAGATCCCTTCTCTTCCTCGTCTTCAGTAATGGAACAGACTACAGTCTACCTCCCCTATTAACGATAGTATTGAAGACAAAGTATGGTCAGACATCTGTTTGATACACAGTCAGAATGTGGCAAAAGTAGTTTTTTCCACTCCCTAGTGGAAGAGAAGGTATCTGCTCTGCAAGCTCGGGAGAAAATTGAACCCTACACCAAGAAGAAGGCGATGCGGGTAGTAGACAAACTCAGGTCTCTTAATGGTTTTCTCACAGGCTTAGAATTAGTTGAATTAGATAGATGATTCTGGAATGGTCTGGATGGAGGAGCTCTCCCATGTTGTCCTGTCTGTTGTGATTGAAAACTTCATCAACAAAGCAGAACAGCTCAAGAAAAGAAGTTGGATGGGACCTTCCAAGGGATTTCTTTCTGCTTTTGGCAAATTGAAACCTTAGAGCAACACCAACGGGAGTTGCTATCAGGGGTGCCATCCCCGTAACTGCTAAAATGACACCCAAAATAACAAAAAACAATGCTTCAATAGAGATGGCATCGGAGGTGGCAAAATGTCATCCGTGATATTGGGGTGCCATATTTGACAACTTTGGAGAGAGATGCAGAAGGATGCAAAATAGCCATTGATGGCTCCTATGCATCTCAACGGCTCTCTCAACGACTGCTCAATATATTTCAATTTCTATAAAAATACAGAGATTCAAAGGAGAAAGAACTTACCTTGAATCCTTGCCTTCGAAACCCTAGCTTCCCTGAACCCCAGCTTCCTGAGATATTGTCCGAACCCTAGCCCTTGTTGTCGTTGTGCAGAAAGCCGTCGTAGAAAGGGAGGAAGAGGAAGAAAGAAAGAAGGAGGAGGAAGAGGAAGAAAGAAAGAAGGAGGAGGAAGAGGAAGAAATAAAGAAGGAAGAAGACGGTGCTAGAGAGAGAAAATCACAGTGCAGAGAGTCGTTCTGTGAAAGGGAGGAATAGGAAGACAGAAAGAAGGAGGAGGAAGAGGAAGAATCGTTTGAAGGAAGAAACGGTGTTGCCTTCTTTAAATTCAAATTTTGATTTTTAAATTAAAATAGATAAATTGCTAATTTTTTAAATTTATTATAAATTTTATTTTTGATAGATTCATTTGTATACTTTATAAATTGCTCATTCTTTAAATTGATTATAATTTTTTTAATTAATAAATTGCTTATTCTTCAAATTGACAAATTGATTTTTTAAATTTAAATTGATAAATTGATAATTTTTTAATTGATAAATTCTTCCATTAACAAATTGATTAGAATTTTTTTTTTTTTTTGTAGATGGTTGCAATATGAGCGGTTCTTTAAGCGATTTGCTTATGAGCAGCGCTTCGATTTATATGATGATCTTATTCGGAAACGATGTGATATTGGTGGAGTCTGAAATGAAGTTGTTAAGATTGAAAATTGCAAGGAGACCAAAAACTTCTCTGTAGAAGAAGATAAATTAATTATTAATGCACGTGGCTTAATACGAGCAAAGATGCAATTCTCTTTGAGATGAACAACAAGGTGGTGCATTGCGGCAAAAGATATTGCAATACTTAAAACTTCATGGAGGCAATCATGAAGCGTTCTCAATCTTCTATTAAAAGTCGTTGGCGACTCAAATGCAAAATGCGACAAATTTGTCGATTTCATAGACCAGGTGAAAGACTTCGAACAAGTGGACACGAACATAAAATAATGTAAGATATAGTATGGCCCCAAAGCGAGTCCGTTGACTGCCGGAAATTAAACTCATGAGGAATACTCGTCATATGTCGGGTGACAGGCATTCTTCCGAAAATGGGCAGAGTCTCCTTTGTACGGGGAGCTCTACCCAAATACAAAACTTGTCTAAAACCTGCATATCCTGTCCCAAAATGTGCAATATAGTCCAATATATATCCAATACGGCCACTTAGGCCCATACATAGTACTCAATATACATACCAATCATGAATCGACTATATATATCCTATAGTTCTGAGAGTTACAATATTTTTCACTCTTAAACCATACATATATTAAACTTAAAGAGTTCTAATACATGTAAAACCACAAAGCCACATTCGGAAAACTTTCTTCTAGAACTACGGCCTCTAGGGCGAGCCGTCTCCTCATGCAATTCACATGCGCATGCAAAATAAGGGACCACGACGAGGTGTATTTAAAGCTGATGGGAGAATCGCCACAAGTGGGCTACTCACCACCTAAGTGCGGTCACAATGTTCCAGTAAACACACATTCAAGCAGTGCATGATCCTACTTGAATGTCTACATGACCCGACTCGGATCCAGGGTCCTCAGGCTCTCTTTCACACTCGCCTAAGCCTTGTATGAGAATTATTGTTTTATTAGTGGACAACCCTCCGATGTATATATATCAATTGGGCCGCTCCGACGATTGATATTTTTAGTTTGTGGACTACCCTCCGATAATTAATATTTTAGACTACCCTCCGAACCATTTTCTCTAGACTCATCTCATGCACTAACTCCTATAGTCCTAGGATGTTCTAGTGCATATGGAATGCATGTGTGCCAATTCCAATACAGTCTAATCACATGCAAATATATAAACACGAATATATTCACATAAAAATTTAATCACACAAACATGTTATGTAATTATCATTTCAAACATCAAAATTAGCTCACTTGGGCTAATGATCAAACACAAGCAATTCGATTCGAATTACTTAACCAAACACATATTTTCACGAAAATACATTTTCGTGTCACTATTCCTAGGAACAGTAAAACCCTAGGGTTTACGGTTCCAACATTCAACAATTCATCGGTTCACTTTGTGAACCCGCATTTCAAGGCTATTCCTGGCCCAATTTCAATCAAAGCATGATTTATTTCAATATTTATGAATTCAGCACCCCATAACAGCCCCACAGTCACGGACTACCCCATTTTTGCCATTTGAGTTTCAAAAATTTATAACAATTCGGTCCCAAGATTTGGGACCGATCAAACGGCCCTTAACGGCCTCAATCGACTCAAACATTAGTAAAGCACTTAAAGAGGGAATAAAACTCAAGTAAGGAGAAACCCCTACCTCTTTGAGTTTGTCAAAAACTCGACTTTTGGTGTCCATAGCGTAGCACACTTTCTGCGTAGAAACGTCTTTCCTTCTCGGCCCGAAGACTAGACGATTGGATCTCTTGATATTCTAGAGAGAAGAAGTCCTTCTCTCCACAATCAAAACTCCATTTACGTTTGGCCTAAAGTTTCCCCCTGCTACATTTCAGTTTTCCCTCATTTAAATGGAAGACATTTGGCAACTTCTTGTTCATTTAATCAATTAAATAAATTAATTGCCTTCTTTCTCCAGTTTTGACATTCGGCTCTATTTCGATCGTCCATTTTCATCATTTATCTACTCATACCACTTATGGTACATGAGCACTTGCTATATGTGACTTTCGTCGCATCGAAAATCGTTTTACGACACGGCGTGATGCACCGAAAAACATGCCAACTCCGTTGTCACCGGAATATTACGAAATTTTACGTGCTAGCTGGATTTTCGAGGCGATTCAAACGGTGAAATCCGTTTCGTCATCGAGATCTAGAGAATAAATTACAGATTTTTTTTAACCGAAATAACAATTTTTTTAACGAAATTACAATTGTGCCCTTTTTCCAAAATTTGGAATTTCTCGGGTCTTACATAAACTTTTAATTTAGACACTAGTATGATTTGATATTTGAACTAAAAACTGAATAATTTAATATGTTTTCAGCTTGATGAAGCAAAAGAAATGTTTGCTAAGTTTATTGGAAAACTATTTCAATACGAGCATTGTTGGAATATATTGAAAATGGAGCGGAAATGGACTGATAATCCGACCAGCAATAAGAGAGCAAAAACTCATTCAACTGGTAGTCCTGCTGAATCAACTCATGTTGAATCACCTTTATTCAAGCTCCATATTTAGGGGGATGACCGCTGAACCCTAGATCCACTCCCGACCTCGATAGGCCGTTGGCGAGAGAACTGAAAACGACTTAAAAGCAAAGAAAGCGATAGTGTTGAAAGATCACTAGATCATCACCACTTTGGAATGAAAGAATGGAAGTGGAGCGACAAAAGTTGACGACAGGGACAAAATTTATGCTCAATAGGAATGCTTGTGAGTAACATCATTAAGCAGGTTAGAAATTGAAGAAAGGCAGTGCGAAATTCAAATCTCTGAGAAATGAGATGAAAATCATGGCGATACTAGCATGGACTGATTTAACATATTGGAATAACTTGAAGATAGAGGTTGAAAAGCGGGGTTTAATTTTTGGTTGTTATTTATTATGTTGTATTATTTTTAATTTGTAGTCATTATTTATTATGTTGCAATTGGAATTGAAAAGATAACTTCAAATTGAAATCGGAATTGAAAATACAACATGAAATTGAAATTGGAATTAAAATACAACGTGAAATTGAAATTTGGAATTAAAATACAACATGAAATTGATATTGGAATTGAAAATACAACTTCAACTTGAAATTGATAGAGGTTATTAGTCGCCATGTCGTTTCCCACAATGCTTTCGATAAGATTTGGTAGCGAGTTGAGAATGAGTAACCTTGTCCCTGGTCACGATAATGAATTTGCATAAAGTCTTCTAATTCTGGTGTATACTGATGTGACACTTCTAGAGGCGGATTTGCATCACTTCCATCAAAGTCAATGATATCAATATCTCCTTCGTCCTCAATGACCATATTATGCATTATTATGCACGCTTTCATAATATCTGCAAGTGTTTCTTCATCCAAAAAACGCGCTGGTCCATGCACAATTGCAAAACGGGCTTGAAGTACCCCAAATGCCCGCTCTACATCTTTCTTGCCGACTCTTGTGCTAGCAAGAACTTCTTCCAAACCTTGTGGACACGGAATTGTTTTTACAAATGTCGAGCCGGTTGGATATAAATACCATTAGCTAGATAATATCTAATTTCTATACTCACTGACCATTAATTATATAGTTATTTGGAGGGGAGCTTGACCATTTGCTAATAATGTAAAAACAGGGGACCTATCTAGAACATTTATGTCATTCAACGAACTAGGTAGACCAAAGAATGCATGTCATATCCAAAGATCTTGAGAAGCCACAACTTCTAAAATGATTGTTGGTTCATGACAATGACCATTATCTATCTGTGCCTTTGGTGGGAACAATTTTAAAAACTTCAGTACATCTGATCAATACTCCCTAACATGCGGAAAGCCACGTTGTTCCCGGTTGTGGCATTAAGGCAATATCGATATTGTTTGGTGACCCTGGTGTGTTCGCGAGCATTTGTAACCTGCAGCTTTCACAAACCTTCTCGGACTCTATCCCTTGGTGCTTTCTCCCGATTCCCCGATGTATGCATCCACGAGAATCTATTTGGTGTTAAAATTAGCGAGAATTCTATAGCGAATTTATTATCTTTTGAGCGGATAATGGCAAAGACTCGATGGCATATGTTCTTTGGATGAAGTATGGATCGTATTGTTCAACCTCATTTACAATTCGAAGAAAAATAGGACGACTCATTCGGAACCTCCTTCAAAAAAAACTTTCATATACACAATGGGTAGCAAAATAGTCACGATAGAGTCTTTTTGTGACCTTGACTCTATCCACGATTAACCATTACGTGGCTGGAATGGAACCACGATGCCTTCTTATCCGTCCCTGACTAAACCCTTCGGGGACCTTCTAGTTGCGGCAGCCTAACCTTATCCAAGTCATCATTATCTTCTTCTTCAATATTGAGGATCTCTCCTAAAATATTAGGGAAAGCGATTCATATAACTTGATGAGCGAAATATGAAGGATAATAGTCAAAGAGAAAGGAAATATTGAATTTGCCGAAAGAATGTAAGATAGATTGATGAAAAATATGAAATTGGTTATCATATTTATAGGCAGATTATAATTTTTTAATTTTTGTTTTGTGGTTAGATTTTTAAATTTGAATTTCAGTTGAAATTTGAATTCGACGGACAAATTTAATTGAAATTTGAAATTGTTACTATACAAATATGTCAGTTAAATTACGATCGTTATAGAAAAATATACCCGTTAAAATATAGCAGATTAAGTTTAATTTATATTTTTTGTAAAAATATTGGTGCGTAAAATGACACCCTATTTTGGCACCTACCATTGAAGCAAAAATACTATTTAGAGGTGCCAAAACAATGTTCAAAGTTACAAAATGACATTTGATACCTCATTTTTGGTAACTCCTATTGTAGTTGCTCTTAGGAGAAACTTGCAGCAGAGATGGACCAAGTAGCATGCCAAGATTCAGACCCTCTCTATCACTGGCCAGCAACAGTCAAGCAAGGTCAAAGTAGGGGCAAAAATTGACCTTGGGTTCTTCTGCGCCATTCCCACCAAAACTAACTTTCTTGCAAGCTGATATCACCAGCTTGCGATGATTTACCAGGCGACGATATCGCAGTTTGCTTACAGAAGATAGGAGTTTACAGTGAGTTCCCAATTATGGGTATGGAAGGCATTGGAAAAACAACTGTAGCAAAGTTGATCTTTCACCATAAACCTGTTAGGCATCATTTCCCCTTTTCCGTTCTGACTTCTCCTCCGTAATAAGGCAAAAATTGTGGAGTCCGACCTTAGCCAACAGGTAGCTTTGGGGAGGAATTATGAAGGAGATGCAACGGCTGAAAGTCTTCTTCATTAATAACAGGTCTCTCATAGTTCTGGATGATTCGTATTTCCCCAACCAGATGCTTTAAGTGCTTTGAAAGATACATTAAATTCAGTGGGAATGATTTTACTGATTAGAACATTTCCTCAAATCTCGTATGAAGAATGATCCACACCCTCTGCGGTTGTACAGATTAGGAGTTGGGCATTGTATTTCCACGCTCTGGATCATGACATGCCGCAGGTGCTCAAAAAAGCTGAAAGACAGAAATTACAAAAAGAATTGCGGGGCTTGCACTGCTGATTGTAAAATTAACTTGCAGAAACACTCTCACACAGGATTGCAACCATGGAGGAGTGATTCACTGTGCTTCGATCAACAGTTCGATCATGACCAGCTGCAACTTTGGTCCAATACCTCTATAGATACATGAGGATTTGTCCTTTTACATGAGGAGATGTCTATTTTATTTCTCCTGATTTAAAATGTTCGGCAAGAGATTGATAGCATTTGGATTGCAGAGGATTTGGTACAGCCAAAGGGCAACGGTGAAACTTTAGAAGATGTAGTTGAGAGATGTTTGAATTTACTGATAGCTCAAGGAATGGTTCAATTGACAAAGAAGAAGCTTAAATGAGAATGTTAAAATGGTGCAGTTGCCAGATGCCCTAAGACAATATTGGTTATTCAAAGCTCAACATGCCACATTTCATGGAGTTCATACTAACACAAGATCGAGTTATCCCTAGGCACCAACAATATCCGTCGTCTCATTGATCATCTTGACAAAAAAGATATAAGTTTTGATCATATTCATGGTGACTACAATTACAACTTCCTACTTCTTTGACACCTTATTGCTTGAAGATGTACTTTTTTTTTATGCCCTTTTGTTTACTCGAAGAAGCAAACCGAGAAGAAATTAGGAAACTTTCTTCACTGTGGCATATCTGAGTGATTTGTGTGCTGCTTGTGCTTGATCTTGAAAACATATCCAGACCGAAATTACCCGAGGCAATTGGCAAACCAACTCAGCTAAGTTACCTTGGCTTAAGATTTACATTCCATCATCTATAAGCAAGCTGCAGAACCTTCAAACACTAGACATGAAGCATACTAGCATCAACACTCTTCACAATTCCGATCTTAGAAGCTACAGCTTAATTGCAGAGACATATACTTGACTGAGGGCAATTGAAGTAAACTCATGCTTTAACATGATGCAACTTTTCCTACAACACTGTAAACATTGTGTGGGCTATTTCTAGATGAGGAGACTACAGTCAGAGATGGATTAGACAGGTTACTCAGTATTAGGAAATTGGGATTGACATTGTCATCAAACAAAGTGAAACCAGCAGCCACAGGTGTAGGCAGTAGCACTTGACTGGGTTTTGAAGTTGAACCAGCTTGGATCTCTAAGGCTCAAATCTATTGATGAAAACAATCCGCCATGGGAACTAGAATTGAAGCCTCTTGTAAGCCTTGTGAATCTTTCCTACATTTACTTGCTCGGACGATTAAGGAATCCATCTATTATATCCCAATTTCCAAGCAGCCTCATCGATCTCACCTTATCAGGGCTAGGACTTGTAGAAGATCCTATGCAGTCACTGGATAAGCTTCCCAACCTCAAAAACCCCTTAAATTGTTTGCTTGATCTTATTTAGGAAATAAGATGGTTTGTTCTTCAGGAAGCTTTCCTCAGCTTTGAGTTCTTAAACTATGGAAGTTAGAGCAGCCGGAGGAATGGAATGTAGAGAAAGGAGCACTGCAAGTCCTACGAGATTTGGAGATTAGGTTCTGCTCAAGTCTAAGAGTACTTTGTGCAGAATTGCTACATAGAACTCTCTTGAAAATTGAAGTCATACCTTCCCTGTATTAAGGAAAAAAAATAGAGAATAATAAAGAAGAAAAGTGGAAAGAAAAAACATTAGAGGAAAAAAAAAAATTTATGCTTAATAATTAATTATATGTTTATCAAATTCATTTTATTTATTTTTCTTTATTATATAGGGGCTAAAAAATTTTAAAATATGTAAAATTTTGAGGAATTTTAATTATACTTGATTTTTTTTTATATATTTTTATGGTGAAACCAAACATGAGAAAATCATTTTCCTTAATATTTTTTTTTCTTTCCCTAATACTTTACAAGATTTAAACCAAGCCTTAGCGTTATGGAAATTTTAGGATAAAAAAAATTGTAAAACCACATGTTTAGGTAAAAAACACATCATACTAGAATAACAAAATTAATTCAATATGACATAATATGTAGATAAAAAAATTGAAGGCAGAGACCATGTAAAAAGAAATCTAAGGGTTAGATAGAAATAGTAGGATAAAAATTAAGGGACGTATTTTGAGGAGGGAGGCTATGAGGCTCCGCCGTTGTCAACGATTGATCTATACAAATTAATATTTTTGTTCCCGATAAACGATACATAATGTTTTTACTCCCACATAAAATATTTATCTTTAACAACGTCTCTTTCCCTTAATTTAAATTATGGAAGAGGGTGATATAAAGTTCTTATACAAATAAATAATAGGAATATTTTAATTGTAAGATTTTAGTTTTAGAAGATGGATTTTTATGATTATTGTCAAAGCTTCGAGGATCCCAATACTCATTGATGAGTGCAAACCGCTCATGAGTATACGGCGTCTTTCTTAGGTTTTTTAAGCGTTATTTTTATGGTTAAATATGTATTTTCCGGTTGTTATGTCCCGAGTATGGCGAGTCGGTGAATGCAGTGCCGGATGATGTGAAAAGAGCACCTTTGTGGAAGCAAATTGGAGTAATGGAGAGCAATCTGGAGAATTAAGGTACGCCACATCGCGGCGTTCAGCGTCGCGGCGTCTCACGTCGTGGCGTTCCAGCGTGCGACGTTGGGTCAACAATACAGTCAACAATCGAGAAAGCGTCGCGGCGTCTCAAGCGTCGCGCTGACGTCGGCCACGAGATCACGCACCTCATCATTTAAAGCACCAATGGTTCGAATTCGAGGCATCGGGAGCGTCTACGAACAAGGGCACGAATTCCCGGAGCGGTAGTGACACGGACGAAGAAGTGCGAGTGATTAATGCATTTCTCATTTTTTTGGATATTAGAAAGATGTTTTGAGATTAAATATTTTCATTTTCTCATTCGGTATGTTCTAGATCAATATCTAGGGTTGTGTTGAACCCTGTCATATGTTGATGGATTAAAGTTTAGTACTTTATATTATTCAGTTGTTTATCAATTTGTTTGCATCTGCTCTATATCTATGATTTCATTATATGGTGATGTCTGGCCAACATTGGCATAATCACACTGGAGATCCGAGATTCGAGAGATGAGGTTATCCAGGGATCTAGGTAGAGCAGCCTTCAGTTGATTCGGTAAATAGAGATATTCCGATCCTGAAGGTGGCATTTGGGGTTAGAACATTTAAGCATTTCGAATACCGGAGGTTGGGATAGAGATATACTCAACTCTATTCATGAGATAGGCGGATATACCTCGAGAGAGGATATCTCGTAAGTAAGATCACCTCGCCATCGACAACTTATAAATATATGAGTTCGGACATATGAGTTCCTTTGACGACAACAGGAGCCCGAGTGTAGTAGCGATCACTTATGGTTCGGGTCCCTAGAGCACATTGAGATTAGTCGTCGAGCTAGCGACATTAAACATAAGCGCTTCTTGGGAGGCAACCCAAGTGTTTCTTAAACTTTCCTTTTAAATTGCATTCTGAGTCAGTCGCACAAGTGAGGAGAGTTTCTTGGCCATGGGATGATCCTCAATGTGCACAAATTTTGAACCTCTCTATAGCGTCATAGCGTTGGTCGTAGCGTCGCGGCGTCCATGTTACCCTTCACGGGCGATCACGTGGAACCAGCGTCAGCGGCCCGTTGATTTTAAAGTGTCTCGTAGCGTCGCGGCGTGGTTCAACGTCGCGACGTCATTTGCTCTCTGGAGCGTCGCGGTGAATCAACATCGCGGCGTGAATTTTAGGAAGTCTCACGGGCGTCGTTGATGCTCAGCGTCGCGGCGTTGATGATTCGTCTACGTAGCGTCATGGTTGGCGAGCGTCGCGGCGTGGATTTGGTTCACTCTGCGTAGCGTGGCGGCGTTGCCCGAGCGTCGCGACGTTAGCCCGACCTGCGGTAATGTCGCGACGTTGCCCTTTATTTTAAAAGGCGAAAATAGGCCATTTTGCCTTTCACCTTGCCCACATCCCTGCCTGAACCCTAGCACCCATCCACCTTCCGTCCTTGCCGGAACTCCTTCTCACGCCAGTCGGAGGCTCCTACATTGCCCTCCGACCTTCTCTGTTCACCTCATAGTCACCCTCACCTGCTTGGTTGAACTGCGGTTCCTTGTCAGGTAATTCCACCACAACATTACTTTCGGTTCTAGCACTAGTGCTGTAGTCTAGGGCTACCATTGCATTCCGCAGTTGGTCTAGAAGTCTTGGTTCAAGTTTAGGGTATTATTAGGTCTATTTTAGGGTTTTGAGTCACCTTTAGAATTCGTTAGTGACCTTAGTAGTTTGTTTTTGTGCCGCAGCTAGGTGTTCGTTTTGGTCTAGGTCGGCGGGTGACCCAATTGATTGCCACCACCACGTGAATTCTAAACTAATGTCTGGTAAAAGGCGAAGTGCCTACCAAGCGGTCGGTCGTGAGGACCCGACCCGCTACGTTAATCACCTTGATTCGTTAATGAGAATTCTGCCGTCGATTCGGCACCATCTGCAAGAACCGGTCGTTCATAAAGGATAAAGGGTTTCACCACCCCGATGACTTTTTCCGCAAGACCATTGCGGCTAAGGGATGGCGGGCCTTGTGCCAACCACCTCATCCGACGCGATGAGTGTGAGTGCGGGTTCACAGCGATCTCGCCTCCGCGTCACGAAGAAAGTCGGTGCGGGGCGTATTGGCCGACCGGTCGCAGATCGATCAATGATTGTCTGATCTAGAGCATGTCGCCGAGACACGTTCGATCGGCTCCGAGTACCGACACCCGAGGTTATGCAGTATTGACCAATGGCGGGGTGAGTGGAAGTCGATAGTGCGGGCCCGTGGTCTACTTGAGGCCAAGCATTTGACGCTCATACCTAGATTACATCACTTCATCATCGCGTCTTATTAGACAGCGAGCGTGTGAAGTGACGGCCAAGCGTGCCTACTGCTCAACTACGCCATCATCTGAGTTATACCTTTTGATGTTTGGGCGGGTTATAAGAGGATGCCATCCTCCGTAACCGGGACAGAATGAATTTAGGAGCACCCTTCCTTACCTTTGACTTGTGCAAGCGGCGAGTGCCCTCGGCGACAATGAGGCTGGCTCACCCCATAAAGGCCATATCATCAAGAGGACACAGGGTGTCCAGCGACACGAGGGTCTACTGATTCCGGCCATGAGCCCTCGGACGAGGGCCCAGTGCACTCTTATCAAGCTCGGTATGGATCACAGGCGTCCCGAGGAGACGTGGCCGATCCTCGTCCACCCACCTCTACCACCACCATCCCGGTAGCCTCAGGGCTTGACTCCCTCTAATCCCTCACCCCGATCCACGAGGACAGGTGCTCTCCTCGCAGGCGCTTGTGCATGCAGGATGAGACCGGGAAGCAGGAGTCCTTGTCACACAGGATATGGAGGCTCTTCGTGTTGATATCGTCTTTGTGCGGCCAATCTGCCACCATTCTTCGACGTGCGAGCCTTGGGCCTGGGTGCACGACTCGGCCTTTAGCGGCCTCCACCACCACCACCGCAGTGATCACCAGGGGAGTCCCCTTCACCTCTACTTTTGTTTATTGCCAGTGGGGACACTGGGTATTTTGTTTGGGGAGGGGGTGTGGGTGGTGATCGCCATTCTGTTTAGTTATGTTTTGTTTTTAGTATTTGTGTAGTGTTTTTGTTTCGTTCGACCTTAGTAAGTTGTGTGCATTTTGGTTTAGTTTTACTTCTTGAGTTTAATTTGATGAGTCGTATGTTAGTTTTTGCGTGTGTGTGTGTTCGGTCATTCTTATATGTAGTAATAGTTGCATGTAGGTAGTTGTGTATGTGTGCCATGTTGAAAGTCGAGGATCACTGTTGGACTGAATTCACTATTGACATGGAAGATCGGGTGCATACAATGTTTGATGCTCGGTAATTAGGTTGAATAGGTGGGAAGGGTTAGTGAACCAATCCCGGGTAGTCAAGAAACTATTTCTCGATGATCCTATCTCACTCACACATTCTGCGACAGCCGGGAGTATGCATGAGTGTTGAGACTAACTTCACTAAAGTTAGAACAAACCGCAGGAGATTCTAACCATCTAAGTGATGGGACACCCCCTTTAAAGAGAGTTGCCGGTAGGCCCCGACTAAAAAAATAGAAAAAGTAAAAAAAAAAAAAAAAAAGAAGAAAAAGTCGAAAGAGTCTTGTGAATTAGAATAAATGGATCATCAATTGGAATCCAGGTGCGATCAGGGGCCTTTCAAAGCCCTAATGCCTTAAGCCAGCTGGCACAGTCGTGGCTTCTTGCCCGCTACATGGAATGAAGATGGATTTTCCCTGACCTAGGGCCTTTTGAAGGTTTGGTTGAGTGTTCGGGGTGGATTTGAAGGAGGCTTAATGCAATTGTATAACTTGGCCCAGGTGGGAGTCACGATGGATCCCATTACGGGAACACTCATCTAAAACTTCTTGGCACTAGGTCTTCTTCAATTTCTTTTAGTCTTTAGGAAGTTTTAGGTATTTTGACATGAATAAAAGGGTGCGTTCTTATCCTTTCTAGTTAGCTTCTTCCAAATAGGTGAGTTGAGCTTAAGTTTGGGGGTGTCGGAACTGAGGCATACACTTTGAGTCATTCATTATCTCGCACATAGGGTCATTAGGAAGGTTATTGAATACCATAGATTTGAGGCACTAGTCACTTCCACTATTTCCAGGCCCCGGGTTTTCTATAGTGAGCATCGTATGCATCTTGTGAACCCAGGCAAAACGACGGCGGTGGTCGGTCCAGGTGATCCTATTTCTCAGGCGCCACCTTACTTGTCTTAGTGTTAGTTTCAGTATGGTGTGTGTGTCTGTCTAGTCCGTTTCTTGTAGGGACAAGCGAAGTTAAGTTGGGGGTGTGATTGAGTGCAGAGGCACTCATAGTATACCCGCGTCTTTCTTAGGTTTTTAGTGTTATTTTTATGGTTAAATATGTATTTTTCCAGGTTGTTATCTGAGTATGACTGAGTCGGTGAATGCAGGTGCAGATGATGTGAAAAGAGCACACTGTGGAAGCAAATTGGAGTAATGGAGAGCAATGCAGGAAAGTGGCTGCCACGTCGCGACGTTCCAACGTCGCGACGTTCCAACGTCACGACGTCTCCACGTCGTGACGTTCCAACGTCGCGACGTTGGGTCAACAATACAGAAGTCACAATTAGAAACGCGCTGACGTCACCAGCATTCGCGGCGTCGGCATGAGATCGCACCTCATCATTTAAAGCACCAATGGTTGAGTCGAGGCATCGGAGGCGTGAACAAAGGGCACGAATTCGGAAGCGTGGTGACAGGACCCGAAGAAGTGCCATTGATTTATCTTTGTTTCTCATTTTTTTGGATATTAGAAAGATGTTTTTGAGATTAAATATTTTCATTTTCTCATTCAGTATGTTCTAGATCTATATCTAGGGTTGTGTTGAACCCTGTCATATGTTGATGGATTAAAGTTTAGTACTTTATATTATTCAGTTGTTTATCAATTTGTTTGCATCTGCTCTATATCTATGATTTCATTATATGGTGATGTCTGGCCAACATTGGCATAATCACCTTTGGAGATCGAGTTCGAGATGAGTTATCGGGGATCTGGGTAGAAGCGACCTTCGATTGATTGATAAATAGAATATTCCGATCCACGAGTGGCATTTGGGGTTAGAACATTTAAGCATTTCGGAATATTGAGTTGGGATAGAGATATACTCAACTCTATTCATGAGATAGGCGGATATACCTCGAGAGAGGATATCTAAGTAAATGAATCATGCTCCATCGACAACTTATAAATATATTGAATAATAATATCTTTAAGAAATAATCCATTGAGCATTATTGAGAGACATAACCTAGTCTTGATACCGATAATTCATTAGAATCAATAAGCTTGAGTCGAATTTCACATACTCAATTTCTTTCCTAAAATCGTCTATTCGGATGTTATCTAAAAGCAAAACCTTTGTAGTCAACACACTGTCCTGTGGATCGATGCTCCGTACCATTGGTACATTATATTACTTGGGGCGACGCGTGCACTTGCGCACATAGGCGTACATTTTACACACCGCGTTTTCGGCCTGTCACTCATCTTCCAAGGGGCAAGGCCTATTAACATGCGCACTCAATTAAAATTTGTAGCTATCAATACTAAATATGTTCGGTGTAACCAACTTGATTCTAATTCATTGGAGGTTCAATATTATATTATTCTCAAAACCAACCAATGATTTTGAAAATGACTCTTCAATCCTTATATATAAAAGTACTTGTATCCCATATGAGGATTGACTTCCCACGTAGTCATCTGTCAGCTATCAAATAAATAAATATAATAAAACAAAATAAACTTTTGAATATACAAAAAGCACGGAAATTGGTGAATGTGCGGGCGTGTCAGAAAATTATAGTATTTTCAAACTAAAATTATGCCAAAATCTAACTTCTACTCAAGCAAAAAATGGATTTCCTAGTTTCTTTGAAAGTTCCCTATAATTTAAGCGGAAAATACCTTAAAAATTAGATTGTATAGATTGAATTAAAAGCTAAGAGAAAACTTAACATACTAGCTTGAAAAATAGCAGATTTCATTATAGGATTGGACTGAAAATCAAATGCTGAAGTAATAAAATGCTTGGAAAGAAAAACATATAAAACTAAGCTAAGAATCCAGAAAAGATGGTTGCTGAACTTGTAGAAATGCGGAAATGCTCTTGCTTGGTTTTGATTCTTGGTTCTTGGTTGTGAGTCCTTTAAATTGGTTTCGGTCCCCTCATTTTATAGACATTTTTGAGTAACTGCACCCGCACATTTTCTCCGATAGCTGTCCATGTCTACACTAAGAAGTCTTGCTCCTCAAGTAATTTTCCACCACTTAAGTAATTGCCCGTCCTTTGTCATGTCTTGTCTAGGAGAAACTACTCTTTCCCACTTTCCATTAAAGAAACTACATTGACCCACTTTTTGCTTGAGAAATACTCTTTTATAACTTCCTTACGTCCCATAGTCATTTGATCTCATCTATACACGTGTCCTTGACTTCTTCCACTACCTTGCCTTGCAAGGCCTTCAACCTCTCTACATAACTATTCTTTACTTTGCATAGCCATATCTACCAATTTCCTTCAATTTAAAGAAATTCATGGGCTGAAAATAACTAATAAGTTTGAAAATAATTCTCGGATTGACATCTTCTTGAGTAGGGTTTTATCGAATTGGGTTGGGCTCACACAGTTTGAGTTTTGCATGTCTATTCTGCAAATTCCACTATCCTTTGGGCCTAAAAAATTATTTTTAGTGTCAACAATTGCCCTTTACTTACAATATAGTTAATGGACTATATTTGTATGAAAAAAAATTTCATATGTCAAAAGGGCTTCCTTTCTTTTGCTCCTCATTTTTACCATGATGTTCAAAGTGCAACTTACCCCTTTGAATGTAGATTATCAACGGAAAGAACGAATCAAAAGTCGAGTCCGATTGGATGAATTGAAGAAGCTAATACCTCGAGAAAAACCTTATACCAATTTTCTTTCAAACCTATGGCTTTCAATCTCCCTTCCCCTACACAACCAATTCCATCATATCCAGAGAGCAACCATTTCTCTTATTTTACAGCATAAGACGCTCTTTTGGGATTTAAAAGGTTCAGAAGAAGAAATATCTTTGATTTACGTACCAACCTTTTTACATTCTTATATTTTCTCCCATCTTTCTCCTCTACTACTCGTCATCTTACTCCCCTAGATATCTTCCTAATCAATTGTGGATCAAGCTCGAACTACACTATCGATAATAGATTCTTTTTCGGCGATTCAACGAAATCCAGTTCGGTTTTTGTCTCCGCCAGCAACTCCGTTTCATTCACTGACTCGAATCCGTCTCCAGGATCGTCCATTCTGTACCGCACTGCCAGAGTTTTCACAGAAGCTTCAAGCTATGAGTTCGGAATCAAGAAAGCAGGTACCCTTTTCGTGCGTTTCCATTTTTCGTCGTTCAAACTCGGAACTATCGTTTGAAATCAGCAAAATTTGATGTTTCTGTTAATGGGTACCCGATTATGAGTAATTTCACCACTAAAACTGCTGTACTAAAAGAGTTTATCGTGAGGGTTGATGGGAAAAGGCTGGAAGTTCTGTTTTCATCGAAGGGAGGATCTGGGGTTGGTTTTGTTAATGCAATTGAGGTTTTTTCAGCTCTTGGAATGTCAATTTTTTGAATGTTTTCTATTGATAACAGATTTGAAAATTTCTTTGATGTTGTTCAAAACTTCTCTTGAATGCAAAATTTTGAAGAATCATCTTGAATGTATTCTTGAAAAATTCTTTGAAGCTTTCGGCTTGTTTTGAAAACTTTCTTAGGTGTAGACTTTAAGAAGAGTCGAGAATACACCTACGAAAAAATTATTTAAACTTGTTTGGCTGTTTTGAACATTTTCCCAGGGTGTAGAATTTGAACATAATCATGACTACACCCTTAGAAAAAATTCCTTGAAAGCTTTTCGACTTATTATGAAAGTTTATGTGTAAACTTTGAAAAGAGTCTAAAATACACATTAAGAAAAAAGTGCCCAGAAACCGGTTGTTGTTTGAATATTTTTTGATGTGTATATTTGAAAATAAACATGAGTTCACCATTCGAAAAAATTCATTGAAGCTTTTCGGCTTATTACAAAATTTTCTTAAGTGCAGACTCTGAAAAGAGTTTAGAATACACATTTGAAAAAATTCTCTGAAGTCGTTTGGCTATTCTAACCTTTTATGGGGTGTATATTTTGAAAATAATTACGAGTACACCCTTCAAAAAAATTCATTGAAGCTTTTCAGCTTATTATGAAAATTTTCTTAAGTGCAAATTTTGACAAAGTCGAGAATACACTTTTGAAAAAATTCTTTTAAGCTATTTAGCATCTTTAAAAATTTTTCTTGAGTGCATATTGAATGATTTGCAACAACCTCGAGTTGAGTGACCTTTCACCTGAACTTGATCTTTTTCTTTGGCAAATTATAAGCCGTGCATTGCCAAAGAATTTCACTTTGTAAACCTGCGGAAACGACTTAAAGGTAGCTCTCTGCCAGATAGACTTTTGCCTTGTTGAACATTTCTCGACTTTGTAGCTTGAGATTTAAACCTTTGTCATGAGTGTAACTTTCTTATGTTTGTTTTCTCAAGAGCTTCTTATGTTGATTCAATGGCATTTAACCTAGTCTCATCTTCATCAGTGCTCATTTTTCCTTAACTTGTGCTTTTGTATTCCATAGCCTATGATGACAAGTGATTGTCCTGAGGCTACTATCTCCCTTTCCTACCCTTGCTAGGTAGCCATCGGACTACCATTTTTGCTTGGTTGGAAAGAGGAGAATTGAAATGTCTTCCTGTACTTGATTTGTTGTTGGAGACTCATTGAACACTGCCTGCACGGGCGCACTCACAGTCATGACATTACATTAGTGGATCGAGATAGCGTAAAACTCTGGCTTTTGATGTGTGAAACCCCCCCGAATCCGGTCATTTTTTGTACCTTTTTTAACAGTGTCCATGAAGCAATGACCCTAAGCGATTCTTGTCCCAGTGCCGCCGCGTGCCTGTGTAACACCCCGAAATATACCCTAGTCGTTTTCGACATGTTTAAGGTATTTTGTAAGCATAATTTGAATGTTTCGTGATTTAAATGCGAAACAAGGAAATGAGAGACCCGGAAATTTTCAAGACACAAGGACAAAATTGTAATTTGTCCAAAAAGGGGCTTAAAAGTCATAGTTGATGAGAATAGAGGCCCAAATAAAATAATGGGAAGTTGAAATTCAAATGATCAAAGTTGGAGGACCAAAAAAGCAAATAAAAGAAAGATTTACCCAAAAATGAGTTTTTGAGAGACCAGAAACATGGCCTTAACAAAACATGGTTAAGACAAAAATTGGTCTCCATTTTGGGAGAGCTCAGCGGATGGAAGGAGAAGAAGAGGAAGAGGAAGAAGAAGAATAGAAGAGAGAAGGAAAGCCAAGCCAAAGGTATGAAGCGGAACTTAAAGTATGGAATTTATGGATCTATGGAATTTTAAAAGGCTTTGTATGGTTAATGTGTCTCCAAATCTAGGGTTTTGATAAGTGCATTATAATCTTAGATTTCTTGAAAATTAAGGTTAGTAAATCCTGAGAACAAGATAGTGTAAATTTCCCTTTGAGGTTGGATTCATGGTTAAATGACAAGTAATTGGAGTTAAGGATTTGAATAAACCTAACAAATCCTTGAGTTTGATTTGTATGGGTTGTGACCCATATTAGAGTTGTTTTTGGGAAATTCATGAAAGATTTTGAGGAAAGATATGTAATGAAATATGATCGGTAAAATAGAGATTTCAAGATGAATTGGAGTGGTGCCCGACGTGTTCATGGAGTATTGGGTTGATTTGGAGTATCAACACATGGAAAAAAGGAGGAAAATACACGATACGGGCATTTTCGAGGACGTAATACCAGTACGCCAGACATGTACCAGTACACCCTTCGAAGCTGAACATGTACCGGTACATATTGAACATATGCGGTACACCACTTTTATTCGACCGAGTTTTGTATTTAGCCATAACTTGCTCATTTATTATCCGATTTGAGTGATTCAAGTGGCTAATTAAACTAGACTTCAAGGAGAACCAAACATTCATAATAGACATCGTCAAATTCTGATTCTAAGTGGTCGAAAAATCCACTCAAAGTGAGGCTATGTGCAAGCCAATTCCTGCATCGGTTTTTAAGCATAGAGTAGTCCGGATTATTTCGGACGTATCTTGAGTTTCGGTGCTCCAATTTGGGTGATTCCAATTGGAGGAGAACCCTTAGCACCTTAGATTTAAAGGAGTACAAAGAACCAGTGTCAAATATGGAGTCAGAACCTTTGGAAAATGAAGTATTTCAAACTGTTCTCAGGTAAAATCGGTAAATTGACTAGTTTGGCATAAAATGCCATAGCTTTAGTTTGGATGATCCAATTGGAATGATTCCAATTTCTAAGAAAAATAGATTCATAGAGGGACTAGAATATATGAACGATGTGTGAATACATCAGTATTCCTATATAAGTATAGGAAATATGAAAGTGAACTGAAACATGAACATGAACATGAAAAGCAACATATGTGATCACGAGGAATATGATTAAGATACATTATGAGTTACGAAAGACATGATCATATGATGACTGCCTAGGACCAAAGAATGAATGAGTGGACGATGCGATCAGTGTGACACTCACGGTAGATAACTCGGCTCCTATCCTTATTAGTGCTCCGGCATACAGTTAGTGCCGGTACTCTGATAAGTCTTGATCCTCACGATTAGTGCCGGTACTCACGATTAGTGCTCGGCACTCTGATAAGTGCCGGTACTCTGACCAAAGTGCCTCTTTGCACTCACATCTGAATTAATCTTCTGACATTCTGTTGATCTTGATGCTCATAACATCTTCGTCATGCCGATCTTGTATGTCTTATTTGGGTACTTGTCTTTGCGTCCTACTCACTTCTTATGATTGGTCTGGTAGTCAAACAGTTATATGATAAGACTCTGAATAAATAATAAGAGTAAAGATCTGAATGTATATCTGATTAAGTTCTGTAGTAACTAGGGGTACTCCGGTGTCCCGATTAAGTTACATGAGTACCGGGGTATCACGTATCGATTAAGTTACATGAGTACATAGGGGTACTCTTGTATCTGATTAATCTCTATAGTACCCACGAGTACTCGTATCAGTAAAATAAGTACAAGTTCTGTAGTACCCACGAGTACTTCCGTATCGGTAATATAAGTACAAGTTCTGTAGTACCTACGAGTACTCCCGTATCCGTAAGATAAGTATAAGTCCAGTGGTACCTACGGGTACCTCCGTATAATGAATGCATGTATGATTCTCTGAGGTACTTTTGTATACTAATAAACTCTGAAACTCCCTACGGGAAATGCTGAATAAGCATATACCATTATAAGCATAAGAAATTATCTGAAGTCTAAAGATGACTACGATATGAACCGACAACTACAGTTGTTGTGGGATATGTTACGAATACGTATAAGCACAGTATATGTATTTGATGTGATGCGTACCTCACGAAGGACTAATGTCCGTGTTGTATAAGTCGATCGACTTGTATGTGATATGATTACGATATGTTAGGCTTATCGTACTACAGTACCTTTGTCTGAGAATAAGATACGAAATTCGAGAATCAATTATGTAACACAAGTATAAGACCCGTAAGACAAGAATAAGTTCAGTAACACAAGTATAGAATCAGTAATACATGTATAAGTTACGTAAGACAAGTATAAGATCTGAAATATATGTATAAGTTCAGTAATACAAGTATAAGTTCCTAAGACCAGGATATACTTCGTAGTATGAGTATAAGATACGAAGTACCAGTATAAGTTTTGTAGTACTTACGGGTACTTCCGTATAAGAATAAGTTCTGCAATACCAGTATACGTTCCGTAATAGCTTTGTAAACTCCTACGGGAGATCCGAATACATATGAGTCTGTTATAAGTATAAGTTCCGAATAAGCATAAGTTCTGTAACTCCTACGGGAGATCCGTATACACATAAGTCTGTTATAAATAAGTTCCGAATAAGCATAGGATTACGCAACTCCTCACGGAAGTCCGTATACACATAAATTACATTTATAAGTAAGTTAGAATAGAATAAGTTCTGTAACTCCCTACGGAGATACGCGAATACATATGAGTGCATTATAAATATCAGTTAGGAATAAGCATAAGTTCTGTAACTCCTACGGGAGATCCGTATACACATAAGTCTGTTATAAGTATAAGTTCCGAATAAGCATAAGTTCTGTAACTCCTACGGGAGATCGAAACAAGTATAAGCGTGAGATAAGTATAAGTACATGTATAAGTTCAGTACTGTAGATGAGAGATCTGAACAAGCTTAAGTTGTTACATGAACAATTATGTATGTAAATATGTGATATGAATTCCTGAAGATTTTGATATCACATTACTTACATCACATTAGTGTGTTTTACGTATAGATATGTTTCCTACTAAAGCGTAAAGCTTATGCGGAGTTTTTAATCCGTGTAGATGCAGAGAGAAAGGCGATAAGCAAACATCCATCTGGTGAGCGCACTTACGAGGGTTCACTACATGTAGGTTCCGTGCTCTGATTTGTAATTGTAAAAGGACAATTTTGTATTTGTAAATGGGTATAGATTTTTATGGACACCACTCGGGTGGTAGTTCTTTTGGTTATGTATATGAGATTTTGATTCTGTTATAAGATGTGGGCCATACCCACAGGTACCAGATCGGCTTTTAAAAAAAAAAAAAGTAATTAAGAGTCCCGATTCGGTCGGCGCCTCGGAACCGGTTCGGATCGTGTCAGGCGGACCCGGGAATCGGGGTGTGACACACAGTGCGCTGCAGCCGGCACGCCTTCGCGCATTGTCGTCGTGCACTGGGCACGCACTAATCGCGACACCGCCCACACTCTCGGCCCTGTCGCGACACCAAAAACTATGTTGCGACACCAAACAGCCAAACCCTATCGCGACAGAGAAAGTTTTGTCACAACAGACTCCAATCTCCCACTGAAGTGCCGCTATCGCGACACAAAAGATCATGTTACGACACAGAACCAACCACCATATAGCCAACCTTGTAGACTCCAGTCTCATACTGGAGTGCCACTGTTGCGACACAAAATCTTTGTCACGGCACCACGACCTAGCACGAGCCACATCGTACGAGAACCTGCGTGCGACCTGAGTTTCGCCTTCTGCAGCCATGACGGGGAATTCTTTATCACGACAAAGCACCCAAGAAAGCCTATCGCGACAAACCTTCCCGAGCATACGTGCGCAAGTCCTCTTGTCGCGACACCCAGCTAGGTGTCACGACTCAAGGCGGGATGGGCGATGGCCCACCATAATACAGTCCCTACTCCTTTTGATTAACACACTCTAAAATCAACATAATTTAGCCTTATTACTACAAAGGCCACTGGAACTTGGAAAGCTCGCAAAAGTGTATTTATTATACAAAATATGAGTTTAATTACAATTTATCTTTAATTAAAATTTACAAAAGCGGGTTCGCCAGGATTTACAAAAATACAAACGAGGCCAGATTTGGCCCCTTTCCTTCTAGGCGAGGTCTGGATGAGCTTCATCGCCGTTGTACCTCCCAGATGCACGAAATTGTTATTCCCTTGCTTGGGGTGACGTCTTATAGTAGTTGAATTTTCTACTTGGGTTACTCCACTGTAAGTGCTCATGCAATGAAACCCACACATTTAAGTAAAATTAGCCGCTATCCTACTTGAATGTCTACATGCCTCGTCCCATGCCTCGAGTCCTCACCGACTCCCTCACATATGCAACTTGCCATGTATGATAAATCGTTTTCAAAACAAAGATATTTGTTTGTTTGTGGACAACCCTCCGATATTTTTTTGTGGACATACTCCGATAAATAACTCTATGGACAACCCTCCGATATATTATAGCGGATATACTCCGATAAATAATTTTGAGTGACCCTACGAAATCATGTCGTGCAAATCACAGCCTCTTGTTCTATGGTGTCCCGTGCACTATGAAATGTAATATACCATTTCCATACCAATTCATGTTAATATGTCATACATGCATACCTTAACATAATTCACAAACAACTATCATGTTATTCAACTGTAATAACACAAAAAACAGCACATGGGCGATAAATGGTCAGTGTTCATATTGAATTACCCCGAAAACAATCGATTCGGATTGTCCAGAAAATAGTCCACAAACCACAACACTGATCCGAGATCTTTGGGGTAAAATGCGACCATAAGCGGCCCCAAATACCGCTAACCATTTAAATGAGTTTCTTGTGAGAAACCCAAATAAGTAGGAGAAAAAAAACCCACACTCTTTGGGAGTTTGTCAAAACTCCCGATTAGTCTTGATGCTAAGCTCTTTCCTCAAGGATGAACCTTCCCTCTTGCTCCGCCTGAAACCGTTGGTCCGATCGCCGAGAAAATTAGCGAGAAGGTAGAGCTTCTCTCTCTAGGGCTCTCCCTTCTTTCTCTCTTTTCTCCCTTTTTTCCCTTCTCTCATCCCACCGGTTTGGTCGAGATCGATTCAGTGAGATCTCCTCCTTGCCACATGTCACTATCACATTGGTTCATAGATTTCCATATCTCTTATCCATCCGCAGTTTCCACCCAATCATGTGTTGCCACATGTCTCACATGGGCCCCTACTTGAGCTCTTGTTTGACTCATTCTGCACTTGACATGTGATGCACTGTGAGCCACTCAACACGTGCCAAATGTCTTGTGATACCCTCAGTATCTCGAAAAACGTGAAATTCCAATTATCTCGGAATTTTATGAAATCCGACGTGGTAGCTAGATTTCGCGAGACGATTTCAATGGTGAAGTCCATTTCGTCATCCGAGATCTAGAAAAATTCAGGATTTTCAACTGAAATTACTGTTTTACCCTTTCTCAGAAAATTTGGATTTTCCCGGGTTTTATATTCCTCCCCCCTTAAAAATATTTTGTCCCGAAATTCCACACAATCATATCAACTCACACGCATATACCACGTGCACTATGTCATGCATGTAAACTAGTCATTTGATTTCTAAACGACTAAACCTCGTATCTTCATCCCTAAACAAGAAGGGATAAGTGGCCCGCATCATGTCCTCGCACTCCCACGTTGCCTCCTCCACTCGAGGTGTTCGCGCTTACTTGCTTTCACTAGCCTCACAGTCTTGTCATAAAACGATCCCGGTTATCAAGGATGTACTAATCCCTCCTCGAGGATCCCATACAGTATCGACATCAATCTCTCCCGCGATCAGCTACATGAATTTGGACTGGGTATACTTCGGAGCATGAGCGTGGAGACACTTCATAGACACGACATGCTAGGTGGTAAAACCAACCGGTACGCTACAGTGCCCACCATCTCGAGTATCTCGAAGGGTCTGATGAACCTTGGCGTGACTTCCGCAAACGCGATCGACCACTCCTCTCTTGAGCATCACCTTGAAGGCGTGATCGCAACCTTGAACTCTAGGGGTCGGCGTCGCTGTCAGTATGCTCTTCGGCTGACTACGGCGGGTGAGAAGATGCTATCGTATCAAACTCACCTTCTCCGAGGTGTCTCTAATCAAATCAGGACCAGTGATGGAGCTCTCTTCCACCTTTGTCCAGCAAATAGGTGATCGGCATGGCCTCCCATACAAAGCCTCATAGGGTGCAATCTGTATACTCGCCTGATAACTATTGTTGTAGGCAAATTCCACTAAGGGTAAGTGTTCCTCCCAACTACCCTTATGATCCAGGACGCATGCTCTCAGCATGTCCTCTAAAATCTTTATGGTCCTCTCTAACTAACCAGCTGTCTATGGGTGGAAGGCTGTTCTCATCATCAACCTTGTCCCCATGGCCTTTTGAAAGCTCTTCCAAAAGTGCGCTGTAAATCTCGGGTCTCTATCCGACATTATGGATACTGGCACTCTATGCAGCCGGACGATCTCTCGGATAAATACTTGCGGCATAATTCCTCGATTGTGAAGCGTCGCAAATGCTAGGTGAACCGAGAAAATCAATTTTCTAAAAAAGACGAAATCGTAATTTCGATTCAAAACCGGAAATTTTCTAGATCTCAGATGATGAAATAGATTTCACCGTTGGAATTCTCTCGCGAAATCTAGCTATCGCGTCGAGATTTCGGCCGAATTAGGAACGGTCGGGTGCGCGTTTGAAGCATGATATACGGTGTAAATGAAATGTGATGTGACAAAAATTAAGCGCATAACATGTCTTTCATGTGACACATATTGCCGTAAAGTAGAGATGATGGAAATGGACGACTGAGAGTGTGCCAAGTGTCAAAAATCCAAGAGAAGGGACATATATGACAATTTTTGAAAGTTTAATGAGGAAGAAGACAAAAGAGTCAATAGTGTCTTCTTCTCCAAAATTAAAAGAGACCAAAAACATGAAGGGGCTGGGCATTGATGCAGTGAGGTTAGGTTTTTGAAATCTAGAGAGAGAAAGTGTGCCTTCTCTCTAGATTTCCGATCAATCGGACCGTTGGATTTCTTCGGAGCAAGAAGGAAAGTGATTCTACGCAGCGAGGACAACGTGTGGGCACCGGTTTTGGGAGTTTTCAATAAAATCCGTGAGGTAGGGGTTTTATCCTACTTGTTTACCCTTTGTTTAAGTGTTTTGTGATGTTTGGGTTGATTGAGTAAGTGAGGGCCGTTTGATCAGTCAAGCTTGAGACAGGTGTTGGAAATTTTGGAGCGATTTGGACGGAGTCGTGATAGTCCACGGACTATTTAGCTGTTATATTTGATATGTATTAAATTGTGTTTTGGTGAGTAGGAGTAGGAAATGGTCATGGAATTCGGTTCTGAGAACCCGATGTAGGATGAGTGGAAATTTACCCACAGACCGACCCACTGCATTTTAGGAATTTGTAAAAGCAGTCCCGATTTATTGTGAAATGGACCAAAGAATGTCCATGTATTGTGTGTAATTATTTACGAAATGAATGGCTTAATTAGGTGTTATGTAGAAATTAATAGGTTAATGCTTGATGTGTTAACATGATGCCATAATTATATAGAATATAATTGTGGGTGTAGGGCATTGGAAATGGAATTGTGTTTAGCTCAAGTGAGCTTGTAGGCCATTGGAGATGGAAATTGTGTTTAGCTCAAGTGAGCTAATTTGGGTGATGGTTAACCAAAATTGATATATTTGTGTAAATTGTGTTGAATATTGCATAACATGTTGTATGTGATATAAATATGTTAATATATATGCATATTAATGTATTGGATAAAAATTGTTGAAATGACATAATGCATTTCATATGCACCGGGGTAACCTAGAAATTAGGTGTGAGTGCATGACATGAAAATTGAAAGAAAAACGAACATGGTTGCGAAAGGAATTTCATAGGATGAATTTTTGGAGAATGGGGTTGGGAGACGGCCCAACAAATCATTTCGGATGAGGACCATGACTGTTTCGGGAAGTTCTCCAACACATTCGCCTTGAAGGGTAGTCCCATATTTTTTTTTACCGACATTCGATAGTGTATTTTCAAGAACAACAGGTTTTGTTTTGAAAATGATTATTTTTCTCATACATGGCTTAGGCAAGTGTGAGGGAGTCGGTGAGGACTCGAGACATGAGAATGGGTATGTAGGCGTTCAGAGTAGAATCGCGTATTTACTTAGTGTGTGTTTAAATTAGGCATTGCATATGCACTTAGGTGGGGAGTAACCCATTTAGGGTGATTTCACTCTTGGGCGATAAGCTCACCTGTCGAACATTTATTTCGGTACGGGGAGCGTTCGAAGACGGCTCATTTAGGGCGATTTTGAAGAAAGCCGGGTGTGGCTTTGAGTAATTAAGCTTGTATACATGTAATGGGAATTTTATAAATTTTAATATATGTTCTGTGCGTGATGTACTAACTCTTGAACCATGTATTATATTTTGGTTGGGATAATGTTGTTGTGAGTATTAATGCAGGGGCCCAAGTGGCCATTTTTACTCATTATAATTGTATATGAGACCCTGTGTGATCATTGTTGATGTTTGGGACATGTTTGTATCTTGGGTAGAGTCCCCCGTACCGAGGGGCTACGCCCGATTTTTCGTGGTAGTGTCGGGTTGCAGAAGCGTTCCGCAGTATTACGCGGAGTTGACGGGTTGTCAACGGACACCCCGGATTTGGGGTGTCACACTAGGAAATGTGATGACTTTGTGAGCCAGTCTACTATCACCCACATCGCGTCATGCCTCCGCGGCGTCCGTGGCAAGTAGGTCACAAAGTCCATCGTGATGTGCTCACACTTCCACTCAGCTACCTCCAATGGATGGAGTAGCCCTGCTGGCTTCTGGTGCTTGGCCTTAACCTATTGACATCTGAGGCATTGTCGAAAAAAGTCCCGACATGTCTGCTGTCCAGCTCAGTGAGTACGTGGCGAAGATCACGGTAAATCTTGATACCACTTGGATGCCTGGCTCGTCGGGAGGCGGTGAAACTCTGAGATCTCCCTCTCGGATCGTCAGGCGGGAACCATCCGTCGCTATCACAAGAAGACTTCTGCTTATGTGTGGATGGTCCAGCCCTCGTCAGTCGTACCAGAATGTACCCGGTCCTTGATGGACACCATCTCTGCGTCTTGTCCCTAGGACTCATTCACTTTGATAAATAGGGACGGTGTAGCTACTAGACTCCCCGTGTCTGAGCTGCTAGCGCTATACTGCCAGTCAAAATGCCCCTCCGCAGTCTCTAGCATCTTCCACTCCCGAGAAGCTATACTAGCCAATGCTCCTCGTGACTTTCTACTAAGTGCATTAGCTACCACGTTTTCCTTACCAGGGTGGTAATGCAAAGTGAAGTCATAATCCTCTAGGAATTCCATCTACCTGTGTTGCCTCATGTTGAGGTCCCGTTGTGTGAAGATATACTTCAGACTTTTGTGGTATGAGTACACTTCGAACTGCTTGCCATATAAGTAGTGGCGCCAAATCTTCAAGGAGAAGACTGGTCGCTAACTCCATGTCATGTGTGGGAGTAGTGCGCTCATGATTCTTTAGCGCGGGAACCATAAAGCTGCACTACCCTTTTCGGACTTCATCAGGCATCAGTCCGACCTTGGGGAGCATCTAATGCGTACCTCTGTTCCCTTTCTGAGACTATCAGAATATGGGTTGAAGTAAGCCTCCTCTTCAACTCCTAGAATGCCTTCTCGCATAGTTCATTTAACTCGAACTTGACCTCCTTCCGAGTCAGTCTCGTCATAGGTGCCGCTAGTCGGGAGAAATCCTTGATGAATCTCCTGTAGTACCCTATCAATCCCGGCTGCATATCTCGGCGACCACGCTCTCCCGAAACTCATCCACGGCCTGCGACCTTCTCGGGGTCCTGCGTGCTCTTGAAGCCCCAACACCATGCCCCGGGTTCCTCCCGATGGCCAAAACTCGCACTTGCGAACTTAGCGTCTGATCGATGGTCCTTAGTGTAGGGCGACCTCAAATGATCCTCATGCTCCTCCTTCGGTAGGAGTAACTCAAATGTCATCCACAAAGACTCGACAAAAGCGGTCCAAATAGGTTAAGAATACCCTATGCGCCAGGATCCATGAATGCTGCTGGTGCATTTGTCAATCCGAAGGGCATGACAGTGAACTCAAAGTTCCCATATCGCGTCTTGAATGCTGTCTTAGGGATATCTGTCTCCCTAACCCTCAGTAAATGATAACCCGTGCGAAGGTCTATCTTGGAGTAGTCTCTTGCTCCCCTCAACTGATCGAATAAGTCATCAATCCTCGGTAATGGATACCGATTCTTAAAAGTAACCCTATTCAATTGTCTGTAGTCAATGCATAGTCGAAGGGTCTTGTCTTTCTTCTTCACAAAACAGAACCGAAGCACCCCATGGTGAAGTGCTCGGTCTAATGAAATCCTTGTCTAACAACTCTTGTATTTAGACCTTGAGTTCCTCCAACTCAACTGGTGCCATCCTATGCGGAGTCATAGAGATGGGCGACGTGACAAGGTGTAACTCAATACAAAAGTCTACAGCCCTCTGTGGAGGTAATCCTGGTAGCTCATCTAGAAAAACATCCTTGTACTTGTAGACTACCTGAGGTAGACCCAAGTCCTGTCTCACCTCATCCTCCAGGGTAAGGCTTGCTAGCCAACCCATCAATTGTTCGTGCCATATGGAATCGTACACGGTCTTGGGGAAAAACATTGTGCTTGTCCCCCTGAGAAGCGTGGCTGCAGTCTGAATCTGTGTTTAGGCGGTAACCCTCCTGCCATCCACAGTGGTAGCGACTCAGGTATCTTTATCCAACTTAGGTCCATCCCAAGGATGACCGTTGAACTACGGCGTATCCATGACCCTTAAGTCCCACTTTGTGGTAGAATCTAGAGATCTCTTCGCAGCCCTACATATCTGTTCGCTCTTCAGTCCACAGGGAGAACTCACATCCTGAAGGCTCCTCTAAAGTCTCAGCCTCCCGAGCCCGGCTCTCTCACAGCCGATGTAGCGATGAATGAATACGTGCACGAGAATCAAATAATCTCTTACCTATAAATGAGATAGCAAAAAACGCACCCTGGCCTTGAGCGCGATCCGTTGGCTCAGCCGGTGGTGTGATGGCGTAGACACGCCACTGAATCCTTGATGTCCGGCACCTTAGGCCACATTCTACTAGGCCCATACTGCAGCCCCTTTGGCTGCACAGTATGGCGGGCGCTGTACAACACCTTGGGACATGTACTGGTTCCTCTTACCCATCTTGAAGTGTGGAGGAATAAGCGTGCCCAGCGCTATCCGCAGACGGCGAGGCTGATGTCACGAAACCACAGGATCGCCTCTGGGGGCAATCCAGCCTCATATGTCCGGGCTATTGGCAATGGAAACACGTCACCTGTCCTGCCTGATTGGAAGCCTTGGCCTGACCTTAGCCTTGATGGTCGCGACCCTGAAACCCTCGCAAACTAGAAGCCTTTGGCTTCTTTCACGAATATCGGAAGAAAGGCCCGGCTCTCCACTCCTCTTTTGCCATTAGTACCCGCGTCTGGGATGCCACTGCATTGCATCCTCTATCTCTCGCTCTATGGCCATGGATGTTCGGACCATAGAGTCCATGTCTTGTAGGAGGTGTCCTACAATCTTGCCCCTAATGGACAACTTCAGTCCATTCTCAAATTTCCTCACCTTGGCCATATTTGTGGCCACGTAGTCATCAGCAAAACAGGCTAACTCTGTAAACTTAGCTACGTACTCCATCACTGTCATTGTTCCTTGCTTCAGCTCTAGGAACTCTTGGGCCTTTAAGCGTATCCTAGTAGTGGCGAAAATGTTTGCCCATGAAAGAGCTCATGGAACTCTGCTAAGTCATTGCCTCCATGTCCTAGAGGTCTTAGCAATCCCGCACACTTGGGACTCGCCTATTGAGATGCAACTAGTCGATCTTGATCGCATCGGGTGATCCATGGCCTCCAATATCTTCTCGATTTATGCGAACCAATGAGTGCGCCACCATCGGATCCCTTCCCAATGTAAAGTCGAGATGATGTGACTTAAACCTCACGGGGTTACTCGGACCTCCTTGATACAACCACACTTAGCACAATGCGATGTTTTGCGGTGTAACACCAACGACCTCCGCAAGTGCATTGATAAAAAAGCAGTGGTGCACGACCTTCCTCATATGGGCGACCTCTACGTCCCTGTCCTCGACTTGCCATCTACACATGTCAAAAGGAAACAAGGTTCTCAAATTTCTATCCCAGTCTAACTAGTAGTGCACATGCCAACCACTATTAGACTTAGTCATCATGAACTAACCCATTAATCATCTTTTTCTTAGTGGTGCTAATTGCCAACCACTCATTTACAATTCATCTTTTTCCATATACAATTCATCATGTATATATTCCATACAATTCAAGCACACATCACACATATCATTTCATGTACCTAATGAATGCCAGTCTAAACCCATGCCACGTCCGAGTTACAGGGTATTCGTGGCACTGGTATCATACCCGCATTGTGAAAGTGGTATAAAGCGTTTATGGACACCTAAACCTGAGCTCCCAAGATATTCGTATACCTAAACTTTGATACTATGCTGTGACAACCTAAATCCCGAGGGTCATTTTTTTTTTGTACTTTTTTTTTAACAGTGTTCGTGTACAGTGTCAATGAGCTGATGACTGAAGCGTACTTACCTGACAGGACTTTGGGACTTGATGCATTGTCAACATTGCACTATTTAGATCCTTGGTCATGGACAACATGCATGAACATTGTTCATGGACATTGTAAAAAAAAAAAAAAAATGACCCCTCGGGATTTGGGGTGTCACCATCAGTGCTCATTTTTCCTTAACTTGTGTTTTTGTATTCCATAGCCTATGATGACAAGTGATTGTCCTGAGGCTAATATCTCCCTTTCATACCCTTGCTAGGTAGCCATCGGATGACCATTTTTGCTTGGTGGAAAGAGCAGAATTGAAATGTCTTCCTGTACTTGATTTGTTGTTGGAGACTCATTGAACACTATACTACACAGGCGCACTCTGATCCGCGACATTGCATTAGTGGATCAAGGTGGCAATAGGCCTACCTTTTGATGTGTGTTGATTGCCTATGGAATGAATTGCGGAAAAATCACTGACACCAGCACACATACACTACAACCATGACATTGCATTAGTGGATCAAGGTGACATCTAGGCCTACAACTTTTGATGTGTGTTGATGTTTGTGGAATAATTATGGAAAAATCAACACTTGACACCGTACACTCTGACCATGACATTGCATTAGTGGATCAAGGTGGAGCTAGGCTGCTACGATGTGTGTTGTTGATTGCCTATGGAGATGTATTGCGGAAAAATCAGCACCACCAACACCGTACACTACAACCCAGGACATTGCATTTAGTAGACCGGGTGACACTAGGCTACCTGCGGATGTGTGTGCTGAATTTTATTTGCACAGGCACACTCCTTGCATGTGGGTGAACTAGTGGACCAAGGTGGCACTAGGCCTACCTTTGGATATTTGTTATTAATTTACTTTAAATAATTCTTGAATGATTGTTGCCGTTGGACAGGTACATTTTTGAGGATGCTATATTCCCTCAATTTGGTG
The DNA here is from genome assembly GCA_016808115.1 of Tetrastigma voinierianum. Taxonomy (NCBI): domain Eukaryota; kingdom Viridiplantae; phylum Streptophyta; class Magnoliopsida; order Vitales; family Vitaceae; genus Tetrastigma; species Tetrastigma voinierianum. The sequence continues at coordinate 313,713 of JAEQBH010004739.1, forward strand.
GCCTCAAGGCTACTTTATTTATTTATTGTCGATTGGCAGACGGACCAGTAAAGCAAAGCCCTTTTCTACGAGCCGTGACGAGGCTACTGCGCTAACTCCTGCGCAAGCTTAGAATAGTATGGAACCCTAATTTGTCCTTTATGCATATTGTATAATCCTTGAAATATGTACACCTAGGACCCCATTAGCTAAAGCCTCATGTTCCATCAAACTAATTACCTGTCTTAGGTTACCCAACTTTATAGTAATTGCTCAGTTGACATCACTTGGTGCAATTTTATGATGCAGATCCAATTCTTTAGGGAAATCTTGCATTTGAATGTGCAATGACTACAAAGCCCACTTTCCTTTACTCTAATTCAGCATGAGGGCTTATTTCCTCAATCTTAGAGTGATTATGATACCCTCTCATGAACTTGTTCAGGTACACTATTCGGGGAAATATGTGTACCAAGAGGCCTACCTTATTCACTTGAATATTTCCACCCCTATTTCCCCAATTTTAATGTGGTTAAGAAGTCTTCCTCGAGAAATCAATAGGAAATCTTGAAGAAGTTTGTGTTTTTGAGGTGAAGTGGCCAAAGGCCAATTTTACTGCCTCAAACCCTATCTTGGGCGGTCTCAGCATACTTATAGTGGTCAGGACCAACTTTGGGAGTGAGGGTATAAGGTAGACTTTCAAGAGAAAAGCACGAATGTGAGGAAATCATTGACATGAAGTCTATCAAACCAATCTATTTGTACCTATTTCTCCAACCCCCAAATAGTCCTTGGACCTACTTATGAGATTTTTAGAAATTTGAAGAGAGAATAAGAGCACCCTTGGAAGTCAGTGTCTTTGGCAAATGCAATGGCCAAGAAGCCACTTTATCAATAGATCATCTCATATTTCTCTAGTCCTAAAGTGGTCATGGAACTACTTTTGGAGAATTGATGACACAACAAGTCCATTCTTGGGGAAAAGCCTTTATTTAGGATCAATAGGGATCACAAATCTTATTTTAACCTTCCAATCAAAGATGCGGTGTTACTTCCCTCGGATTAAAGAGGTTAGGAGACCTACTTTATTTATTCATGAAACATTAGGGTATAACAAGTGATATGACATTGAGGAATACAAAAGGTTTGGTGATAGTGGCTTCAAAACAACCTATTTTATCACTCAAAGTAACTATTAGGAATAGTTTCCCCAATCCAAAAGTGGTCAATGGGAGCTATTTTGCTTGTTATTCCCTCATTCCATACCTTAGTTTTTCTTGGCATTCCATCATTTCCCACATTATGGGTAAAATATTTTTTAAGGTACTTCCCATTGATGAACCTTTTGATACTTTTATGATGGAGGCCAAGATTGCCTTTGTTCACTTGCTTTTTTCTATGGCTGCTATGCGTTCATGGCTCCTTTTTCAATTGGATATCAAGAATGTCTTTCGTCATGGTGATCTCGCCAAGGAGGTTTATATGAAGCAATCCACACGGATTTTTATTTGCTTAGGGAGTTTGGTTTGGTATGCAAACTATGTTGTTCCTTATATGGTTTGAAATAGTCTCCCCAAGCTTGGTTTAGTCGGTTTGGCTCAATGGTTCAGGAGTTTGGCATGACTCAAAGCGTAGAAGACCATTCCGTTTTTTTATCATCATTCATCTACTAGACAGTGTATTTACTTGATTGTTTATGTGGATGACATTGTCGTCTGAGCAATGGCCAAGGATGGTATTGAAACTCAAGCAACACCTCTTGACCACTTTAGGACAAAGACTTGGGGAAACTCAAGTATTTTCTAGGCATTAAGGTAGCTCAGTCCAATTCCGGAGTGGTTATTTCTCAGAGGAAGTATACCATGGATATATTGACAGACACTGGTATGTTGGACTATAAGACTGTAGACACTCCTATGGATCCGAATGTCAAACTTGTACTAGGTCGAGAGACTTCTACTAGATCCGGGGAGATATCTACAACTTGTAGGTAAAGCTGAACTATCCTCACTATCCACTCGACACGACATATATTTCTGTGAGCATAGTTAGTTAGTTCCTACAATCTCCCAACCTTGATTAGCCATTGGGATGTTGTAGTTCATATTTTTCCATTATATCAGGAACACGGGTGAAGGGGTGTTGTATGAAACGAGTCATACGGGGTTGTTGGCTACGGTGATGTAGGCGGGTGAAACTCACCCACAAATAGATGTTCTACATCAAGGTATTATGTGTTCATTAGAGGTAACTTAATATCCTGGAAGAGTAAGAAACAAGATGTAGTAGCCAGATCTAGTGCTGAAGCCGAGTACCGAGTTATGGCCTTAGCAACATGTAAACTCATATGGTTGAAGCATCTCCTCCAAGAGCTAAGATTTGGGAATGATGAACAAATGAAGCTTACATGTGATAATCAAGCCGCCTTGCATATTTCATTAACTGATTTTCTATGAGAGGACAACACATGAAGTGGGATTGCTGCTATTAGAAAAGATTTCATGGGATGCATGATTACTAGTTTGCCAACTCTAATTGCAACTGGCGGTGTCTTCACTAGACCTTAGGGTCTAGGATAAAGTATACATGTGACAAGTTTAGTGCTTTTGACCTATATGTTTAAGCTTGAGGGGGAGTGTTAAGGTTTAGTCTTCTAATCCATTTAGGATTATTTTCCTCCTCTCTTTAGTCTTCTAATTAGACTCTAACTCTGTTTCCTCTTTTGTCCTAACACTAGAGTATAAATATGTATGTTTCCTCCTTTAGTAAATTAATGAGAATCAATGTATTCCTTTTCTCTCAACACTCCCCATAGGATTAGAGCAAGGCCTTTCTTGGAATTGATTAACAAACATGCCTAATCAAGTTCATTGTATAAAGCCAGATTGTGGGTAATCTAGGCCACAGGTGCTTGAAACTCCATTTACTTTGTACATCTGTTCTTTTGCCTTTCTATAATTTTGTGAAGAATTCTTAGCAGAACTCCATTTACTTTGTACATCTATTCCTTTTGCCTTTCCTATAATTTTGTGAAGAATTATGGTTTATGACTGACTAATTCTGTTCTACTTCATTGATTTTCTTTTCATCAAGGTTTTGCTACTGGAGCTGAGACTCCTGTGTTCTTTGAGGCAACCTTGAATTTGCAAAAGTGGAGTTTACTTCTTGTGTTCTTTGCATTAAATGTAAACTGTTTTTAATCAATGTTTATAATGTTTGTGTGAATTTATTTCTGGTTTGTCTCTTTCTCTTTCTGCCTGCTCTTTTTTTTAAAAAAAAAAAAAAAAAAAAAAAAAAAAAAAAAAAAAAAAAAAAAAAAAAAAATTTTTCTCTCTCTCTATATAAAAAAAAAAAAAAAAAAAAAAAAAAAAAAATTTCTCTCTCTCTCTCTTTTTTTTTGTCATATTATGTGGGGAATGTCACAATCAGATTCTGGGTATTGTGATTTTCAGTTTGTTTTATGATTACATCTGAATGGACTTATGGACAGCATTGTGAATAACAGATCATTTCTGTTCTTTCTTGTTATTTACAAAGAAACAGGGATGAAAAAAAAAAATTTGTATGCGCTGTGTTGAAAATGTAGCAAGTCTCAGGCAGACTGGCTCCCTGCAGCTGTATTAGATTTAGAATGACCTACTGCAGTTTCCACTAATATCACTGTCCTCAACTTTGAAATCTTAAAGCCCAATGCTATTTGAACTATACTTGTCCATGAATTCTAGATAACTAGGCACTGAATCAGGACAAGGTAGCAAGACTTCTGTGGTATGGTATGCTCAAGGTGTAGGGGTATTTTTGTAGTTTGGTTATTCAAATATTTTCCATATAACCCTATTTCGAATATGTGGTTGAGCCGCCGTTCCGTGGATAGGCACGTTGCCAAACCACATAAAATCTTGTCGTCTTGTTTTCTTTCTCCAATTTTTTAATCACCACATTATTGCAAGACCTTGGCCCCATCCCGACTCAGGAGGAGGGTGCCCGACTTCTTTGGACTTACAAATATTGATCGATATTAAGAAGATGGATATGTAAGGGAGCCTTATGGATCTACTCATCTTCACGTGGTATGATATTGTCCATTTGGGTTTTGAGACCCTTATGGTTTCTTTTGGGTTCTACCCAAAGGACCTCATCCCAATTAAGATATGGTTCATTCTTATTAACTCATAATCCTCCTTGTCTTTAATCCAGGACTTTGTATATCTAGCTAGTGTAAGACTTCACAACTGACCTTGTATAGCTAGCTAGTGTAAGACTTCACAAAGATTGTAGAATGTAAAAAGCATAAAGGGTATAGGGCAAATGTATAAGAAGTTGATTTTTTCATATGATCAAATCTAACAATGGTGGGAGTTTCACTACCTCAGTAGAAACTTTTTTGAATGAAAGGATTGAAAACTGTTTTTAAGAACAGAGGAATTCCCATGGAAATGGAGAAAACCCACTTCCATCACCGCTTTGTTCGTCAGCATTCTGCAGTCAGAGCAAGCTAACCCTGTTACAAGTTGGGTGGGGCCTGAGAATGAGTCAGGTAAAATGGCAGGCCATCAGAAGCCAGACATGGTGAGCAACTCTCCGCCTCGTCCTAGCGCCTCAGCGTGCTGATTCGAAGGACACTGAGATGCAGCATAGCTTAGCATCTCTATCCATACATCACTCATCATCTCCCATTTCTTTTCACGGTTCCATTCCATTTCCGTCTCTAGCAATTGCAAAGACTGAGCTAGCAGACAGGCATTGAACAGCACTGACATGCAGTTTTTTTCTTCTTTCTCTTTTGGTTGTCGATTTTTAGTGTTCACTTGAAGTAACTTTTCACAAGCTTGGATCTTATCTTTTATGTTTCCACTCAGAAAAAATTCTGTGGCCTCATCGCGGGTCTTTTCAAATCGGATTTCTCCCATTCCATTAGGCAGCATATTGGGGCAATTGACGAGAAGATGCAACATATAATCCGATACCAGTTTGCTTGCTTTACAGTTTGAGTTCTCAACAGAGATCGAAGAATTTCTGTTTAGATCAGCGTAATAGCAGAGCTCAGTAGCTACGTGCCAGAGGAGAATGTTCTCATCGAATTCTTCCCCTATGCTCCAACCTAATTCACTGAAACACTTCATGTTTTCAAGTGCCGATTTTCCTTTGTGAGCAGAGAATTTCTTGGCTTTCTTATTGTTCGAAGCAGTCATGATTTCTCATTGAAGCTGTTGAAAGATCAGTATTTTCAAAATTTGGGTACATTACAACACTTGAATTCATAGAACAATCCTCGTCCTCAGACAGATGGAAGAAGTTCAGATTTCATAACATCTCCGACATCAAATGCAGAAGTTCAGACCCTCCTTAACATATTCAGACCACAATATGAAAGAATTTTTCCCGAGGGCTGTTACTTGGAGACTGCACTGTCATAGATCAGACCATCTCCTTTTTGTCAGAGGGAATGAAAGGTACTCGGCAACTAGATATAAACTGATAGATTCTAGTCATTCCTGTTTTTTTCCGTTTGTTCAACCAATTCTCCGTCCGTTCAGAGGAACACATTAGAATTATACAATAGATCTCCTGAAGAATCGCTTCAACCAGCAACAACCATGTTATAATCAAATCAACATATTGGAACTCATGCTTGTCGATTATCCAGAAGCTTAAGAGCGCAGAGATTGAAACAAAGTAGATTGATGAAACACCAAAAACGAATTCATCGCAAGCCACCACCGGCAATTGTGAAGACGTCATACATGAATCAAGCTCGATCTCAACCATGGAAAACTGCCGCCGAAGAAATATTCTGGAAGGATGCTGTTAAAGATCAGTCCAGTAAAGGGCGCCATCTGCAAATAAACCCTTGAATTTGAGAAAAATTGATGCTTTTCGAGAGTCTGCATCTGGGATAGTTTTGTTTCTGGAGGGCGGCGAAGGTATGATCACCTTCTCAGATTTTTCACTTGCCGGCGAAGGTATATTGACAATCTCACATTCTTCACTTTCCGGCGGGCAGGAACAATGACATCCCGGCGCTCCGTTGAAATCATACCCTCTCGTGAATGCTGCATAATTGGGCCTGTTGGGCCTATCACACCCAAACACGATATGGGGAAAACTGCGGTCTATATTCCCCTCTGGCTCCTAACACAATGGCGGTATAAATGTGCCGGACACGGCGTAAGTCGGAAGAATTAGGTCACTACTAATGCTCGGCACATGAGAATCAAAGTAACATCGGGGCGCCTCACAGCAGGAGGAAGGAGGTTTTCTCAAATGCCCTCTGCTTCCGGACTTGAAACCAGTTTTCTCCCCAGACTTACTCAGTCCGGCTACAAACATTAGGCCAGCTGAAATATTTATAGTTTTTCCTTCCATGACTTTATAAGATTTTTCAGTGCCCGCCCATCCAAACTGCAGGAGTCTTTGAGAATCTGTCTTCTCCCATAATTCTTATCTTCCGTTGAATAGGCTGTGATAGTGTCCAGGCCTCCAAGGTGCAATGCCGTAGCATCCAAAATGCCTGTAACTGTTGCGATGGGTTTTCGCCATTTCCTTGGCAGTCGGAGAGGATTCGGCAAGTACGACCTATCAAATCCTCGGTGAGTAACCTAGCCAAAGGCTTCTAAACCATTTCTGCTTTATATTTTCTTCTGTTGCCCAAGAGGAGAGAAACGATTTGTGAGGAGAGGCTGAGCAGCAGATATACAGGTTGCACTCGTGAAAAGTCTGTCACACTTTGGGGCAATATTTCCAGGACAGTTCTATTGTTCATGATGATCGTGCAACTAATATCTGAAAAAATATATAAAAAAATAATAATAATAACCCACAATCAAACCTAATTATATAGATTTTGTCCGTTTTAGTTCAATAATCATCACTGTTTAAAGACGTCTATTTATTAAAAGGGGATCTCATACTTAAATAATTTTAGAAACTTTTTTCCATATTCAATGTGAAATATGACAGAATGAGAATAGAATTCATTATGTATTGATCACACAAGTACTACTATGCTAAGTAATAATCTAAAAACATATTAGTATTCCTATGAGCTAACTCAATGAAGATCAAACGGAAACAAATTTGTATACAGTGAGACAGAAAAATATACCAACTTTTCAGTCTGCAGATCTGATGTGAGGAGAGAGACGCTGAAGTGTCGAAGGTCAAAGTGCATGCTGCAGAAATGGTGGTAAGTCTTCCCTCCCTCATTTAATATCAGCCATTTATTTACAATATAAAAAAAATGCAAACATTTTATAAAACTTGTTTGCATTTTAATTACTTGTCAAGTGAGCTATCATTGCTTGATATTTCCCAAGATCGACCCATTAAATCATAAAGTCAGAAACTATAAGCCGAAAAAACCTCCAATAATATAATTAATATATTAGGATGACAATGCATAGATTGCTTTTGAATTCATAACTTAATCTTCTATTAGTTAAATAGTCTTTTTCCAATCCACTTGCATCCTTTAATATATCATTGACACAATAGTAGAATACTATACTTTTGTTTTCCGCTCAGTCTTGTTTGCATTACCTTTACTGCCATCATATAATTGCTTTTCTCTAACATACTACTGTTTTTCACATATCAAATAAGTCCAAACGTTTTGTTCAAAAAATAATAATAATAAAATAAGTCACAAGAAACTATAAGCTGAAAAAACCTCCAATAATATAATTAATATGATAGGGATGACAATGCCGATTTCTTTTGAATTCATAACTCAATCTTCTATTAGTTAAATATCATTTTTCCAATCCACCTGGCAACAATAGTAGAATACTATGCTTTTGTTTTCCACTCAGTCTTGTTTGCATTACCTTCATATATCATATAATTCTTTCTCTAACATACTACTTTTTACACATATCAAATAAGTCAAACGTTTTGTTTGAAAATAATAATAATAAAATAAGTCACAAGCGTAATCATAAAGTCAGAAATTATAAGCGGAAAAAACCTCCAATAATATAATTAATATGATAGGGATGACAATGCATAGAGTTGCTTTTGAATTCATAACTCAATCTTCTATTAGTTAAATAATCATTTTTTCCAATCCACCGGCAACAATAGTAGAATACTATGCTTTTGTTTTCCGCTCAGTCTTGTTTGCATTACCTTCATATATCATATGATTCTTTCTCTAACATACTACTTTTTTCACATATCAAATAAGTCAAACGTTTAGTTAGTCACAAGCGTAATTATAAAAGTCAGAAACTATTATGAAAAAACATCCAATAATATAATTAATATGATAGGGATGACAATGCATAGAGAGTTGCTTTTGAATTCATAACTCAATCTTCTATTAGTTAAATAATAATTTTTCAATTCACTGGCAACAATAGTGAATACTATGCTTTTGTTTTTCAACTCAGTCTTGTTTGCATTACCTTCATATATCATATAATTCTTTCTCTAACATACTACTTTTTTCACATCTCAAATAAGTCAAACGTTTGGTTAGAAAATAATAATAATAAAATAAGTCAAATGTTTGGATACAAAACCCGACTGGCCAGTTCAACGATTGATCGGCCGCGTTTCTGGGTTGGATCACTTTAATAAACCGCCTTACCATGAAGGGCGATAAACTGGATGAATCGGACGGCTCAAAACTTGCTAGCTTAATTTTTCTCTCAAAAAAAAAAAAAAAAAAAACCCTACAATCACTTTCCTTACCCCAGGTCGGCTATTGTGAGATCTACTTATATAGATTTTTTAACTTCCATCATTTCCCAATGTGGGACTGATATGCTGTGGTAATGGCTATATCTACCACTCATAATGCTATGTTTTACTTGTCTATCGATGTTTAACTATTGGAGCTTTCTTATGAGCCTATGTTACCAGTCAAAAGGACAAAGTGTGGGGGAAAAGACCTTGAAAACATGTAACAGGCAGATCAGCAAAAATTTGTATCCATTGTAAGGTTTACATGTAGAGAATTCCAAAACCTAGGCAGAGTGTGATTGCCTCGATCATTTACCAAAACAAAGAAAAAGCTGATTGGGCACATGTTCGGCCTCCCTTCAAATCACGATGGTGAGATGAGTAGACAAAAGTGTCACTCAAAGGCCCATGCCCAGTTGCTTGTTTGGGCCAATGAAACCTTTGGTCCAATAGTCTCTTGCAGTTACTTTGACCCTAAAGAATTCATGGAACTAGGAATTCTGAAAAAAAAAATAGCCAAAAAGTTAACCTACTGCTACCACTCTACTACTAGGCCATAAGCCTAATTTGTTATTTATTTTAACTCCGGTTTCTTTTACACATATCAGGAGTAAAAAAAACCTTCTTATATTGCGTATGAAATTAAGTGAATTTTTCCCAAGTTTCTATATGTTAGGTGATCCATAAATTTCATTGATTAATAGTAGCCACAACATATAAACCAATAAAATTTTATATTCGGGATGATCACTCTATAACACTAATTATGATTAATTTAAGAAAACATGTGGTTAGAATTTTCTGATGAAAATCAAAATAAAATATTAGTTATTATTCTTAATCACCTTACAAGAATTGAGAATAGGAATATAATCCAATAGTTTTATCATAAGGGATAACGACTTAATCGGCGTTGATAATTTGGGACTAATTCTAGGTCCTTTATGTTTCGAAGCGTAGTTGGAACAAGTTAATGTTCTTCAGAGAAAATAGGGGTTGGAAAACGGGTTGTGTTGTTGGAAAATATGGGTTGGAAAACAGGTTGTGTAGGCGTGTCATTCTTTGGATATGGGTGACATGTTAGGCTAATATATATCGTTTAAGTGCGAACATGAAGATCCGGTTGTGTGTTGTTGCTTGATTGAATGACATGTAGGTTGTGTGAAAATCATGTTGATATATGCTTACTTGATGTATTAACATGAGTTATATGATGGATGCGAATTATATGCAGTAGATATAATTATTCATGATTTGTAAATGTTGCATGTATCTCTCATTATGCATGTAACATGAAATAACTTTATCTTGATGGCATTTACGAATTGCATATGCCGCGGGGACATCGCCTTGAAAGCGGGTATGAGTGCATGACATGAATTAACACTGTGTTTGGTTTTTAATGGTGGGCTTTGTCTAAGGGACAACGTCCTAGAGTCGCACGGTTTAATTATGTGTCGGGTAGTAACAAGAATGAATAGACAACCCCTCAAGTGGAAAGCCTGCATCCTTGGTTAGACATATGTATCCGGTGGTGAAAGCTTGCGAGAAGTGTAAGGCGCACGGCTGCGATGAGACCAGTTCGTTATCCACAAAAAGACACATGACTTTTTAGACCATGATTTATCGGAGGTTGTCCAATGAGTTGAATTATATAACAAAAATCTTTTGTTTTGCAATGACAGTTTTCATACATGGCATATGCATGTGTAAGGGAGTCAGTGAGGGCTTGAGATATTGGCATCATGACATGTAGACATTCATGTAGAAATGTATATGTTTTTACTTGTTTATGAATGTTGAATCATGACATTGCATATGCACTTAGGTGGAGAGTAGCCCTTGTAAGAGAATTCTTCTCTCACCCGGACATTCTTTCACCTGTCATGAAATATTTAGTCTTTGGAGGTACACCAGGAGATGGAACTCATCTGAGATCTTAGTGGTGAAGAAGACCGAAATAATGGCTTTGTTATGTATTTTGTAAAATTCAGGACAGTTTATCCAGTTTCCGTTTATGTAAGAGAAAGGAGTTGTAATGAAACTCATCTTGATATGTTCAACACAATTTGACAAGTTTTTCCCAGAGGCTACTGCATGTTTGAGCAGGATTTAGGTCGCGGCCGGATTTCATAAGTGTGGTAAAAAAAGACCTTCGGGTTGAAATCACATTCAAAGATTGTCGGTTAGGTTGCTATTTGTTAGTGCAGGAATTTATTTTGTAAGAAAATTATCAAGACCAGATTCCAATATCAAGTCTTGTCGTAAAAATTTCTTTGAAAATAAAATCAAAATTAACAAAATATCAAATTTTTTTTTTAAACAACCAAATATCAAAACCTCTCTGATAAAAGAATAATCAATTCTGGAACTAAACAAAAAACTAAATAAAACTAATGGAAAAAAAATGCTTAGAAGTTCACCTTTACATCCGATTTACGAGAAAATTATTTGTAGTGAGAGAGACCTTGATAGAAAAAGCCTTTTGATCTTTATGTTTTCTTCTTCTAATAATAATAATAAATAATTAAACATTTATAAACATTAAAATTCTATATATGATTTCTATAAATTTGATCCTCATACCATTAATTTAGAAAATTAACTTTTCTACATATACACATTGAATATGGTAGTATGCACGTAAACGCATAGGATCTATCTAAGGATCTATCTAGAAAAGAAAATCTTTGAAATAATAAAAGAAACTTTGTAGAAAAAAAGGGCTCCATAAAAGGAAAAAAAATAAAAACCAAATCTTCAGGCTCCAACGTGAAGGGTGCATTTTCCCTAATTAAGCGACTCAGTCTCAGTGTGGGAAATGATAATACTATGAAAACAGTTTTCAAAATAAACTTTACTTCTCAATATAACTCAAAAACTTTTTTTAAACACTCTTAAACCATTTAGAAACTTGTTTTGAAAAGTATTTATAAAAATATCACTTATAAAAATGTACTTTTTTTATTCTCAAAGTACTTTACATGTTTCTGAGTCTATACCTAGATATGGACAAATTTGACCGACCCATAGACAACATAGAACTCTACCGATTTTTGTGACCTGGCGAATTTCGCATATTGGGTTGAATATAATCGTGTTTGGGACCTAAGTCGTATTGACTCACATAACCTATTTAATAAACAAGGTTATATTCGTGTCAATCCATATAACCGCAGAAATTGACCGAATTTACCTGTTTAATTATTATGTAAATTAATATTTAATTCATTTAATATGTTATTTGTGTTAAATATTGATGTATTAGTTATAAATTATATTAATTTAAATGACCAAATAAATAAACAGGTTATGAGTATCACGTTACCCAATTTCTAATTGGGTCACGTTTGATTTGTTAATTTTGACACGATTATTATTCGTGTCGTGTTCGAGTTAGTGAATACAATAGATTACTTATATGTTGACATGACCCAAACACTATACGTCAACACGAATTGTCACCCCTATCTATAACTTTCTATTTTTCAATTAAAACTAAAGTTACAATATTTTAAAAAGTAAAATCAGTATGGTAAATATTATATTAAACATTAATAATTTTTGCACAATTCAAAATAATTGTCCTTTAAGACAAACAAAATTAGGAAAATAAGTTTAACAAAACAATAAAAATAAAAATATGCTTAAAAAGAGAATTAATGAAACTTCCTTTTCTCCTTTCTATTTACAGTGTAGAGAGGAAAATATTTTAGCTTATAAATAATACTAGGGAAAATATTTTAGCTTATAAACAATACAAATTTTAGCTTATAGAAATTAGACTTGACCTTTTATATCTAGGGAATGATAATATATTGAAAACAGTTGTAAAAACAAAATTTTACTTCTCCAAATAACTCATAAACTACTTTTAGAAATTTTTTTTTAAGTTGTTTATAAAAATAACACTTATAGAAAATGTAAAACATGAATGTAAGGTTTTTATTGTCACAGTATTTTACATGTTTAAGGTCTATAACTCTATATTTTAAATTAAAACTAAAGTTTCAATATTTTAAAAAGTAATATTCTTATGGTAAAGAAGTTTAACAAAACAACAAAAATAAAAATATGCTTAAAAATAGAATTCATGAAATTTTCTTTTTCTCCTTCTTGCTATTTTTTAAATTGTGGGAAAATATTTTAGCATATAAACACTACACATTTAGCTTATAAACGGTAATTGCACTTTATCTTTTAGGGAAAAAGTACACTGATGCCTAATGTTGAGGCTATATGTCAATCTAGACCTTATCATTTTTTCCAACTATGCCCTTGATGTTTTTTACGTGACATACTTATGCCCCGCCATTGGAAATATCAAGTGAACAACAGACCCATTAACAATGTTGATGTTACACATCTCTCACTTGTGTTTTTGCTCGCTTGTGTTTTGCTTATGTGGCACCTTGCAGAGTGCCACATCGGCTTGTCGATAACCACATGGTATTCTGTTAATGACAAAGTATAAGTGTATCCTGATAGAAATAGAGTATGGTTGGACTAGAAAAACATTAAGGTCTAGATTGGACATACGACCAAATATTGGGGAATTAATGTACCTTTTCCTTGATTTTTTATGTCTACGGAATAATAAAATATGGAAAATAGTTGTAAAAACAAAATTTTACTTCTCAAAATAACTCATAAACTAGTTGTAGAAACTTGTTTTTTAAAATTGTTTATAAAAATATCACTAATGATATAAAAAAAAGATTGTAAAGTTTTTATTTCAAGAGTCTTTTACATGTTTAAAGTCTATAACTTTATATTTTTCAATTAAAACTAAAGTTACAATATTTAAAAAGTAATATTAGTATGGTAAATATTATATTAAACATCAATAATATTTTTGTACAGCTCATACTAATTGTCCTTTAAAACAAATAAAATTAGGAAAAGATGTTTAACAAAACAATAAAAATAAAAATATGATTAAAAAGAGAATTGATAAAATTTTCTTTGTTACGCCCCAAATCCGGGGGTCATGTTGACAACCCGTCAACTTGCAGAATTCATGTGGATTTCGGATTACCCGATACCACATGGTTGTGTCCCATTTATCGGGATTCATATTTCCACAAAAAATCGGGTAGAGTCTTTTTTCTTCGGGGAGCTCTACCAAACATATACAACCTGGATAACACTATAATCGTAACCCATCCAGGGTCTCAACAGAAGTAGTATTGACCCCACAGAGTCCATCTATTCATATCCCCAATAGACATCCATCCTTTACTTTGGGACCCATTCATTCACATTTAAGTCAATATGAAAATGAAGCTTGATTAATTACACATTCATAAAGGTCAAATGCAACCCTTTTACCATAATTACATATCCGACTATTTATATAATAGTCCAAAAGAATTTAATTACAATTCTTTTTACATAAAATATTTTTTACAAAAGTATTGTCAATGCCACACGTCGGCCTTCTTCACAATCATGGCTTCGTCTGAGTGTTGTCTCCCTATACACCCCCTGTACCTGAAAGGGGGTCTCATAACGGGGTGAGCAATGCCCATTAGAAAAATTCTCCTACAATGGCTACTCCCAGCCTAAATACACATGACATGACGTACATAAAACATCAAATTATATTCCATATAAATAATGTAATCCTATATTTGAATGTTAGTGTCATGCATGGGATGAGACTTCATGCCTGGCAGAGTCAGCCAGACTCCCTCACATAGCGCCAAATTAACGAAAAACCCCGATCATTGGTGTTTCACCCAATGGCTTAAACATTGAACAACCCTCCAATTTTCATTTATCAAATCTCATGTTATTCATTTTTGGGGCCCGCAGTTTACGGGTTCTCCTTAGTAGGGCGCGCCACGCCTATTCAACATTTTACGGGCTTTCAGGAAGGTTTTATGTCTAAACCATATAAATTTGGGTCTTTTACCACAGGGGATCTACCCCATCTTGCTACACCCAAACACATGTGATTTATATTTATTATTGTTTTATACAACCGTGAGTCTCGATTTTGGATGTGGTCCCATTTTCGAGCTCACCACACATTCACCAAAAATGGTGAATAACAGTACTATGCATCCACACCCGACTCGACGTGATGTGACCGTGCATATGTGTAAGACCCGAGAAATTCCAATTTCTGGAAAAATGGCAAAATCGTAATTTCGATTACAAAATTGTAATTTCGGTTAAAAATCCGAAATTTATTCTCTAGATCTTGGATGATGAAACGGATTTCACCGTTGGAATCGTCTCGCGAAATCTAGCTAGCACGTAAAAATTCGTCAAATTCCGAGACAGTGAAATTTACACGTTTTTCGAGGCATCGCATTTCGGGTGCCATAAAACGATTTTCGATGCGACGAAAGTCACATATAGCTGCATCTCATGTGCCATGAGTGGTATAGTAGAAATTATGAAGGGCTGACCGAGATAGTGCAGATATCAAGCGGAGAAAGAAGGGACAAAATGGTCATTTAATTAAATTTTAATGGCACTAAAGACAAATTGAATAATACCCATCTCTTACAAATTGAAACCAGAGCAAAACGTGATTTAGGAAAAACTAGTAGCGATGTAGCGAAAATGGAGATTTTCTTTAGAGAGAGAGAAACTTCTCTCTAGAAATACGCGTGATCCGACCGTCGGCAGTCTTCGGGACAAGAAGGAGAACTGCTCTATGCGGAGAGGGCTTCGCGTGGGTACTGGATTTAGAGAGTTTCCTCAAACTCCGAGAGGTAGGGGTTTCTCCCTACTTGGGTTTGGGTTTTACACTTTATTTAAGTGTTTTTCAATGTTTCGGTTAGCAGGCAGATAGCGGTTGTTCGGTCAGCTTGGGGCCGGGTGTTTGAATTGTGAAACCATTTGTGAAAACAGTGGCCGTGAGGGGTTGTTACAGGCTATTTTTGGTGGCTAATTTGTGAAATTATGTGTTAATGTATGTATTGATTTGGATGAGGTCGGGAATGGCCGTGAAATGAGGGTTCACAAAGTGAATCGATGAATTGTGATTTTGGAGATAGTAGTAGAGGTTTCAACATTCCCCGAAGCGATGAATTCTCAAAAATATATTTTTGTGTGAAAATGTGTTTACGTCAGGTGATTCCAAGTTGAATTGCTGCATTTTGATCGATAGCCATTGAGCTAATTTTTGATGTATGAAATGGGAATTTACATGACATGATTGTGTGAATTGATTGTTTGTAAATATATGCATGTTTATATATTTACATGTGAATTAAATATTTGTATTGGAATTGGCATACATGCATTCCATATGCCTTTGGAACACCCTAGGACTATAGGGTGAGTGCGTAGGATAGTCTAGAAAATGGTTCGGAGGTTGTCTAAAAATGTTATTGTTAGTGATGTCGGAGGGTAGTCAAACTAAAAATATCAATCATTTCGGAGGCAGCTGGTGTGCCATCGGAGGAGTAGTCCACAAAATAATATTTGTCGTCGGAGACGACCCAGTTAAATATATACACATCGAAGGTTGTACAAACAAACAAAATAATAATAATTCATCACGAGGCTTAGAGCGAGTGTGAAGTCGATGAGGCTAGTGCGAGATGATGAGTTAGACATTCCAAAGTAGGATCATCGTTTCAGCTTGAATGTGTGTTTATTTTGGAACATTGCTGCAGCCCAGGTAGAGGAAGTAGTCTGCACTTAGGGCGATTCCACTCTTTGAGCATTAGCTCACCACATCGGCTTGATGTTATTTCTGCAGTGCGGGGGCGTGCGGGACGGCTCGTCTGAGGATTGAGATTAAGAAGAAAGCCGGGTTATGGCTTTGGTTGATGATATATACATGTATTGAAATGTCTAATTTTAATATATGTATTGTATAAGAGTGAAAATATTGTAACTCTTGCAACTATTTGGTATAGTTGGATTCATAGTTAGTATGTATTATGAGTATCGTTTGTGGGCCCAAGTGGTCTTATTACTCCTGTGATTGGATATATTGGATATATTACCTTTATTTGGGACCCAGGTATATGCAGTTTGTATTTGAGTGAAACACGTCTGAAAGGAGACTACTGCACGATTTTCGTGAAATGTCAGTCATGACATTCACAAGTGTTTCCGCGGGTTGACGGGTAGTCAATGGACCCCCGGGTTTGGGGCGTCACAATATGAAATGCAAATATGTCAGTTCATGGTATGTCATGTTAAATGAAATATTTATAAATCTCGGATAATTATATTTTCTACATATAATTTCCATTTATCACCATTTTCATGTTAATATGTCAAGCAAGTATATATTAACATGATTTTTACACACAACATCATGTTATTTATTTTTTCCAATAATAACACACAAAGGGGTCAAAATCTCGGACCCATATAAAACAGGGCATCTCTTGGTCCCTTCACGGTTCGTCACCGAATTATTGTGGTAACAAAACACACCATTAAACCCGAAGACATCAGTCTCGGGATCAAAACCAAACCTCAGCCAGGTCACGGTTGCCCCAAGCGATTCGAAATCTGTTGGTTATTAAAACGATCTCGAAATTCGCTCAGATTTGTGCAACTTGATATCGAAAATTCCTAAGAATTTCTACACTCAGTCCCAAAATTTTGGGACTGAAATTTTCGGCCTCTCACAACCTCTATGTAAATCACAAGCCATTAAATGGTCTTTCAGCTAGAAATAACATAAATATGAAAATTTCTTACCTCGTGGAGTTTGATGAAATTCTAAGATTTTGATACCTACGCGTAGCTCTCGATGCGTGAATCGACTTTGCCTTTTGCTCAATAAAAACCTACGATACGATTTCTGTAAATATTAGAGATAAGCGAAAAAAAGAAAAAAAACTCTCTCTCTCCTCTTGCCCTCACGCTCCTCCGTCGAAAATGCCTCCCTGCCTCCTTTTTGTTTTTTTTTTCTTTTCTTTTATTTGACTTTTCTTCTTTTTTATCTTTTTTTTTCCATCTCTCATTCGGTTCCGTTTCTATCCCAAAATAATTTTTTTTTTTCAATTTAATTTAGTTTAAATGAACTTAGTTCAAGTCATTTCTTGACTTCCGAGATTTTCGTAAAAATCTCGTCATTTGAGTCATTGATAACTTATCACCCAAAAAATCGTAAAAAATTCCGATTGTCTTAGAATTAATGAAATTTTACGGGTCGTAGATTCGTGAAATGAATTTACTTAGCATAATCATTTAGATCATCAGAGATCTAGAAGAAATTTTTAGGCTTCCTTGAACAATTCTGAAAATTTATTATTATTATTATCATTTTCTATTTTCCTGAAAATGTCTAATTTTCCCGAGTTTTACATTCTTTTTCTCCTTTCTATTTTTCAGTGTGGAGAAAATATTTTAGCTTATAAACAATACATTTTAACATAAACAATATACTTGATCTTTTATGTCTAGGGAACGGGGATCAAAATATCGGTAAGTACGGATATATCGTGGTGGATTTTACGGAAATATCATAAATATCGAGTAAAATATCGGTGGATATTTTACAAAAATATTGAGATCGATTAAAATTTTCATATTTTAATTATATAGATGATGATGATTAATATCTTAATTAAGGTAGATTAAAAATCAAATGGATTAGTAATTATTAAATTAAATATGTTATATTTAATATATTATTATTATTATGTTAAGAGATATTATTTATTTGTTTTTGTATTATTATAAATATTATGTAGACCAATGAGAATTCAAAAATATTATATATTATAATTTTAAAATTTTAAATGATATTATTTATTTCTTTTCCTTTTCAAAATTAATATTTGATTTAAAATATTATAAGTTACTAATATAAAAATAAAATAAAATAAAATATTATAATTAGATTGTAGGGATTATGAACAAATAAATAATAAGAGAATATTAAAAAGTTTGCACTATATATAATAAGTGCAATCAATGGCTTGATGGCTAGAGGGTGCCGCTTCCAGGCGTTTCGTCAGGTCGAAACCCTCGATAAGCATTTTGGGTAGAAGCAAGGAAAAAAAGAGGAAAAATCGGTATAATCGAAATTTTGGTGGAGATATCTTATCGATCTCCACCGAAATTTCGGAAATTTTATTCCCTGCTAGGGAATGATAATATACTAAAAATGGATGTAAAATATAATTTTACTCCTCAAAATAACTCATAAACTACTTTTAGAAACTTGTTTTTGAAATTTTTTTTTAAAATAAAAATATTAAATATAACTTATAGAAAACATCAAAAAATGAATTTAAGATTTTTATTCTAAAGGTACTTTACATGTTTAAGGTCTATAACTTTCTATTTTTCAATTAAAACCGAAGTTACAATATTTTTATACTTAGTATTAATATAGTAAATATTGTATTAAACATCAATAACTATTTGCACAACTCAAAATTATTGGCCTTTAAGACAAATAAAATTAGGAAAAGATGTTTAACAAAAACAATAAAAATAAAAATATGTTTAAAAAGAGAATTAATAAAATTTCCTTTTTCTCCTTCTTTCTATATTTTAAATTATAAATTTATATTTTCTAGTTGATAGTGGAACCTTCTTAAATCTCATAAATCTGGGGTGAGAACTTCAAAATTTTTTTTATTGATTTCTTTCCATATTTTAAGTTTTCACAATTTCTAATAATAACATGTCATATGGTTTCCATAAAATATGTTTGCAAAGAGAATTAATAAAATTTCCTTTTTCTCCTTCTTTCTATATATAATGTTTTACAACCAATGAATGGCCCCAAATTATTAGACATTTACAATTACAATTACTAGTCCTCAAAAATATTAAAATTTCAAAGAAGCGTTAATTATAAAATTTCTTACATATTAAAATATTTCCCGTGACCAACAGAAAAGTTGTCGCAAATAATAAAGATTTATGAGAGTGACCAATGAGTAGTAGCAAATAATATGACATTTTTTGCAACTACCTTTAGGATCTTTACAATATATCAAACTTTCAGGGATGAGTTATAATATTTATCATAAAATATTATATTTTCAACCGCCACCATAAGGTCCATCCC